>JXOR01001018.1:0-27152 GCA_001014335.1 Coboldia fuscipes | reverse complement strand
TTTTTTTTTTTGACATTTCCCATACAAATTGTTCGGCTGTCATTTTAACCGCAGTTCGTTGTTCTAGGATGTGTCACCACAACTTTTTTAATTTTTTTTGCAATTATTAAATATCCCTAAAGTTAGGAAAAGTCAAATAATTTCAGCTCAAAATATAGAAAAATTTGCGAGATATAAAAAAAAACTCCGAAACCGGGTTAAATAAAACCGCGTTATTTTGACCGCACTTGTAGATCTAGTGTTAAACCGCAAAGGAGCAGATTTCTCGTGATAGTTACTAAGAAGTATCTTGAGGAAACAGAACTCTTTATGATACAAAAAGGACTAAAGCGATTCTGCAAGGATGAATATGTTACCTCTCTTATCATATCTGAGGTGGATCAATTATATGGAATAAAAGTTCAGGCATCGATCTAAATCTCTCATGAATTTAACAGAATGTTAACACATGAGATTGAAAAAGATGAGATGAATGATAATGAGAACTTTGGAATGGATTAGTTTGAATATTCGAAAATAGTTAAGTTTGAAAACATTGCAATAGATGGGATTGAAACTCTGAAATGAATAAGTTTGAAAACATTGAAACAATTGAGATTGAAGACTGTGAAAAACATTTGAAATGTTTTCTGTCTAATGCAAAATGCATTAAGCAATATTTCTTCGATGTTCAAGGATTTCAAGTTTCGGCTAGTGGTACGGGCTAGTGGTAGTCTAGGGTGTGCGCAGCTCCGTAAGCAATTCCATGAGCAGCACGTTGGGATATTATCAAAGAAATATTACTTAGGTCACTTGTAGCTTGCAGATCTTACTGTATTAATACATTTCTATTGATACGAAAATGGTACATATAACAGTATGCAATGTCAAGACTGTANGTAGTCTAGGGTGTGCGCAGCTCCGTAAGCAATTCCATGAGCAGCACGTTGGGATATTATCAAAGAAATATTACTTAGGTCACTTGTAGCTTGCAGATCTTACTGTATTAATACATTTCTATTGATACGAAAATGGTACATATAACAGTATGCAATGTCAAGACTGTAGTACAACGAAAGAATGGTATAAGTGACACGGCTTTCGTTTCGAGATAATCGAATTATTATTATGTATTTTTGGTTTTTGTGTGCACTTGAACCATTCTATAAAATTTTTATTCTTAATATTTACTAATTAAAATTAATCGCATCAATTACTTCAGTTAGTTAGAATATTGAATGAGTTATTTTAATATAATAATTCATATAGTCGTAAGTGTGCACTTATACCATCCTTTCGTTGTACGGCAGAAGTGAATATGTATTTCGACCTTTTTATAAATTGACCAAAAAACAGCTGACAGCTGACAGGTAAGTTGAGCATATATTAAATTTTTATACCTTTGTACATAATTTAAAATTTTGTTTTTTTTTTATAGAAATCATCTGGTATTCTTCCCTCGATCCTACCTGGTATATTTGTATCATGCGCATAGACCAACATAATCCATCATATAAAACTGAAACGGATAGATTCAACAGCACCAGATACAAATGAAGCAGTATTCATTGAGTAGTTGATTAATCTGGTTCACAGGATAAGGTGTACCAGAAGTGATTGAAACTTTTAAAGTAGGAATCAAAGTGTTATATAAATTACTTCCGATTTTTATGTTGATATTTAATGTGGCTGCTGAATTTATTCAAAATTATATCAATGTGAATGGAATAGAATTAGAATCATTTGAATTTTAAATTGTGTGATTCATTATTGGCACCTCCAAACAGCATATTCGTTAATTAGTCCGATAATGATAATTCGGATTGCGATTTATTTAAAACGATAAATAAATAAATTGCATTGAATACAGTCCATTAGTACCTAAGTTCATTCACTATTTTATGTTACGGTTATGTATTATAAATTACATTAAATTGTTTGAATATTCGTTAATCATCTACGAATCGCTTTATAGTTTTATTTATAGTAATAGAAATATTTTACATTAACTAAATGTTACTCAGAATCAGTAAAAAATAAAACTGTTTTTTTTTTTCAACAATTAAAACTTTTGAAAGCATATTCCTATTTCAATCAGTCAACAATTGTCAATTGCATTGCAGAATTTTCGCAGCAAAGTGAAAATAAATTTAATTTACATAATAGTTGATAATGTATGAAAAGATTCCAAATGCGTTTTATGTGCCATCATTCTATGTGCATGGATTAATTCTATAAAATTGTTTTGGTAGATCTCTCCGGAAGTTTTAAATTATTTCAGTAGTTTCATCATTATATAGATTTGATTTTCTTCCATGATAATGTTTATTTTTATTTATGTGAGAGATTTTAAATAAAATGAAATAAAAAGTTACCACCCATTTCATCGCCAATGAATATTAATAAATATGACAAAGATTGATGTTAATAATCGTAATAAAAAGCTTTGGAGTGTTAATTTTTTCAATAACTAATACAGCAATTGTTTCAGCATCATTCTGTATATATTTATCTGCAATACTTAAATTAATTGAGTTCGATGGCACTTGAATAAAAAATAATTTTTGTAGAATCGACATAAGCAGCCACATTAGAATACCAAACTTCAATCAATTTTAATTTAAACTGAAAGTAGCTCGCTAAATATTTATTTTTGTATTACAGAATTTCTCGATGAAAGGAATCATCACATTTAATTGAATACATCAAACTAATTTGTTATGTAAATTATTCGGATTTTAATTGCAAAAGTTATGTGATTTAATACAACTGTGAAGTGAATTTAAGATAAAAAAAAGTTTTTATACATTATTCTTTTTCGAATAATTCAATCAATAAATGTAAATGTCATAGTCCAATTTTTTTAAAATAAAATTCAGTAGAAATGAAAGAAATAAATTGAGTTGTAATAGTGTTGCATATTTAATTGAATTTTATAATCAACAAATAAACAGGAATTTTGGTTACACTTTGATTATTTTTCTTTTTTTTTGCGGTGAAAATCTGTATTGGGGGTTTTATTTATCATTGTTTTGTGGTTAAGCATTGACTGAAAAACTCTTGAGTTTGGAAAATTCGTTAAAAAGCATAGAAGTATTTAATTCGTTTTTAAAAGTATAAAATATTTATTTTTTTTTTTAAAATGGTACAGTTAGTGAATAAAATACCATTAAGTTCACTTAATACAATTCTATGCATTCAGTTAATTGGTTATGTGTATTGTGTTACCGATCGATTAGTTATACACACATCTAGTGGGCCAATACGGGGACGGTCTGCTTTTGTTCAAGGCCGCGAAATTCATGTTTTTACTGGAGTACCATATGCAAAACCACCTGTTGGCGAATTACGTTTCCGAAAACCGGAACCTCGTGATCCTTGGTTAGGTGTTATGGATACAACACAATTGCCGAATACATGCTTTCAAGAACGGTAAGAATGTGTTATGCATGCAAAACCTTTAATTAAGCCATCAAAAACAGAAAAACAGTCGCTTTCATATTATTATATTTCAATTGAACGATACGAGGATTAGTGATAGTCCAATGTACTTCTTCTTTTAAAGTGTAACAAGATTGAAAGTGTAATAAGAGTTCGCAATTGACATAATTTTGGTCGACGAAAATTCAACAATAATTTCATAAAACCGTCTATCTTTGAAAGCATAGTTTTGAGAAGAACGCATTTTTAACTTTTTTAGCTATAATTTCTAAGCGGTTGCAAATAGATATGTATCGTAAGCGTATGAATTGAAGCTATTCCCATTATGCATCCATTCATAAAAATAATAATTTTTGGAGTTTTGAGAAGATTTATTTTTTATAAAATTATGTCAATCGAAAATTTTATGAAATAATTCTATAAAATTTAAATAGCATAGAAATGTATTAATGAAAAGCAAATGTATAAAATTGATTGTTATTTTCTTTTCTTGACGCAAATAGTTGAAATCAAAGTTAAATAATTTAAAGCAAAATGACTAAATAAATTTATTAAAACTCTAATAAAATGATGTTGTTGGTCGCATGGTCAAGAAAACACGACTACTTCATTCATTCGATATATCGGGTGATCAAACGTCATGGTATAAAAATTTACAAGGTATGTCCACTTTGAAATTTAAGATCAGTTATATTGTCATTTTTTATAAATTTTCGCTTAAAATATAATAATATGAAGATATTATATCGAATATTTAATTTTTTTTTATTAAATATTTTATATTATATTTAATGAATAGAACCTGAAACCATTTAAAACAAATACAATGTTAGTAGTAAATTCAATATATATTATTTATTTTGATAAACTAAAAATTTGGAGGAGGATTACCTGAAATGAATGTTGAAAAACCCGAGAAACCTAATTTAATAAAAGACATTATGAAGTCTTATGTGTGCTGTTTTAACTATGCCTATAATTGCACACAGTATTCACACCATGTTAAAATGAAAAATTAATTGTAATTTGAAAAAAAAAAATCTACATTAAATTATCTCAATAAAATAACCGCGATTAACATTAAAACAAAAAACCACGAAAACGGTAGTTAATGTGCGTGAGTCAAGTAAATAATTCGCTTAGCTGTTTTAAATTTTTCGAGTCTAGCATACCTCAAATTCTTATACCCTTATAGTTAAAATCGTTTGTTATGGTAGGAAGGAAATCAGCTGTTTTCATCAAAGTGGACATACCTGGTATATTTGTATCATGGTCTGGTTTTATTTTTCGAACTGCCTATCCTAAATGAAGAGTCAAAGCGTGGCTTTGCTGTCAAAATAAAATTGGGCAATGGATTTTATATTGTGTTGACTAAAATGACGCTAGCGTGAAGCTCATATAAAATCCATTGCCAATTTTATTTTGACAGCAAAGCCACACTTTGACTCTTCATTTAGGATAGGCAGTTATAGTTAAAATCGATTGTTATGGTACGAAGGGAATCAGCTGTTTTCATCAAAGTGGACATACCTGGTATTTTTGTATCATAATCAAACGTCATCACACATTCATACACACACACCAATTGACTGATAAAAAAAATGTTAATATTGATAAATCGATTTATTAATTAGTCCCATGATGTTCAATGATTTCTAGGACATTTTCAAACTCTGGTCGGCATTTTATTTTTCACATTATTCTGAGATAGATTTTGTACGCTCAAAACATCAATTTTTTGGTAATATTATTTATTCTGAAACGGATAGAAAATGCAATTTTCTCAAAAGGAGTGCATATGACACGTGTTGGAATGCAAACTAATATGGGCAGGTAATACTTCATCTGGAGTAAAATGTACCCAATAAATTTGACTACTCTCGAGCAAAAATTAAGGGTAGCTCTGAAGAGTTATAATTATGATTTATTGACGCTGGGCTTCATTTCAGTCACCTTGGCGTTATTTTGAAAAGCGTGAAAAACTCAACTCTTGTTTCTTTCATTTAGGATCGACAGTAAGGGTGTAAGAATTTAAGATATGCTCGACTTGAACAATTCAAGTCAGCTGTTCGAAATAGTCACTTGATATTAACCGCGGTTTTTTGTGTAAATTTTATCCATTGTTATTTTATTGTGATAAAATCATCACTAATTCCCATTTTTCATCATCATGATACAATGATTAATTAGCGTACATCAACTGATGAACTTCACGAATGGAGTTGATATTATTACTCTCACACCACATCTATGCATTCTGTTGCTGTAACCGGAATAATAGAACGCACCATGTTTTTAGTTCACAGTTCCACTACCAGTCCAACTTCTCAGTCGCATACGGTGTACGTACATTTCAAGAGGCCAGTTTAACTGGTCCATTGTGATTGTAGAGATGAATTAAAACAGACGTAGTTTCTCCTTGCCTTTTTTTGTGAGCTGTATCTTTTGTATCTTAGTCGAATCGATGGATGCCATTCCGTCTAAAATTGACTTTTATGTACATTAAATTTATTTTATATTCATATTATCCAGTCTGTTTGTTGCTGCTGCCACTAAACAAAATGCGTTGCTTTTGGAAATCAACGCATTGCTATCTGAAACCGGCGCATTGCTTTAGAAACTCATCTGTTTAAAACAAACATTTGTGATATTAAAAAGTTTCATGAAATCAATTTAATTTTATATGCTAAGCAATTATCTGATTACCATTAACAGAATATCATTAATTTTCCAATAACATCTTTCTTTATAAATATTCTTTTTTACTTTGTAATGGTCACTTAATTGGAGTAATAACGTATATGTATGTAAAATCGAATATATTATCGGGTACGCGATTATTCCACTTAAATGACGAAATATTAAATCTGAAATAAGTAAACAAGTAAATAAAAAATTGTAGCTTCAATCGATACGCATTGTCAAAATTGGAAATTGAGTTAGAAATGCTTCACCCAAATTGGATTCAGAAATCTCGATATAAACCCATATACCCAATTTTAATTTGACAGCAAATCAAAGTAACGCAATGCTGTTTAGGGGCAGCAGTTAGATATCTGATTACTTTGACAATCTCGAGGAATTTACTGGGGACATCTATTGTTGTTTTGTGATGCATTTGTTTTATATGTTATGTACAGTACTTGCATCGACGCTGCTTTCTCTAACGCTGCTGCCTCTAACGACCGTTCACATGAGTTGCTAAACTTAACTTAATGTACCACTTGAAGGTAAGACTCGGAGCTACGTAGCGGAAGCTAATAGAATGTATCGACAGACCCATTTGCGCACACTACACTTCACACCTAGCTTTACTGGGTTATGGTAATCTTATAAGTGAAGAAATATTGAAGATAGATGCCGTTCGTTTTTTAATAATTTTTTTAAGATCACTATCAACTACATTTTTATAATATTATAACAAATACGTAATGAACTTTTGAAAACCACAACGTGCTTATTAATTTATAATTTCTATATAAATATTGGGTACTTGTGGGTAATTTTAAGCAAAATTGTTTTGTGTTCCCTGCCTGATGTCTGCTGATATTTCACATTTTATTGAGGACACCAGTTAACCAAATGCAACCAAACTTGGACAGATGACAGTTTATCTGGGTTACATAATAACCGTTAAGTATAGATATCTTCGGGCAAAAATTATGGGTAGCTCCAGAAGTATTGAAAATTAATTTTCAAAATATCTCCCTAACGGTGCCTACAATATTTTTTTAACATATTATTTAACTTTGTAGTTTTGTTGGAATCTTATAGTTTTGATCACTCAGTAGCCAACGGCTGAAGTGACTGTAGAAGTTTATACAACAAATCGGCTCTGGAAATGTTATCATATAGAACGGGATGAAAGTTCTTTATAGAGATAAGAAGAAGAAGAAGATATTGGAAGGGTGTCATATAGAAGAAGGAAAATATACACTTTGACAAAAAAGATAGACGTATATAGTTTTTTTTGGATTATCTTCTTATTTTTAAATGTAAGAGATTGCATATTTTACTCAATTATTTGCACATTGGTAAATTTTATATACATATATACAAAAAAAGATAGACGCAGTCGAATAATTTAGTTTTAAAAACGAAATATTGAACATTATTTTTTTATTATTTGAAATTTCTTATTACAATTACTTTATTATATTACTTTAACAATACAATTGGATATATCACATAATTTTCATAATTAAAAGAATATTTTTAGAAAAATTTTTATGAAAATTTGCATAATGATTACATTTTGTATGATAACATCTTTATTTCTTGTCGGATATTAGAAAACTAAGAATTTCCAGAAAGCTTAGATATTATCGATTACGGTACCATTGGCTATTCTAAAATCCCTTCACAGAATCAGAAGTTGTTGGATGATTAAAAAAATAAAGTTAAAATGTGAAATTTTTCATAAATTTTTTGACGACATTTTTATTCAATTTTTCAATTATCCTCCAGTGTCCGGGGATTTTGTAAATTTAACGAAGGAGAGCAAAACTGTTCGAATTTAACAAAAACGTGCATCTAGGCCTACAATGGACGTTATTGTGTTGTTTACAAACAGTATAAATACATTGTTTTGAGATATTTTTGTTAAAAAACACTAAATGCATTGTTTTCATGAAATGAACATTTAAATGTTATTTGTTTTAGGTAAAAATAGTTAAATTAGTGACTAATTCTGTAGCAATATTAGTGTTAATTGTCGTTTTTACATATTTTTGTAGATTATATGTACGTACAATACAATATCGTGGATTTTTTCCACGATTCAAATCGTGTGTCCACTCCTAATTTCCAACGCGTTCTTCTAAGTGCGTCTTTCTCGTTTAAATCTCGTTCCTTGATTTTCTGGTGCACCACTTGATTCCATGATCTCCTTGGTCGGCTTTTCTTTTTCTTTCCCGATGGGTTTCATTCATAAACTATTTAGGGGATTCGATTATCCTTTCTTATCAGATTCCCAAACCATAATAATTGTTTCTTGGCTATTCTATCCAGCTCTGTCTCTTTGGCTTTCATCGTTTCTCTTATCACTGAATTACGTATCCTGTCCAGTCTTGATGTCTTCGTAGATCTTCTGAGATAATCCATTTCAATAGCATTGATGCTGCATTTCTGTTGCTTATTCATCGTCCAGACTTCACTTCTGTAATTCAAAATGGACTCTACAACAGATTTTCCCAAGCGTTTTTTGGAATTACGTGATATATCTTTTGCCCACCATATACTGTTTAGACTCCCAATCGCTTTCCTGCTTGTTTCCATTCTATGTTTTATTTCCATGTTATATTTGCCATCATCCCTTATCATTGTGCCTAGATATTTATACGTTTTCGCCCTTTCAATGTTCATGTCATCCACCTTTAGTTGACATTCTGTTTACACATTGATGTTTCAACATGAATTCCAAATCTTCAATGTCCTGAACAATTAGTACTTGGTCATCCGCAAATCCCATGGGATAAAGGTTGTCATTTATTCCAATAGGAATTCCTATCTGACTTACTCGTCTTCTCCAATTATGTAGACCCATTTCGAGGTATATGTTAAAAGCCAACGGTGATAAACTAGACCCCTGACGCAACCCATTTGATGTTTCTATTGGCTCTGATATCACATTTGCTGTTTTAACATATGCATAATTGTCTTGATACAACGTTTGAATGATATTAATGACATCCGGTGAAACGCCAAATCTCTCAAGTGTCCCTATAAATAACTTTCTTGATACCTAATCGTAAGCCTTTGATAGATCACTGAAGGCCAGGTATAATTCCTGTCCTCCTTCCACCTTCTTTTCGAACACTTGTCGTATAATAAAAATATTGTCTGTGAATGAACGGTTCGTTCTAAAACCACACTGGTCTTCACTTATTCTTCCACTAGTTTGCTGTCTTAAAATGTTGTTCAATAATTTGTCGAATAACCTTGTTATTGTAGGCGTCACACTCAATCCACGATAATTTGATGGATCATTTTTTGGTCCTCTTTTATGAATTGACGTAATAGACATTTCTTTCCATTCTCGCGAAACGCAATTTTTACGGATGCATTGATTAAATAACCTAGTTAATCTTTCTCTAACTGGATTCGAAGCCATTTTTAATAGTTCAGCACAAATTCCACCGGGGCCATTGGCTCTGCCTGTTCTCAAATTATTAATTTCTACGTTAACATTCTCAATATCAATAGTTACAAATATTAAGATATATTATATGTACATATTTGTATCTTTTACTTCAACAAAGGCGGCTCGACATAGGATTGAACAAAGTTTTCAAACTGGTATACAGTAAATTTGACAACCAATACCAATTATGCCAGTTTTATTATTTGGAAAACCGCAATGTGGGTACGTCTATAGCAAATGTATGGAGCAATGTACTTAAGGTCATTCATAAAATTTACAAAGCCTTGCACTGTAGGCCTAGCTTAACATAGAGTTATGTACGTTGTGGATACTATTCTATTACACTCATATTTTTTTAGATGAAAAATAATATAACATTCTAAGTGTAAAATATAATCTCCAGTATACCAAACCAAATTTTTAATAGGTTAATTTTTTAGGTAATTGGTAAAGAAGAGTTACTACCTATCCTAAACAAAAACTTTAAGAGTGGCTTTGCTGTCAAAATGAAATTGGGCAATAAGTTTTCTATGGTGTTGTCTAAAACAACGCTAGCGTAAAGATCACCAAACTCAATTTTGACAAGTTTTCGATGGTTGCGCCATTTATTTGTTTGAGTGTTTACCTATTACAGAAATGTAAATTTAAAATCTAAAGTTTAACAAAGATGAATGTAAGTAATTTATTTAATAACTCAACCATCTGGAAGCGGATTAAAACCAACAATGTGTATTAAAAGAATTAAAGAATTCATAGTAATAAAAATATTTATGTTTTATTTTTATTTATTTTTAATTTATATTAATGTATTCACAAAGTTTCTTCCTGTTTTCTAATATAATTTTTAATAACAACGCTTTTCACAACAATTTTTACCTAGCCACAATTTGATTACAAATTGCAAGCTAAATACACATTGATTTATTGACGCATCGATTAGTTTCAATCAACTCTGTGTTAATTTCGAAAACCGCGAAAAACGCAACGCTTTTATTTTGGATAGGCAGTTATATTGTAGTGGTTTTTTTATTAGTGTATTGGTTTAGGTTTAGTTTTAGTACTGTTTGTCAGCTGTTTGGCCATAAATTTTCACCTTTTCTGCAACTACCCTTTAATTTTGCTCGGGAGTAGTGAAATTTAATAGGTACATTCTACTCCAAATTAAGTAATATCTGTTCAAATTTGGTTCATTTCGCTAAATTTTGAAGATTTGGAAGATAGAATTGGAGTGGGCTGGATAACCCACAAGTACCAAAATTTGCTTAGATGTCGTGAGTAATTATGAATAACAAGCATTTATTACTTTACAAAAAGAGAAAGTTAATGTAAGAAATAGGAAAATATTGTAATATGTTTGGGAAAATTAGAAAATTCAAATATTAAAAACATCTCATAACATATAACACATACAATATATATAACGAGCGTATATACATATACGGCTAGCTAAGTGTCGGGACCTAGAGCAGAGCCTCTAAAACCAACTTTGCGGAAGACCATCTACCCGTGTTGATGACAATGTATTACATACTCTGGTGGATGATAATCCCCAAATAACATATTCTTCCCTCGTATCTCCGTTTGAGGTATGTCCAAAGACTGTTGACAACACTCTCAAGTAAAATAAACAAGACACCTGGGTACCACAACATTTAACGAATCAGCAAACACAACAGCGACCAGGACCTGTGTCAGATCCTTTGTTGCATTAGGCTATGAAATATTTCCCCATACATCATACACGCCTGAGTTTTCCTCAGAACATTTCAAAATGATGTAGATGTTAAAAATGCCTTTTCTGAATTTTTAAGCTATAAAAATTAAACTTTTTTCTGCAGAGGTATTTTTTTTAACAGTGTTAGGATACCAATGGTTTATATTTTGATGAGATAAAATTAACTTTTGTTAAAATATATATGTTTCAAATTTTCTATGAAAATCAAACAATTCATCAAAATGAAATACACGACCGAATAATATATTGGCATCCATTTAATAGCTTATGACTTAATGGTTCAATGAACATTAATAGGGCAGCGATTTTCTCACCTATTGGCATAGAAGTGAGCTTTGTCTGTACTCAAGGGTGATGTAAAATGAAATTGGTTTCAATTGTATTTGATAATTATATGAATTAATTAAATATTGGAATAAGCTAGATATTTAATATTAGAATATAAGAAACCGCAATTATTTATTCTCAAAATTTTATAAATAGCAATGAGCATTTGGATATTTTGAAGTGAGAATTTTTTTATGTTCGTGATTACAGATACGAATATTTCCCGGGCTTTCAAGGTGAAGAGATGTGGAATCCAAATACAAATGTTACTGAAGACTGTTTGTATTTAAATATTTGGGTACCGGCAAGAGCAAGATTGAGACATGGACGTGGAACGAATACACTGCCAGAGGTATACATTTAGGATTTCGATAGTACAAAATTCTTAATAATTGGAATTGGTTTCAATCTTTCAATTTAAAATGTTATATTTTTATTACTTTTATTTGATTTAGCATATTCTGGAGCATGGCAAGGAGCATGTTAATGACAGCACACATAGCAGACATAATAGTGGTGGCGATGCGAATTCATCTACTAGTTTACCAATACTGGTATGGATTTATGGTGGTGGATTTATGAGCGGATCATCTACATTGGATATTTATAATGCGGATATTTTGTCTGCGGTGGGTAATGTAATAGTTGCTTCAATGCAATATCGTGTTGGTGCATTTGGTTTTCTGTATTTAACGCCCGAATTACCCGATGACCAAAAAGATGAATCACCAGGTGACAAAAATTTTATTTTGTTTATGTCAAAATATTATTAACAATGAATATATGGTTGTTTGTTTCTTACTGGACGCAAATATAAAATAATGAAAGGCAATGTTGGAATGTGGGATCAAGTGTTGGCACTAAAATGGATAAAAGAGAATGCGAGAAAATTTGGTGGTGATCCAGAGAAGATTACATTGTTTGGTGAATCAGCTGGTGGTAGTGCAGTGAACCTTTTGATGTTGTCACCAGAGACACAGGGTATTGCAAAACGTGGTATTATACAGTCTGGTACTTTAAATGCTCCCTGGAGCCATATGGAGGCTGACCGTGCATTAGCAATATCGTTAAGTTTACTTGATGACTGTAGCTGTAATACATCAAGAGTCGAGGTTCGTGTTTGTCTTATTCGTTATTTTTATTTGATTTCAATTGGTTGTGTATATTGAATCATCGATTATGTAATAAATGTTATTAATTATTCATATATAGAAAAATTGGACAGAAACATTAGATTGTATACGACGAGTGCCAGCTAAAACAATATCAGTACAACAGTGGAATTCATATTCTGGTATATTAGGTTTCCCATATACGCCAACAATTGAAGGTATTTTGATGCCATCTGATCCAATGACAATGTTGAAAATGGCCAATCTAACGGGTATTGATATATTGGTTGGCAGTAATCGAGACGAAGGTATGAATTGTTACATATTGTAGTAGTGATTTTTTTTAAATAAGTGTCTACATGTAAGAGAAAAAAGTAATAGAAAAACATAACGGCAAGAAAACACCTAAACTTATTTAAGATTAGTAACTATGTTACTATATAAATTTTGTGGACACGATATGATTGTACGCTTGCTCAAGACTCGAGGACGTAGCGAAAAAAAAAAATCTTGTCTACGGTAACTTTTTTATATCCCCATCGAAGTGAATGCCTATGAAGGTGTAATCATTGCCAAAAAAATAGAAATTTCGCAACTGATTATATATTCCTTTTGTTTCAATCTGTGTCTACGCGATTTTAATTTTTTTTTTGACAAACTGTTCGATGTTGATTTTCTCAAATCTTCACTTGAAAATATTTTCTCACTTATTGTTAAACTTCCATTTCATACAACAATGTACGACAGAGACAAGAAGAAAAATAATTGGCCATTCATTTACTGGTAAAATGTTGTCTTGAATATAAAATAGATAAGATGTTTTAAAAAAAGAAAGGATAAAAAAAATAAAATAAAAAGTAACAATGACGAATGAAAATAATAAAAAAATTCATAACGTGTGCGTACCATTTGATGTGTTTCTGTTTCAATCATATGTGATGGGTAAATTAGGCCTATTGTCAAGCTGAGAATACCTTATATTTTATCAATGGCTATGCATATAGAGAATGAGATTGATATTAGAATTTTCCATTTTTTATTTGAAAATATCTAAATACTCAACTTGCGCACCTTCAAATAAATAATATTATGGTAGTGATGGGGTATGAAGAAAAATAAATGTGAATGTTTTCACTGCCGTTGTCATCCATGTTCTCAAAAATCGATTGGAAAACCGGGAAAATTGGAAGGGAAAATATTCTGAATCAGACAATAAATGTGAATTGTTTTCCACATAGTAATGTTACTTAGTAAAAAAAAATTAAATAAAAACGTTATCCCATGATTTTTGACGACCTTGAACTCGCGCATGGTGCCTGATTATCTAAAGCAACAAACCCCCCAAATTTGATAGAGAGGTAAAAAAAATTTTATGCTTATGATTTTTAACAGTGGTATCAGCCGACATCGCTTTTAGTTCGTATAGAATATGTTCAGCAATTTTTCTTATTGGCAATAATCTGGTTTTTCTTTTTGTACATCACTGCATGATGTATATTGTAATTACCCCAAAAATCGATTTTGGGAAACTATGTTTATCTGTATTTATGTCTTGAAACGGATAGAAAATGCATTTCCCTGAAAAAGGGCGCACCTGCCCTGTGTCCGGTGTCAGTGAGTTTGTGTCATTATATTGGGGATACCAGTTATTCAAATGTAACAAAACCTCGTCAGATGATAGATCACAATAAGAAAAAATAATTTGGGCACCCTCGAGTAAAAATTATGGGTGTCTCTAGCAGGAAAGAAAATTGATTTTTGAAACATCTCCGTAATGGTGCCTATAATTTTTTTTAAATTTTTAATGTAATCATTATAAATATAGTCCTTTATCATCTATCAAAACTTGGTTCGGTTTGATATGTATATTGGAAGGATGTCAAATTGAACATGGAAATTATTTGTTTTAAAATAGCGTATCTGCATTAGAAATGACTCTACATTTAGAATATTTTGTAAACATTGAATTTTTTATAGATTTTTTAAGTTTTTGCAAATATTGTATAATTTAAACGTAGGGTTATGTACATTCAGGATACAATTCTGTTGCATCCCTATATTTTTTCATAATTTTAATGACAAATACCCATATCCAAATACCACGATCGCTTTTGTTCGAGATCCTACGACTATATTTTGGTCACATCATAAACCTTATGTCAATAGCCAACGCAATTCAACTGTATAGAAATGTAAGTTAAAAAATTGAATATTGGAATAACTATAAAAAAAAGCTCAATCTTATGTGGCGCTACTGACATTCGAATCCGTGAGACTTTCTGTTCATCCATTGTTCAACTACATTCTCATGATTTCTTGTCGACTCGACACAATAAACCATCGTACATATGATGGAGTAACTTGCTTATTTCATTTAAAAATCACAAACGCTATCGGCAAGCCTCGGGTGTATTCGGAATTTTCGTGTGAAATAATTCTGCCCATTACTCTATTTAAATAATGTACTTTCTGCGCGGCATCTTCACTGTACGGAAAAATTATTAACCTACGAACCATTTATTTTATACCAAAACTTCTATACCCTATTATATTTTTTCTATGTGTATTATTTACCATTTAATGTGAATACCATTAAAAATGAATATACACAGTGTGAGAGGATAAATACTAAAGCAGTGAATTGTATACAAAACAGCCAAGCTAAAAATTGATCGATTCTCCTTCTGTTTTTGTCCCAGGCACAGACTGTGTAGGCGTTACTTTACGTTACGGTTTTTCTTTTTACTACGGTTTTACTACAAATATTTTAGCGTATTTATTGTTGTTGTTGCCTCGTGTTTATGCTTTCGTTTTGTAACTAGATAATTTTTTTTACCTGGGAGAGAGGATCCGGTACATAAATATTTACAGCGTTACCCAGCATGTCTTCCCTTGAAATTAGGTAAATGTACATATGTGCTCCACCAGCCTGCCTGCCTGCCTGGTGTGGCGTCTAGGCATACTTTGTCTGTGTGTATCGGGAAACAGAATTTAACCAGTTTTAATAGCTATCGTGATAATATGTTTATTATATACACCAATCGAGACATTTGAATTACTAACATTTTATCCAAGGTCGTTTCTTTAACAACGGAAACCTGGGAGTTGTGTGAAGTTAAAGTTTTCTGTTTTTTTCTTTTTGTTTTGTTTTTTTTTTTTTTTCGATTTTTCCATCGATCGTTTGGCTTTCATTGAAAATGCCAATCCACTTTTGTATGGATAACATGTTTGTTACATAAAATTTTAGCTGATTTTGATAATGGATAACGCGCGTTTCTTTCATGTTTCTTTTAATACTTCATGATGGCAAAAACCTTGGAAAATAAGAAAATTACAAAAAATACTAGAATTGGCTACTCTTGTCATTTCAGTGTACGTTATTTTCTGCTATTTTTTTTGTTTCGTTTCTTTTCTATTCGTGTTACTTATCATTGACTCCTGTAGATATTTTATACTTTTTATTTTGCTGTCTTTTTTCCTTATGCTGCTGGTATGAGAACATCATTTAATCTAATATCCAGTTTATTTCTACACGTTTTTATGTATACATTTTGTTGTTTTTATCGACATACCTTATAGGACGCGTGTGCATGAATAAAAATTCAGCCATAAGCTAAAATACAATTTTTGTTTTCTGATATTTTAGTATTAGTGTGTTTACTAGATGAAAAATCGAAGAAAATTTTTTATTCGGCTATTGTGAATGCCTCTGGGTTTCTTGTCAATGCCTTTTTTACACTCTCAACAGGAAAAAACAATAACAAAGGAACGAAAAACGAAAAGTTTATAAAATTGCACCGAAATTTTTCTTATCTCATATCAAACTATGTGACTGTTATGTTGAACGGATATGCTTGACTGAAATTAATTAGACTTTACTATCATCCGATGTTTTAAAAAATCTTAGTTTGGAGTCTGATTACATCGTTGAGAGGCATTTTGGTTAGTTTTAAGAACCAAATAAGATCGTTACTTTACTTAAATGTCTTTTACTTTAATATGCTCCAGTCGTATTAAGTCGACCGAATGAAAACGGTGTCAAAAGGGTTATTGGCATTCCTCGGTTTTTGTAACTACTGTTTTTGGTGCAATCATATAAATCATAAGCGGCTGTGATTCACTTTTTTATTCAGTTGGGGTATGAGTAAAAGACAGTGTGCATAGCCTTTGAATTAAGTAAATTTATTCTTGTCAACAGGTGTGTTATGGTGTAAGAATTGTTCTTTTCCTATTTTGAATGTTTTGTATGTGGAAAATGTTTTACGGTTTTCAAAATGGATTGAAAAAAATTAAATTTACTTACCATGACCATACAATTTACGCAATTTTTCGTAATTTACCTGGATAAAAGTGTTTGATTCACCGATTAAAAATGGCTTTTGAATAGGATTTTATGATTTTTTAATATTATTTATGGAATGAAAGGTTTTAGTTTGACATTGGTTTTATTCTATTTTTTGCATTTGGATAAACGGTTAAAGGTAATCAGTGATGTCGCTATAGGCACAAATCCATTCTTATGAAACTCTAAATTTTCAGCAAATAATAAACATTATGTTTTACCAACAAATTAATTATACATAAAGGTTTTTTGCTGGATATTACTAATTCCGGTTTAATATCATTTATGGTTAAAGATTGTATTTATATCAAGCAATTTATTTTTTTGTATTTTTTTCTTTGGTTATTTTTATTTGTAAATTTAATTAATATTTTATTATTAAGAATCCATTATTTTTATCAATCTTGAAAGTGGTACACAGTAGCCATGAAAATGATAAAATCAATGAGTTAGAAAGAGTAAGCGAATATGGTAAAGAAAATCTGTTTGAAATTATGTGTAATACACTCTTTTTGATGTTGGTCTTTGGGCTCTTAGCATATTGCAGCTCGCGAGCCGAATGCGGCATTCCGAAGATATTAGTGGCTCTCGATAAATTTTCAAGAGTTCTTTTTTCATGTTTGTGCTATTATAATTTAAAAGTATTCTAATTTTTTAGAACAGGTTAATAAGAATTTTTGACTAACTGTTTGTTTTGTGTTTTTTTAATACCTATTCGACGTAAATATCTCACTACCTTATTTATTTATTATTTGCGGAATGAGGCAATTTTTCGAAATTCGCTCGAGACTAAAAAGAGAAGCGCTATCCGAAGTGCTAATGTCATTTTTAAGTACAAAACATAGTAAAATGTAATTAACGGTACAAGAAAACACAAAATAAGTAGTTGTAATAAGTGAGAATGTCCAAAATGTCTACTTTGCTTACGTTTTTTTTTCAAGGTTGTTTACTTTGCTTTCGAAATACTAACAAAATTGGCTTTTCGATTCTAGTCTGAGATGCATAAAGTGTCGTTTTACTATGTTGAGTGCTAAAATGTGTTTTATACAATTTTAAAGCCTTCTCAATCGAAAAATGAAATTTTTGCTTTTTCAAAATGGGACCTGTAAAATGAAATTTTTCATTGTCCGAAACTGTAAAATCAAACAATAGTATATTACATATTCGTTGAAGTTTGCCATAGGGAATAACGCCATTTTGTGCCACGAGCCGTTATTTTTTCTATCGATAGTTTAAACGGACATTAACGGATCAGTGACAGTGTCAGATCAATTTATTTCTATTTTTAAAAATGAAGATTACAGGACGTATAATCAAATACATAATAATGAAAATATGTAGATTAATTTATTCGCATCAAATTCGGACAAAAAATATTTTGTGGTTCAGTGTTTTGTGAAAAATAAAAAATACCGGTTCATTAGCTGTTTTTTAAGAGTAGGAAATTTTCTGTTAAGTATTTATTGTAATAATATCTACGAAATGGTAAGTAATTGTGCATAATTTTATTTGATAACATTTCTTCTATAGAGATACAGTAATTTTAATGTGAAAGAATAATCAAAACAGTTAAAAAAGACAAAATTGTGTTGATCCGCTATTGTCCTCAAGAATCGTCTCTTAGATTCGAAAATGTCAGAGGCCACGGTAAATGTGATAAATGGTAAAGCTCTACGTATATAAAATTACATATATACGTACCTTTATATTTTATTATACGTACCTAAATTACCTGAATTTAAAATTAATGGATATATTCAATGATTAATTAAAATAAATAAAATTAGAGATACAAACTGTTTTTTAATTGTTTCGTACGTGATCCGCTACTGTCCGTGGTAATTTTCCTCTTTAATTGTAATTTTCACCATTTTAATGATAAATTAATAAAATTCTTTTTATTGCAAAACGTAGTAGAATGAAGTACCTTGCTAAAAAACATAGCATCCCATAAATTATTAATCATTTTAGATAATTATTATCCATTCTCCCACTAAGGTGATCCGTTACTGTCTGTTTACCCTAAACATTCAAATTTCAACTTTGGTAAATATTGATAGAAATAATGATATAGTGATGATTATAATGAAATATTGATGATAGTTGTCGCTGTTTAATGATTTTTATCGGCATCCAAATCGTCATATAAATGTTATTATGGATACATGAATGTTACTATGGTTCATAATGACATTCGTGTTCATTGCGGGGAACTAAAAATCTCCCTTCGGTGGAATGGGTCGGTATCATAATATACTATTTAAGATCACTTGCAGCATTGTTTTTTTTTGTGAAATTTTGGCGTGTCAATGACAGTAGAAAAATAATTCTTAAATAGTGGTAAAGTGTATATTCATTAATTTTTTCCCTTTTTAGGCTTAATTACTTAAATATAGTATCTGAGTCATATGTGAGTTTCAGTGTATTTTAACGATTTAAATTTTTTGATTCTGATGATAATAGTAGATTATGATACGAATTTTTGAAAGGGAAGGTTTGGCGTACGAGAGTGGAAATTTCGTGTTCGACCAAAAGGAGTACACGGATCAACTCGTGTATCTTAAACCCAATCAAAAATGAATATTATGCGCTATTTTATCAGCCGAACAGATTTCCAGTTTCTCCAGTTTTTCATTATAGTACTCATATGACGGAAACTGGAAGTTTTGAGGCCAATAAACAATCTTAAGAGATCCTACGATGATAATAAAATTGATCTAGTTGTCAAGGACGTTCGGATGGAAAAATGTCCAGATATACACCGACAAAAAAATATAATTTACCTTTATCAACGTTAAAACGAAGGAAATAGAAAAATTTCAAATTCAAAACAACGTTGAAATAAATAAATGCATTTTTAGGTGGAATATGAGTGAGATCGAAGATTAGTCCGATGTGGTCTGGACCTCCAACAATATTCTCGTATAAGAAAGTAATAGAGATTGTCAATTGGATACTCGATTGCGTGGACAGGAAATTATGCAGTACATAACATCAATGCACAGGAAAATACTGAATTTGGGTTCAAGAACAACGGACCGTGCAATGTCTGCTATAGCTGATTCAACAAATTTTTAAATCGGCATAATTTTTAAGTTCTTACTATTTTTATGTTGTATACTATTAATTATAAAATTTCAAGTAGAAAATATATAGAAAAATTTTGTTTTCTCAATTCAGTAAATCTGATGATTATGATTTTAAAAACCCGACTATAAATTATTCTGTATTCCCCTAGGGGGATAAATATATACAATTTCAAATTAATGCAAAATGTCTCAACAAAATATTTAAATATTCACTGTTAATAAACAGTTAAATTTGGATTAAAATTTTATAAAAATGATCCATAAACACACACTGCAAGATGTTATACTGTTAATTAATAGTTTTAATCCAAATATGAAATAAAATTATTAAAATATGTAGTGTGCTTGCAAATCACAAATAACATTAAACAACAAACATGTGCGATATTCGATTAAGCTGAAACGTCGTTTGAATTGTCATCTGATCCTTCAGATGTCATATTATTCTATTACTATTGTAATATATCGTAAGTACAAAAAGTGAGTTTCGAGATAATCGACTATGACATATTTTCAATAGCGTATAATTAATTTGAATAGCGTTCAAATTTACAACAACAAACATCTGATTTCATTATTAAACGAATGTCGAGTTAAGTACTACATATGCATTAAACGTCTCTATATTAGTTAAATATATAACAGAGTATGGTGTAAATAACTATTATTATTTATCTAACTGATATCTGTTACAAATTTTCTCTTATCTGACATTTTTATTAGAACTTTACCGATGAGAATAGAGAGAGACAGAGAAACATTTTCCACATTAAAAATCACATGAAACACACCGTACTACGTTGAAATATTTTTTGATATTTCGATCGAATATTATCATTACAAATGGGGGAATATATATCACGTGTATCGCACTAATGACAATGTGTGTTCAATATGCTTTTATCCAGAGTGTTTTTCTTTTTTATTTTATTTTTTGCATCGGTTCAATGTTGATAATGATGTGGTGTCGGACATGAATTGTGAAAGATCGTTTTTGCCTTTTGTCCTATTCAATATTGTTGAGTATTGTACATTGGTTAGGTTAAAAATCGGCTTAAAGGCACTAGAGCGTTGAATGGCGAGAAAAACGGTACAAAAAAGATAGAAAACATATACGTACACATTATTATGATAAAATATGATGGAAAATAATAGAAGAAAATTTTTCTCACATTCTCTACCTAATTTGTATTTTAGGAAAATCATTGGTTTATTGTATTTTAGAAAAATAAAATATGACTGAAAACTGCCTGTACATGATTCAAGGTCATACAATTTCCTTTTAGCTGATGGTATTGTAATCAGTTAAACATAAGTGAGTTTGTTCTTTAACAGTCTGGTATAAAATTTTGCCGTACTTTTTGGAAACGTAATATCGGCTATTATGACTTTATTGCACAAATCGATTCATTAATGTGTAAAATGTTAAAATGTCATGTGATTAAATTTATTAACGGTACAAGAAAACACAAAATTAGTAACTTCATACAAAATTAGTAGTTCTAATAAGAGAGAATGTTTGAAATTATAATTTCTACTTTACTAGATTATTTTTTCCAAGATATCTACTTTACTAGCTTTTTTTCCAAGATGTCTACTTTCCTAACTATTTTTCATCAAACGTCAAAAATGGCTAGTTTGCTTTCGGAATACTCAAAAATTTGACTTTTCGATTCTAATCTAAAACGCATAAAGTCTTTTTACTATGTTGAGTGTTTCTGTTTGATTTTTCTGTTCCCATTTTGATGGTGCCATAATATTTAATTTTTTCTTTTTTTCGGTAAGTAATTTTCGATAAATTTTCAATTAAATGAGGTTATGAACAGGCCAAAGAACCTACAGATATGGATAATGTTGAAGTTAAATTTTTTTTAAAACACGGAAAATTTAATTCCTACTAGTCAACCAAAATAGTTATTTACTGTACAGTATCTTAAAGTGGTTGGAAGTCGAGGTGGTTCCAAAACAATGAGGTATCGATGTTGATGCTACGTGTTATTAGATTAATGAACTAGGAGTGCCGAAATTAAATTTAAGTAAAATACAATTTTGATTTTATAATTACAATTTAAAATCAAACCAAATATTTGGATAATTTCTTTAAATTCTTGTATTACAACTATCAGGTAGCGGTATACTATTATGCAGTGTGTATTATTGAAACATTTATATGAAGTTTTAATAAAAAATTACTAGTTTATTGTGCGAATTTTCGCAAGTTTTATTATAGTATATTACATAATCGTTAAAGTTTGCCATATGGAAAAACGCTATCTTGTGCCACGAGCCGAAGGCGAGTGAAATAAGTGCTTCTTGCAGAATGAGCCGTATAATCATATTTTAATATCACTGGCAGCAAGGTTTTTGATAACAATGTTTGATAACCTCTCGAAGAACGTTTTCAAATCAGAAGGCGTCCTCAAGGTTAAAATTGAGATTTTCAAAATCAAATTTTACTAAAGTAAACACTTTGAAAAACTTTAAAAAACATTAAAAAATGTTTTGTTAAAAACATGTTGAAAATTACAGTGTTTTTTTTTTTTAATGCGACGATATTCTGTATTGTACATCACTAAATGATGTATATTGCATACTCCCAAATAATTAAATTTTTTCTAACTGTTTTTCGGAAAGTGCATATCTTAAAACTGATAGAAAATGCATTGTCCATTGTTCGGTATTCCCTGTCCGGTGTCCGCTGCTATTTCACATTATATTGCGTACACCAGTTATCCAAATGTAACCAAACTTGGTCAGATGATAGTTCATCTGGGGAACATTATAACCGCTATTTTTAGATATCCTCAGGCAAAAATTTAGGGTAACTCCAGAAGTGTTGAAATATTAATTTTCAAAATATCTTTCAAACATTGCCTACAATTTTTTTTAAATTTTAATATGTTGTTCATATGTATAGCCCTTTTTTACCAGTTATCAAATTTTGGTTTGTGTGGTCTTTACAATAATGTAACATTGAAAAATAAACGGTAATTAACGTAATTATTCAATTAATTACATTCTATTTTTTTTGTATTATATAGGCACCTACTTTTTATTGTATGATTTCATCGATTACTTTAAAAAAGATCGTACAACACCATTACCCCGTGACAAATTTTTGGAAATTATGAATAATATATTCAGTCGTGCCGAAGAACCAGAACGTGAAACTGTTATCCATCATGTAAGTAAATCATTTGAATACATTCAAACTAAATATTTTCGTCTTTTGGTTATTCACTACAATAATAATTTGTGTTTTTTATTTTAAACATTCACATCCTTCTTGTTTGTGGTGAACCATTGTTATTACTTATCGGGGTAATATTTTATCAACGTCGCAGTATACGGATTGGGAACGATTAAGCGATGAGTATCACAATCAATATCTTATTGCACAAGCCGTAGGTGATTACTTTTTCATTTGCCCAACCAATGAATATGCGCAGTGGATGGCAGCTCGTGGAGCAAATGTATATTACTACTATTTTACACACGTAAGTATCATTTTCTTTAAATTATTATTTGTTAGTGTGATTCTTTTTTTCAAATAAAACTAGTAATCTTTATTTAACATAATAATGGTGATGCAAATATACTAAAACTGAGAAACAAGTATAAAAAAACACTCTTGTAACATTAAATGAAAGATAAAAGTGAAAAACTATAATTTAAATGATGCTTAGCATAAATAGAAGTAACTGAGAGAAATTTAGGTACTTTAAAAACTTCACTGCAAATTGACTCTTTTAAACTGATATGAATTCGGTATTTTGAAACTAATAGTATCATTTTATATTTAGCCAAAAATATGAAGTATGAATATCTAAAAACAAGGAAATCCTATACTAATATCTAGTATGCAATACGATTAAATTCAATACACAGTTGTAAATATCATAAGTTTAAACTATTGCAAATATGATCCCAAAGTATCATATTTTTGAATCCTGAAAAAAATACATTGAATTCTATTTTCATCAACAGGATTAGATAAATTTCTAATAAAATAGATATTTTCAAAATGATAAACGGTGGCGGCAATAAGTTCGAAAATTGGGACAGTTAGCGTCACGAGCGCCAACGAGTGATGATAGTTCAAATTTCGTACTACCGTGCCGTTTAAATTTAGAACAATATTTTTCTTATTGACTATTTTTACTAATATTTTAAAATTATTTTACTCTTTTATTTCACTAATCAATAATTATCGAAATTTGGTAAAAATATAATAATACAAACATCAAAAAGGAACTCGGAAAGAACCACAAATATTCTTCGTAGAGCCGCAGTTTGACCATCCCTGGAATATTTCCATTTAGTTTGACTCACCTCGAGCAAAAAAAATTGTTGTTCTAGAAGAGTTGAAAATGAATGCTGTTTTAAAATAAAAAACAAATCTGAAGCTTAGCTGATCTTGGTTCTTAAACTATCATTTTGTATTTCTGTTATATATGTTTGAATGCTTAATGAGAAAGTGGCAACATAGGAAAGATCAATAATTTATAAGATTCCATTTGCCTTCCATCTGAAATGAAATTTCACTAGGCATTTCCAACAAAAGACATAATGTAACAATAAAGCTGAAACAAAATTCACAAACACTAATTGGCAATTAATAATTATGTAATATTTTTAGTAGTTTCTGATGATATTTCATGGTTCACCTTTCTATTAGACATTGCGAAAGTAATTTTATTCCTCAAAATAGTTCAATGACATTTTATTTGTCACGGATTAGCATCGAAAACTGAAATTTTGGTATTCCGATAGCAAACTAGCAAAATAGCAAACATCTTGAATTGGACCATTCTCCAGCCATTTGTAAAAATAGCTATTAATTTTGCGTTTTCTTGTGCTGCTAAGCACATTTTATTATGTTGGGTGCTAAACATAAAAATAAGTGCCTCCGTGAGTTCAATAATCAATTTTATAGCGTTTGCAATTGAAAAACGTTATTTTCTCATTTTGATAAGTTAGATTTTTCAGTGTCCGAAACTGTAAAACCAAACATCTAATTACGTGTGTTAATTATATTTTTCGATTGTAAAGAATAAGACACCGTAAACGCTCGAGCGTACATCCACAATTGAATGCGACACAATTGAATAGCACTATAACTCAATAAATAACTATAATTAAATACTTACTGCCATTTTAAATGTAAGCAAACAGTATAGTTTACTTGATAAACTTCAAATATATGAAACAAACAATCTTCACTATTGTATGCTTGTCAAAATTGGAAATTTGAGTCGCCAGAAATCGTACATCGCGTATTATATGAACTCTCATACAATTTGTATGTGCATGACGGCCTTTTAACAGAAATCGTTGAATTTTGCCATAAGAGGGAAGAACTGTCCATTGCAATAAAGAGACCTTTATTTCTCACGACTTCGTCTCGGTCACAAGATGACGTTCTTCCCTATGGAAAAGTTCAACGAATATGCAATGTACTATTTCCTATCCCTAAACCATTCACTTCCAATTATTGTATAAAGATTAATGTTTGTTATTCATAAATACACACAACAACCATAGTATATTACAGCGGTCAAGCAAAAAATTTTCGGGATCCGCAAAAAAGAAAAACAGAAGGTAGTGAAAATTTTTATGTCGAATAAGAATTAAAAAACACTAAACAAATAGTTAGCCAACAGTTCTTACTAACATATTCTAAAAAAATTAATTTTTTTTTTCAAAAATAATAACACAAGTATGAAAATGGAATTTGGGAAGAGCCGTAGTTTGGCCACCTCTGGTGTATTACATATTTATTTAAGTTTACCATAGAAACATACTCGCCGATTTAAAAAATGCCTCTTGCGGAATGAGTCGAATGCGAGTTATTGCAATGGACAGTTTTTCTCGTCATTATGGCAAAATTTAATCTTGTATAATCTATGTCTGACAATTATGTATAAAAAATAAAGTGATATTATTTTACTTATTCAATAACGTTTTTGTACATCACTGTATGAATATTACATTCTCCAAAAAAATCGATTTTTCCTAACTATGTTTTGCTGAATGTGCATGTCTTGAAAAACATAGAAATTGCATTCATTAACTCCAGAAGTGTTGAAAGTTAATTTTCAAAATATCGTCACCTGGTTTGAAGATCCTATCGAAACCTAGTTTGGTTTAATACACTGGAAGGGAGTCAAATTGAAGTAAGATAATATATTTTTAAACAATGTATCTGGATATGAAATTACACTGCACCTATGACGTTTTTACAATTTGTTATTATTTGCAAACATTTTATAGCTTTATCGTAGTGATGGACGTTGTGGACACTATTCTATTGCACTCTTATATATTTACGTAGATTTTTATACCAGATTTGTTGCCAGATATTTATTTTCTTGATTATGTGATATATTAGGTTGTCGTTTTTTACTCCAATTTTAAAGTTTTGTAAATTTTTCCTCTTTTAATTCCCATTGATTATATATTGTCCGCCGCTTTCAACAACTCTCTGCCAACGATCCACAAATTTCATTATGCCCGATTTGTAAAACATCCTATCCTTTGAGGCAAGAAAGTTGGACACTGCTATTTTGACATCATTGGCATTATTGAATTTATTGCCATAAAGAAAATTTTGCAGAGAGAGGAATAGATGGTAATCAGAGGGTGCCAGGTCTGGTGAATAAGGTGAATGAGGAAGAATTTCATATTAAAGCTCCTGGAGTTTTTGCCTGGTCCTTAAAAATGTATGTGGTCTAGCATTGTCACGGTGGAAGACAACATCTTTGCGATTTTACAGTGCTGGTCGGAACTCCTGGATTTTAGTGTTAAGGCGGGTTAGTTGCTCACAATAGATGTCAGTTGTGACAGTTTGGCCCGATTCCAACAACTCCCAATGGAGTGAACCTTGACAATCCCACCAAATATACAACATTAGCTTTTTTTGGTGTAAATCTGGCTTCACAAGGACTTTGGCTATTTTTCGCACCACATTATTGTATAAGATCCA
>JXOR01001047.1:0-185672 GCA_001014335.1 Coboldia fuscipes | reverse complement strand
GTTGCGAGTTAACAGAGATACTCTTATGGCAAATACAAAATTCAATTTATAGGTTTATTCTTTTACTCTCCACATTTTATGTATACCTCTGAAGAAAATACTCATAATTGACAATAATTTTTATTTCATTGGATTACAGATTTTCGTATGCTTCGACCGTGTTGTTAACAAAAACATATGATTGACTTCAGTAGTAAACAAACCACGTCAAATTCAAGACCTCAGAGGTATTTATTTTATTTATTCGACATTATATTTGAAACGTTTAATTGTTAACACTCAATTTATTTTACAGTATGCGAATTTGTCGTGTTAACTTAAGCTAAACCTTAAATTCATCATGTTTTGGGCTATTGTGTGTCTGATTACTTGCATCAAAATATTATTAATTCCATCTTAGTAAGAATCTCGAAAATAATATCCACGGTGTCACGCATATCATCTAATCAAATTATTTTATTTTAGCCGTTCGACAGACTTTGATGTACATAGAAACTGGTTAGCAATCACACATTCACTGCCCATCACCAAATGGTACTATGAAGACACCAGTGAATGGACGCTGGATTATCCACCGGTGTTTGCCTACTTCGAATATATTCTATCACAATTTGCTAAATACGTTGACGAACGAATGCTCGATGTGAACAATTTGAATTATGCGTCTCCCAACACAGTTATATTCCAAAGATTCTCAGTCATTATAACCGATCTCTTTCTTGTATTTGGAGTTAAGAAGTAAGCTTTATACAGCTATAGGTACTTTGGTCATTATATACATACTCTCTTTTTAGCTGCATCAAGGTTCTATCCACTAAAAAAGAAACAAGTTTTGCTGTTACTACTTTGATTATTGGCAATATCGGTCTATTAATCATTGACCATATTCATTTCCAATACAATGGCATCCTCTTTGGTATATTATTATTAAGCATCGGTCAAATGTGTACTGGAAACTATTTGACTTCTGCCTTCCTATTTGCCATCTTATTGNTTTGCTGTTACTACTTTGATTATTGGCAATATCGGTCTATTAATCATTGACCATATTCATTTCCAATACAATGGCATCCTCTTTGGTATATTATTATTAAGCATCGGTCAAATGTGTACTGGAAACTATTTGACTTCTGCCTTCCTATTTGCCATCTTATTGAATATGAAGCACATCTTTATTTATATTGCACCAGCATACATTATATTTCTATTAAAGTTTTACGTCAAATTGGAACTGAATACTAAATCGTTCCAAAGACTTGTAAAGTTAGGTGTAATAGTATTAGGAGTTACAGTGGCATCCTTCGGACCTTTCTATCAACACATACCTCAAGTACTATCACGATTATTTCCATTTAAACGCGGTCTTTCACACGCATACTGGGCACCTAATTTTTGGGCTTTGTACAACTTTGCTGATAAAGTATTATGTATAGTAAAACGATGTCCTAGCTCAAGTGCGTCTACTTCATCAGGATTAGTCCAAGAATTTGACCATGTGATATTGCCATCTATTAAACCGGTTGTTACATTTGCACTCACAGTTATATTCATGTTACCCATTTGCATTAAAATTTTGAGGCAACAGAATTACATCGAAAGGTAAGCTTTTGTCATTTCATGAAATAGTTAAAATATCTATTTTAATGGATATTAAATTTTAGGATAAATTTCAAACAGTTTATTGAAGCAATTACACTCTTCGCACTTACTTCTTTTATGTTTGGCTGGCATGTTCATGAGAAAGCAATTC
The DNA here is from genome assembly GCA_001014335.1 of Coboldia fuscipes. Lineage (NCBI taxonomy): Eukaryota > Metazoa > Arthropoda > Insecta > Diptera > Scatopsidae > Coboldia > Coboldia fuscipes. Next base: position 183,922 of record JXOR01001047.1, on the reverse strand, counting down.
TTATGGCAATAATTCCTATTAGGTAATTAATAAGGTTTTATGTTTTGTATTTACTACATAATTTCATTTTTAGTCTGCTGGCAATGTATGAGAATTTTCATTATGGGAATATTTATTTCTTAAGCACAATTGGTCATTTTTCATTGCTGCCTTTGCTTTTCACACCAGAATTGTTGACAGTGAAACTAGCTTTATTCTTCACCTATAGCTACATTTCTTATGTGGTTCTCAAACGGTTGAAATCAAATAATACGAAACTATTAAGTTTAATTGAGTCTATCTATTTGTTTGGTATTCTATTTGTAATTATATTTGAAAATATTCTATTTTACACTTTTAAATTGGATAACAAATATCAATTTTTACCATTAATGTTGATTAGTGTCTATTGTGCTATTGGTATAACATACTTTTGGTTTAAATTTTATATACAATTTCTATATGCGGGAACGTCAACCAGAAGCAAAAGGACTAAAATAATGTAATTGTGTATGTAACTAATTAGCAATGCATCCAATCGACAGATGCTGTCTTTGGATATCCACTTTTAGGTTGAATATTATCATTGTCATATAGCCAATAAGAGTTATTCTTAAAGAAGTAAGTTAGACCTAAATAAATAAAGTTAATTAAAATGCATGTTTACAATAATTTTATATCATGAATGTTTACCGTTGGATAGCGTCACTGCTGAATCTATATTTGCTGGAATTCCGCGCCATCGGTTAATACTCATCGGATAGTTGTCGTCTAAGTTTTTATTTTGTTCATTATATCTCCATATTTGGTTACCTGACATGAGATACGTACGATGATTTTTCTCTAAAATTTGTAATCAATTACATATTTTCATTAACAATGATTAGTAAGAAATTTGAATTACCCCAAATGAATACAGCATCTATGTGATCAATACTTTTATCAATTCCAAAATCACTGATTGATTTCGGACTATCCCTAGTAAAACTGTTACCATTATATTCCCAATAGCTATTTCCTGATGGAGAAGAGTACACATATATAAACGACTTGAAATCATTATTACTTACATCACTTGCCAATGAAAAACAATATAATTCCATCGGGTCGTTCATATACAGCATCAATATGATCGACTTCATCAGGGAATTTTAATAAATTTTTAAATTTCATTGGATATTGCATTCGAATGTAAAAATCATTGGTAAGTCTCCAGACATATTGTCCTTTGAATACAAATACTTCTCCCCTTAATGATGTAACGGCGTCAAAATATCCTTCACATATGTTAGGAATTGATTCTGTTCCATTTGCTTTTTTAGTAGATGAAATTGTAGGCGATGGCGTTGTAATGTTATGTCGATTCTACAAAATAAACATGGAACAATTTGGATCAAGTCTTAATACAATTCCTTAACTTACTCTATAAGAGTCGATAGTCTCATAATCTCCATGAAATGTGGGAGTATGTTTTGTTGAAGTATCAAACGGAGGTGTAAATGTTCGTGTTACCACTTTCTCATCCTCATCTTTATTATCCGCCTCTGGAGTTACTTCTTCCTCTATTGGATTCTCCGTTACATCCAGTAAAGGTACAGTATTACGAACTAAAAATATGTGAATCAAATTTCAAATAACAATTCTTGATTTACTGGTTTACCAGTTTGATCTTACTATACAGTTCATACATCGCCATAATGTCATCATAGCTTATAACAGTTGATTTTCCTGGACCTTTGTAATAAGGAAACATAATTGATGAGTAGACCGGAGAATGAGCTAATCCTAATGAATGTCCTAATTCATGAACTGCTACCGATAGAAAATCAACACCATATTGAAGATCAGTAGCATTCTCCACCCAATTCTCATCATTATCAAAATGAATATCTCCTCCATAAGAATCCTCTTCATATGGATAAAAGGCATGGGCTAGTATACGGCCAGGACCATCAAACGGATAATTGTCACCATGATGACGTGCACCAAATGCAATTGTAATATCTGCCTTAAGTGAATTCACTTGTTTGAATTTTAAATCTCCATATGGTGCCCAAACCCGAAACGCTTCACGCATAAATTGATCGACATTCTCCTTGCCCACTTTCGGTGACCAATTAACAATGCTATCAATAGATCATTTTTATTTTTAGATTTGTCAATTCATTTCACAAATTAATACTCACTTGTATGTGATAGTTCTCTTTCTCCACGCAGAAGGACCTAATACGAATCGTTTTCGACGCACTGGAGAATTATAGATATCTGTAACTCCGCATCGTGGTGATTTCATTAACTGAAAATAGAATATACAATTATAATTAATATCCATTTAATATAAATGAACTTTCACTGATTACATTCACTGTGTTTTGGTCAACCACCCCGCTGGGATAAAGTCCACCATACCGTTGAACTGTTTTAATTCCCTCAATTATAGCATCCTCATGATACAATGATTCCGATTCTGAAGTTCTGCTATCCAAATATCCATAATAACGTAGGAATTTTACCTAATTTTTAAATAATTTCATTAAAATTTCTTTTGCGAAATGTATTCAATGTAATGAAAAGAAATGAGTTAAATTTCAGATTACAATCTCAGCGGAAGACACTTGTGTCACTGGCAACGGAGCACAATACAATTGATGAATTAAATGAGATACAATTAAAATTCCATGAATTAATATTTGTACAATACACGACATAGTATTTAATCACTTTATAAATTTTACTAACTAAATATATTAAAGAAATTTAAATCCCGTTTAAATAATATTTTATTTTCAATTAAAATCAATTTGTCAACACTTTGAATTTTTAATATTTCTTATGATTATAATATTATTATTATGTTGATTATCATTATATATAATAAAATACTCAAATATGATTTGCGAATATATGTTTCGTGTTCTTATCGTTTCTGTGTAGTACTCTCTAATACTGTTAACGATTTATTTTTTTTTTTTTGTTATAAAAATGTTTAAGTAAAAGTATAACATCACCGAGCGGGAATCGTTAAGGGACCAATAAATTTCTTCTCTTTAAGCGAGCAATCACAATTAAATAAAATCTAGCTAGATGAGTAAGAGAGAACATTCAGAATCTTTTTGTAAATTATTCTTAAATGAAAATTATTTATATTCAGAGGTCCACGTTTGTGAAATTTTACTGATATACCATATGGATTACATATAATAAATAAACTAAATTAAACTAATAAATATACAACTTAATTTCACAAAATTTGGAATCATCATCTTCTATTTTTCAATGTCAGATCGATAAGCATTAATCCTTTTATTTGATGGACAATATTCAGCATATTCTTCCCAAGTGCAACCTGTATGGGTACAACATTCAGCCATTATGGATCCAAAGTTTGATAGACGTTTCATCTTTCGTTTAGTTCTGAGTAATGCACCAAATGAATTTCTACTTTCCCATGGTATTAATTCTAAAAATGAACACATAAAATTCAACTAAATGAAATGGTAATTTCTCACTAATTATGAATTTTAAATCATTACGGATTGATCGTTTATTTATGCCGCTTCTAGATTCAGAACCGTTTCTTTTAATCAGCCGATAAATATCCTTGGTACATGCCCATGCTATATGAGTAGTCAATTTATCACGACACCTTGAATGGCTTTCCTTATGCCAAACTCTTTCCCAATCTGATTGTGTTCTTTCCGAAAATAACAGTTCAGTCGAATCTAAGTTACATTGCACTTGCATCATAACTATAATGATTGCAACCAATGAAATTAGTACACTATTAATCACTCTTGATAACATTATAATCATTATTCAGTAAATTCACTTTTATTTAATATCGTTCATTAATTGTAAACTGATGCACAGTTACACTCTACTAGATCGAATCTTTCAATCTCAATGTCTTAATTCAGAATGAAATGATTTTAAAATAGCCAACGGTTTCTTCTTGTTGATCGGATCAATGATTTTGCGCATCGAATAGTTTCCAATTATTTATTTAATCAATTATACATCGACATGATTGTTTTCTATTATTAAGAAATGTATACGGTGTTGAATTGTCGTTATTACTTACGCAGGTAACTATTGTTCGTGCAGTCCTTTTATTACTATGTGTGGTCACCCTGATTTAATCAATTGTTTTGGATTTGTTGTTGAAACCAATAATCTTAATTTTGTAACTCAATGGTAAATTAAATTCATATTGATATGTGAGATCATCAGGATAAAATCAAATGATGATTTGTATTGGCAAAGACTGATTGTGTGTGGGATTCATCTCATCACCTGTACGTTCGGAGACGTGTGGCATTTAATTTGGTAAAATTTTATTAGACCGCGACCTATAGTAAAGATAAACATCAGAATGAAAATAATACATGAGCAAATACATATGAAACAAATATGCTATAAAATAAATAATTGGACATTCAATGAATATGTTCCGTTATGTTTGATGGTGGTTTTCTTCTTTTCTATAGAACTATAAATTGGAGTGCAATAAAATCTTTTTCCATTTCCACCCACAATATCAATGAAACAGAAATTTTGTTGTATTGTCTGGTAATTGTTACAATTTATATGTAAAAATATTTCATATAAATATTTGTGTTAAAGAATTCATGCATTATCGTTTATGGTGTGTCGAATATTGTACGACACATATACGGTAATAACATTCTAATTAAATTGTTTAGTATCTTTGACGAGTTTAAGACCAGATTACTATTGACGTAATTTTTAAAAAGGATTCTGAACTCATAGTGAACGTTTTGCTAAATGACGGAATGAACTATTCAATTAAGATTGGATATATTGCATATCTTACGGGGTTTTATTCAATTTTTATATTAGATGGCGCTACATATCGACTAACTAAGATTACAGAAAAATGCACCATAATACCTTAAAATGAATGAAAATGTATATTTTAATTACTTTGTAGATAATATGAATACCAAATATTTTTATTCACATTGATTTAGATTAACATTATTGACTAGAAAGTGTTAATAGCAACCAAAAATTGAAATTTTCCGCTGAATTTTAACGTTCCACTGAACTGAAATTTGTTTTACTGAAAAGTGGCACATATTAGCCCACATGTTGTGCTCATTGTAGGTGGCGACACCGTATGTCTGCCATATTGAATTTAGACGAAATGAATTTATTAGCTGCTTCTGAAGCAAACAAATCATCAAAATAGAAATTATCAGGTGAGTTGATACATTTAATATGTATATTTGTGATCAGAAAAGGATACTAGTGGATCTTAAATTGAAGATTTCAACTTGAATAGAGTGGAAAAGATAGTTTTTTGTTGTGTTGATGTGGGCTTCTGTTGAGACCTAAAGAATGACTAACGTCAAATCCGTATGCCCTAGAGACTGGCAAGAACTAACAGTTCTTCATAAATGTAAACAGAACTAATTGTAAAATACGTCTCTATTGGTTATCCTTAACTGAAACAATCCATTAGAACCTATCCTTATAGTTAATTTCCTTGAAATGTCCTGAAAGTGAGGTTAGGTTTCAATGACTCCGTGTCTCGCAGTATGATTTTAGTAAACAAACCGTTTAAAATAAATTGATGTTTATGTTTTGCAGACTCTTCCGCTGACTGAGAATAGGATTCCTAGATGCGATGAACTCACCACAGAATTCAAATGGCTATAGTGCTATAATTAGTTTTTATCAAGAAAGAGTGTAAGTTATTGCAATTGATGGATTCATTTACAGTATGTTCTCATTTAACTGTTTTGTATTGTAGAAAATGGCATAATGCTATTCGAAATTATCAAGGGAGTGATCCACTTGAATTGTGGTATCATTTCCTTAACTGGTATGAAAAGAACAGCCAATTTGATCAAGAAAATAAATTGACAAAAACCATGCAGATGTGCCTGAACACATTTGAGAACCATGAAGTTTATAAACAAGATTCTAGGATGTATCAAATATGGATGAAATTCGTAAGTTCTTAAACACGGTATAATAGTGAATTGAATATATATTTTGGTATTAATATTTTGCAGATTGAACACCAACCCAATCCGGTTAAGTATTTCAGTGCATTGTATGAGCGCGGGATTGGAACTAGATTTGCAGACTTCTACAAACGTTGGGCTGCTCTCTTTGATCAACAGAATGCCTTCAAACAAGTTGACACAGTCTTCAATTATGGCCTTCAAGCTAGAGCACATCCAATTGAAGAATTGCAAGAAGCCTACACAAAGTTTCGATCGTCATTAGCGTATAGGATGAATGGTGCTGAGAATGGTGCTCATTTAAAGCGACCAATTTCTTCAACAGACGATCAGGTATTTCATCAAAATCAATCTCAAGTAGTTCAGAAACGTCAACGAGTCGAAAACGAATCATATACATATGGCAAGAATAATTCAGTTACCGGTGAACAGTGTAATTTGAATAATAGTGCAAATGTGATCTCATCATCGCTGAGTTATGTTTATGGTGAACCACAATCAAATAATTATGACTATAATAATGTATCGACTGATATGAATAGTACGGTGGAGGGGAATTTTAATGGAAATTCAACGACTATAAACGGCAGCATTCCAATAGCAACATATGCAAAGAACAATCACGAAGATTGGTCAGTTCCCTTGTGCCTTGAGGAACCTCATGACCCCAATCGAGTTTGTTACTATCCAAAAAAATTGGTTTATCCAGGTGATGGTAGTGAATATAGTTTAGAAGAGATTCGATGGAACAAACGAATGGCAATAAATTCACCAAATCAAATGAATTATTGTGCAAGTGAAGGTCAAATGAATGGTGGTATGATATATGGTAATTCTGCTTATCCAAACTATAGTTCAGTTACCATAAATGCTCAATCGGATAATGCTTCTGACTCACTCTATGGCATCGATCCCGGAATATCTGAAAATTGTAATAATAATTTCATGCATTCAAATGAGTACAATCGAATTGAGGCATCTACAATTAGTTTCAACACCGATGATAATGGTGTTTTGAGGCCAAAGAAACTAACGATTAAATTTCGCAAGGCATCTGGTGAATTTGAGACAGCCAAACGAAATAATGCAAAGAAATCGAAGAAATATCGGATCGTATCTAGCTATGATGATGACTCAAATACAAACTGTAGTGTGAATAATAGCAGCAATAGTTCATCTCAGGATATGTTCGAGAAAAAGAAATACTATACGCTCAATAATAGTACAATAATTAGTAATGGTGAATTGAACTATCAAAATAGTTTCAATCATCTGATAGAACAAGAGAATCCACATGACCAAGATCCATATGCTAGAGCAACAGATCCATCAAGGAGTACGGCTTATGAACGGTTAAATAATAATCGAGCGTTTAACTCCTTTAATACTTCGTCAACACCGATTCGCAGAGATGTGCAAATGAATGGTAATAGACATTTGAATTTAGATTCAGTTGGAGAGGATGCATCATTTTCCAATGTTGATTTTGTTTCGACTGGTGATTCTGTGGGCGAAAATAGTAACAGTAGCTTTGGATTTGCCAATTCTATTTCCACACCAATACGTTCAAGTAGAATAAAGAATTCCTCCGATTTCTTGAGCAAAACAATTACACCAAATAATTTTAAAATATTAAGGAAACGTACATCAGTATCATCAAATCAAAATGATGATTCTATGAGTTCATTGATATCAGCGGAACAAAATAGTTTCTTTGCTGCAGAACATGATGATGATTTAAAACAGCGTCGAGTTGAAAAAGCATTATCAACAATTACGACTCATTTGGCTAAACCAAACTTGGATCCATTTAATAGTGAACTTTGTAAGGCGTTCCTCACAAAATTGAATTTTCCCTCGGTGGAACATAGTGCTGTGTGTAAATTAATAAGCACATCAATACCAAAGCTAAATAACACGAAAGTGGCTCAATTGGCGAATGTGCCGTTTAATATTGAAAAGGAGATAGGACGTGGCGCCTACGGAAGTGTATTTCGTGCAACGAATGCTCATACAGGTGATATAGTTGCTCTCAAGTATCAAAAAACGACAAATGTATGGGAAGTATACATTTCAATGGAGGTTAAGAGACGTCTTAGAAATCACATAATTGTAAGTATTATAACATATTTTAACAAACAGAAGTTTAAAATTAATTATAATTATAGTCATCTGGATTCATGGATATTACGTCGGCTATAATTGCACCCAATGCCAGTATTTTTGTCACTGAATTTTCACAATTCGGATCATTGTTGGATGTGAACAATCGTGTTCGACAAGCAACAACTAAGGTAAGACAAATTGTATTAATTTAACTAAATTTGAAAAATAAAAATTTACGACAAATTTGAATTTACCATTTTAGGTGATGCATGAAAGCTTAGTCATGCATTTTGCAATGCAAATATTGGATATCGTTCATCATTTACATTCATGTAATATAATTCATGCTGATATAAAACCAGACAACTTTTTGCTGATGAGAATGTAAGTTTATCGATGAGAATAATTACGATTACAATTCAATAAATAAATAAAATTCTATTTCAGACCGAATCCAGATCAACCAGAACCGTCAATTCGTTTAATTGATTTCGGTTGTGCAATTGATATGAATCAGTTTGAGAAAGGGAAACAATTTAAAAAGGTGTGTTATATGAAAAGTATAAGAAAAGAAAAAAAAAAATACCAAACAGAAAACAATTTATCTTAATTCCAATGAAATGCTTATTTAAATACAATTTTAGATAATTCAAACGGATGGTTTTACGTGTACTGAAATGCTTGAAGGAAGACCTTGGTCATACCAGACAGATTTATTTTGTGTGGCTGGCACCGTTCACGTTTTATTGTTTTGCGATTATATGCAGTTGCAGAAAAAATTTGGCAGTGAATGGGATATCAAGCAAAAATTACCAAGGTAAAGAGTGAAGAAATGTAAAGAAAAACATAAAAATTTTCATTATGTCAGCATTCAATGGTTGTTGGCAAATTTCGTTGACTCTACGAAGCTAATGGTTTGTATCTAATTGTTTATTGTTTTCTTGTTTTCATTTTAGATACCTGAAGAAGCATATATGGACGGATTTCTTTTCAAAACTACTAAATATTAAGAGTTTAGATAAATTACCAAATTTATGTGATATGAAAAAGGGAATGCATTCGGAATTACATCATATGGAATCTGAATTACAGAAACAAATAAGAACTCTATCGAATATATTGCATAAGCGTTAATGCGATATGGGATAGAAGATAATGGATTAAGCACAGCACTTATGTTGGGTGTTTTATTGGATGGGCTGATACGATTTTCTTTAATATAAATGATATAAAACTGATTGTAATATTTATGGTTAGTGTGTTTTAAGTAATATCTTTGTGTGTTTATTACACTATTCACCGAATTAACACAAAAGCCTGAATAGTTAAAAATTTTTACCAAAATTATTCTAATTACATTATAATTTAAATTATTTAAGAATCACGAATTGTATTTGAGATATATTCATTTCTCCTTTCTGAATTAATTTAATTTATGATCATATTATTATCTCTCATGAATTAAACAAGACAGGCTAAAAAACTTAATCTATGATTAGTAAAAAATAGGGAATTCTTTAGTTATTATAGTTTTACGGTATAATCATTCGAATGGCTCTAGTGGATTAGGGTTAATTACAACAAATCGAATTGGATATTTTAGTTAAATAGAATTAAGGTGTTTTATTTAATTTGATTTGCGATTTCCGCGTTCTACTATTGATGACAAAATAACCCTACATAGATAGAAATCTAATTAAATATATCTTGATTACATAATAGATTATGTAAATTCCCTTAATTATAATGTACATAATAAACTGAAATAAATATAGTTATGGTTTTTGAATCATTCAATGTAAATTGTGTTTTTTCAATAATTACACTCAAAACGGTTACAGTTTACCAGAAAATGTAATAGGTGCACAGAAGAGAAAGAAGACTTTACCTTTGAATCTCTTGTCGTAGTTTCCCTTTTTGATTTCATATGTAAAAATCGATATCAATGTAATAGGTGCACAGAAGAGAAAGATGACTTGTTCTTTGAATCTCTTGTTCCTGTTTCTTTTTGATTTGAATTGGAATATGTATGTTCACAGAATGAATCATTTTCAGGAACTTTGATTCTATTGATTTAATTTCAATCAATAGTGATATTTGAATGAAATGAAACACATGACTTATTATTTAAATTTAATAAATAAATAACGGTTTCTTTATTTAAACTTGGCCTATTAACTAATTGTAATTAAGATATACAAATAATCATAATTGCGGAAGTGTAAACGAGAAAAATATAAATTAATCACTGAAAAGATTATAGTGTTTTTGATTTAAATATTATTTTTATATACCGTTGGTTTCATTAGGCATAAAATCTAATGGGAGGGTTGGTATAACTCTCACTTTAAGGAGATGTTATTTGGATCCTAAAATTGATAAAATTAATACATTAACTCTCTATTCAATGAATGATTTGGTGTCAAGAAATACTAACTTAGGATTGGTACCATTTTCCTCTACATCAATAGATCCATTTGAAATTGGCGAAAGCATTGATTTTCTATCATATGTATCAAGGGTGGAAATACCATTTATAGACTCATCAGAACTGTCACTATCACTAAATGAAAATGGACAGCATATTAGAACTAAATACATATTTCAATCCTAAGATAAAATCATACCTAGCGCTTGGATCTTCATCATCCTCATCAGCTTGCTCCATTGCTTGTTGTAAGTCGGCAATTCGTTGTAATGCCAAACGAAGATCATTACGGAGTGATGTGGATTCAGCCATTCCTTCTTCCAATTGCCTTTCTAATTCCTTTCGTTTCATCAGACCTTCTTGTTCCTTATTTGATATGCGTTGCAATTCTTCTCTTATTTCCCTAAAATATTAAGATATCATAATTCCATGAGTGTGATTGACTTCATAATACTTAAACACGCATAACTCACCTTGTACTCTTTTGACTCTTTCGGTATTGCTCTTGTGTGGTCATCTCCTTTGCACGTAACATCGATATTTCAGTTTCTAATTTCTCAATGGCATCTTTATGTCTATTTATTTGGGCTTCTAGCCGTGATTTCGATGTCTGTTCTAATTCTAAACGAGACTCCAACTCACGATTTCGCATTTCTAATCGTTTAGTGTTCACACTGGACGATGAATCCGAAACATTTTCAACTGTTTGCAAACGATTATGTAACTCATTTATTTGATCCTTTAAACTTTGCTTTTCACTTTCCAATTCACCAATACGTATTTCGTATTCCGAGATTGTTGAGTGTTCAGTATTCAATTGTTTTACAGCGGCTGTATATTTTTTCATTAATTCAGCCGTTTCCTCTTCATTCTCTTCAATTTGAGCTTGTAATTCAGTTTTTTCACGAGTTGCATACATCGCTTTCTCCTCGGCATCTTTCTTTGATCGACTCACCTCGTCGAGTTGTGTTGTCAGTTCAACAAGTTCATTTTCAGCTGATTGTCTTGCTTTAACAGCAGATGATCGTGCCATTTCAGCATCTTCTAGTTGATTTCTTAACTGACGGATAACATTCTTACCACTCGTTTCATTCTTGGCACGATCCAATTGAGCCTGGGAATCCTTCAACAGTGCTTTGCATTTTCTTAAGTCTCGTTTTAGTTTTTGTACCATTGATTCTTCATTGACCTTCTCATTACGCTGTTGATCATCCAAAAACTGTACACGTCTCTCTAATTCATGTTTCTCACGCAATAACAATGATCGTTCTTCATGTTCCGCCTCCAATTGACATTCAAGTGCTTTAATCTTTTTATACGCTGAACTACGACATTCTTCCATTTCTTCGTCTCTCTGTTGTCCTTCACGTTTAGCCTCTTTTCGCATTGTTTCCAATGTCATCTCTAGTCGCAATTTACTTTGTTCCAATAACTAAAAATTTAAAAATAACACGATTATGTCATTAAATTCGTCAAAAACGTGAACGAAATTAACCAACCTGTACTTGTCCAGCCATATCATCTAATTCTTCCTCTAGTTCCTTACATTTACGTTCCATTTCCAACTTGGATCGTTTCAGTTGGGCCACTTCCTCTTCAGTACCACCTGTGAACGTCATTTCTTCTAAATCACTCTTTAAATTATTCAATTTCTCTTCTTTTAATTCCAATTCAAGTCGAGCGTCCTATGGATAAAACAATAAAAAAACCAAACAACTGTTTTAGTACTAAACAGAATCTCCTTTTATACAAAAATTTCTACCTGACTTAATACTTTTCTAATATCCCTAAACAATTTAATTTGTGTTGTTCCATCAAAAACGATGCACACAACAATGCACGCACTATACTACACTAAAGAGATAAATATTTTTTTATTGTTCCCTTAAGGTGTGTGTTTCTGACGACGTTCAAAACTTTAAACTTTATAAGTTTGCTTTTTTACACTAATAGCTATGATAAGATAAAAACCAGAGAAATACACATTTTGTCTTTATAAAAAATATTTTGATGCGCTGTGGAACTCAATTTCACTACACCAATGGGTACAACATAATGTAATTCTCATATCATTTGCACTAAAATATTTATCTCTTCTATGGGTTTTTATGTTTAATGCGTGGGTGTTTTGAACAACATAATACAATTTTTTTTTCATTTAATCTTCTTCTTTTCAAATAAACAATAAATAACTAACTGTGATAATTGCAAATTACTACTACAATTACTTACAGCTAATTGTTGCTCCAATGAAAATTTCTCAGCAATTAATACATCTTTTTCCCTTGTTACTCGTTCCTTAGCTTGGCGCTCTTGACGTGCTGTTTCCTATAAACAATTATAATTATAACTTTAAATCATTTCCATATTTCATTAGTATGTGAACAATGAGAGAGAGAGAGAAATGTGAATACTTATAAATATTTATCAAATGAAATGTTAGATAGGGAAATAAATATATTTGAAAATAATAAAAGAAGTTAAAACCTTCAATAGTTAATCAGATTTAGTTTGAAAATGAAAAAAAATAAAATAAAAAATAAATAAATACGTTTCGTATAATACCTGTAATGCTTGTGTATCGGAGTCAAATTTCCGTTGCCGTTTTTCAAGTACGTTATTACGACTATTTTGCTGGTCAAGTAACATTCGTAAATCATTCATTTCGTTGGACATTTTTTGATGTTTACGTTTCCATTGAGCCACCACTTGACGCTGTTCTTCAACTTCTTCGTATGCATCATTTAGTTTCTTTTCTAACTGTTTTTTAAGTCCAACCAACTGTTCCAAATCATGTTCATGTTGTGTTTGTAAACGACGTTTTGTGAACTCTAATTCACGTGCCACCCTCTGGTATTTAGCCTTGTAAACACTGTTACCATCGTCACCATCCGCATCTTCGTCATCCAATGATCTAAAAGATATTATTTCAACACATATAATAAATCAATTTACTCAATGAATTTTCAGATAATTGAAAATAAACGCAACTTTAATAAAAACTAGTTCAACATGAATGAACACTGACTCGAACAACAAAAATATATACCAAAAATAATTACCCATTGAAATCCGATTTGGCACAGATCAATTCTAATTCCAATTTTTCAGTGCTCTCTTGTAATGATTGGATTTTTGACTGTTGCAAAGACATCTCATTTTCTAATTTTAATCGTTCAGCTGTTTCAATTTCCAATCTCTCACTGGCCAGATTGGCTGCTGATCGTTCCTCAGACAAATCAATAGTCATTTCTGATAACTATAAATAATAAGGAAATAATAAATAGTTATTGTTTGACTGTATCTTATAATACACAATTGCATATGGAATTATTATCGTAGTTGTATTTACATAATTGGATGTAAATCATTTATAAACAAATGACTTTTAGTTGATAGTGTCGACTTCCAACTAACACTCGTTTATCTATGTCATTGTAATTAAATTCCAATAACCGATATGGCTACACAATTAACATCATTCGATAAAAGCCAACCATTTTTCATTGATTGGAAAACCTACGATTATTGCTTATACGATTTCTTACTGCATTTTGCAAAATGTAAATAAAAATTCTTTGGGCTATTTGCCAACCAATTCGTTGAAACTAATAAAAAAATAAAATAATAAACTAGGATAGCCGATTATTAGATTCCGTAACTCAAATTCATTAGATTTTCATTTATTTACAAGCAATCATACTGGAAATTGATTCATTGTACTTGCGTATGGCAAAAATAGTAATAGAAAATTTGATCATACGTTAGAAGTAAACGAATTCGAAGAACAACTAACCGTGAAATGTTTAATTTAGATGTAATTAATATTAGCCTCATCATAAATTAATTTTTGTATTGGCAAACTCTAAGTAAATAATATGAAACATTCATAAATCAGATAGAATGGTGAAATTGATGCATTTCTCATCCGTATAAAATTTCATTTCTTTTTATTAGATTCTTAATAGACAAAAATAAAACCCAGAGATTTTCCCTCAACACATCAACTGTTCGACGCATTTCAAGTGGTTTAAACTAAATAGATAGTAAATAACATAAAGATAGATTTGTTTTATTCTAAGAATTGTCAAGTACCTCACCGTCATCACCTAACAATGTATCATCCGAGTGATCAATCTGTGAAGAAATCGATGATTTTCTTTCACGCATTACCGAACTAGAACGTTCAGTTGGTGGCATTGTTTTGGACATTTGGAAACCTTTGATTAATATGTTTGTCACACTCTGTGACCGTCCCACGGAATTTCCTCGGTTTTTTTCACGCATACGTTCAATCGTATTTATTAAGTCATCATCTTTACCATTGCGACCCAGTTTTGACCATTCTTCCATTACGTGATCAGTACGTTTTAAAAAATTTTGTATTTTCGATGATAAATAATTGGATGCAGTTTGCGGATCTTCATAGGCTGGTTGCGGTTCCATTTTTTGATATAAACTTTGACTAGAACTTTTCACATCAAACATCAGGCGACCGTTAAAGATCGTTGACGATGGTTCCCGTTGTTCAAGTTCATGTAGGTCAATTCCATTTGAATTTGAATAAGTTTGTGGGAATACGCGTCTCGGTGTCACCGATGAACGGCTTAAATTAATTCGACTACGACTGGATGTTGAAACACTTGGTGACCTGGTGGCCCGTGTATAAGTACCAATCACTGAAGATTCTCTAGAAAAATCCTGTAACCGGTATGAAGTACATTCGGATAATTCACTTGGTGTTGATGCACGCGATAATGGAATATTCAGTGACACTTCAATTGGTTTTATAATCTGATCCGATTTCATATCCAATCCACCATTAAGATTACGATATGCATATCCGTTCAATGTAGATTCCACTGATTTTAATTGTCGGCTAGGTAACTTTGGTGGAATTGGTGGTCTTGATGTAATCGTTGTTGCTGGTCTTCGATGAACTGTGAACAGCGACATTATGGTTTTCTTAATTTTCTTCTACTGTTTCAGTTCATACACTTTGCCTCTTCACTTCAATAACAACCACCAGTTAATTTCGACAGGTGAATTAAATTCAATAAATCATTTTGCACATCACTTTTTCTTTCGCTAAATTAGTTCCGAGTCACCTGAACACCGTGAACGATTTTACCGCAATCAACGCAAACTAAGCACTAAATCTTTTTTACAACCCAGAACTCTATCGTAATGAATTGTGTGAGAGGAAAAAAACTGAATCTATTGCCACACAGAATCAAAAGAAGACAAAATTAAAGTAAAAAGAAATAAATTCATCGTCTAAATTCTGTGTAATAATAAAACACAATATTTTAAAATCAAGTGTGCGTCGGGCTCATCTCCTAATTATATGCGGATGGAAAAGTAGAAAACAACATAAAAAATACAGAGCTTCAACCACAATGAATGTGATTATTTTTAAAAACTACGATTTTATATAGATGAGGATAGAATCTGTGAGATGTAATACCCCGTTCCCGTACAACAATATCATCGTATTTTCAGTAACGCACCAACAAATTATAAGTGAAAAACTATACACCACTGAATGTGGAAAATATAAGCGCTTTTTACTTCTTTCTCAATATTAGATTTATATGAAAATTTCCCCAAAACAGTCGAAACCGATCACATTTATTTTTTGTGCACACAATTTTCTATTAGACATTGTTAAGACTCTGGGTCGGAAAGAATAGACCGTATCATTCTATACTAAGATACTTTTAAAACCAATCCAAATTCTGTAGCTCAACCAACAAAAAAATCATAAGACATTGTGGAAAATAGAACTTCTAAGATGGAAAGTTTTTCAGTATTTTTCTATGTTATTCTCGAGTAATTCATTACAACACGTTAGAAACAATTAGTAATCTTTTTTAAAACATCATACTAATTGTTTTACACTAAACAAAGTTGTATCGCAACTTGTTTTATTGTTTCGAAAAGAATTAAAACATTTTCAGTTTGCCAACTAAATGAGACGAATCGTTAAACAATTTAATGTTTAATAAATTTAAATTTTGATCTTGAGTATATCATCGATGATCTTTTTAGCATGTGGCGTTGACGATTTTAAATAACAATTGTTCTACTAAAAAACTAATTAAATTAAACGGTTAATTTTTATTAATAACTCACCTTTGCTTCTAATCGTTCATTTTCTTCTTTTAGCTGGCTCTTGTCAGCTTCAATTTTTTCTAATTTACTTTTCAATGATGCCAATTCATTGCTAGCTATCTTCAATTGTTCTTCAGTACGGTGTACATTCAAGAGCGGTGTAACACGAACCAATAATCGCCACCATGGCCAATCTCTGACATTCAGGAATGCACGTACATTTCTTTGAAGACAACGAACCGCAAGTTCCTAATCAAAATCATTTGATAAAATCGAAAAAGAAAATATATTATTAGTTTCAATTGTTTACTACACTGTTTTTTATCGATTAGTAAACGGTGTTTGTCGTGTAGGTTGAATGTACTATTTGTTAATTGTAATAATACAAATAATAATTATGGTCTTGTATTTGCCTACCTGTACACGACGTTTAGCTAACCGCCTTCGTGCCAAATAACCTCGACTAAATGCTTGCAGTTGAATTATACGAGCGGAAATGCATTCATCACGTTTCGCCTCCAGCTGATTTAATATTCCCGACTTTAAAAGTACCTAAATACATAAACAATAATTAGATGAGAACATAAAGATTCTTTGTGATTTATTCTAAGAACTAATAAAATTGAATAATTCTTAATTAATTCTCAAGTAAAACCACTATCGAATGTCGCCTAAACACAACTGATGTTTGTTCTCTACATTTTGTTTACAATTTACTAAATATTTCATATTATGATTGCACCTTATAGTTTACTTATAATATTTGTAGCATTTTATTATACACTGACCTCATCAGGTTGTGAATTAACTTCATCAATGTATTTTGGAATTTTACAAACAACCGTTGATCCATTTTCATCCAGAACTGGTTCAAATTTACTAATAATTGCTTTACTTAATTTACCAACTTTCTTAGCACTATTCATTTTTAATTTGGTAATTTATTGTGCGTTTTGTTTTAAATAAAAATGAAATATAACAAACAAATGTATAAAATTCGTCACAAGCAATTAAAAGAAATTTAAATCCAACAAATACACAACATAGGCAATTTTAATTAACACAGGTAGAATTTAACAACCTGTTGTCTAGCTGTATGTCCCACTGTCAGTTAGAACTTCACACGATCACTGAACACAGGAGGTATTTTTTTTTTCTATTAAATTATTTTTATTACTTTGTTGAATGCAAAATTGTTTTTGATTATAACAATTGAATACTAATTGTACTATGAATTGGATATAAATATTTGAATAAAAAAGAATAAAAGAAAACCTCTTTACACTTCCAATTCGTTTTACCCCAAAAGAATATTACTCCAATTTCTCTCACTGTATGTTATCCAATATAATTAAGTCAATTTAAGTATTTTAATATAAAAATCATTTCTCTCACACATTTACTGTTTCATTTCAAATGCACTTATTATATTGGTTAATGCAATGGTCTGGACACAATGACAACGTTAAATAATATTGCGTGATTGATAAATCCCGATTAATATTATACAAATATTAATATAAAATACAAAAATATAAGGAAAACTCAAAGTATAACTGTAATACGCGAATACAAAATCAATTTATATTTCGCGATTTATGGAAATATTGTAATAATAAAAAAAAACTGTCGTAGATCTGTTAAGCTTATCAATATTCCCCCACATACGTTCAGTTAATTGTTACCGATTTTTCGTGAATCAAGTTCGTTAATTTTCCATTATTGTCGAGTTGAATTAAATAAATTTTTTTAAAATAAAATATTTTTAAAAGAAATAACGATTACACAATACTATAAGTATCTGTTAATTACTATTAAATTAAATATAGATGCCGATTGTATAGAATATCAATTCACACTTAGTGTTTATTTGCATATCCCCCTAAATTGCACTTCATTCATTATCAACCTTTAAGCATATTCTCCGTTTAGAAAATCATTAAACAGACTTAACTAGTTCAATCTGTCACACCTTAAATTGTTTTGTGAATATTGTCAATTCTATGGACTAAATTTGTATCATTTAAAATTGCTGATACTTAAAATTTTTTACATTTCATCTGTTTCTCTTTTATTCCAATTTTATTTGTTTAATATTCTCTTTCTTTAGATTAATGATATTGAAAGCAGAATCTCAACAGAATTATATTATATGATTCAACCATGAAATATTTGTGTGTGGTATAATCAGTTTAAAAATTTGTATACGATTTTTCATCATATAAAAACACTTGTTGTTTTGCAATATTTTTCATCAAATATCAATTCTAGAGAACTTCCATCAATTTTGTTAAATATTTATGCGACTTTTTAATAATAATGGTGCAATTTATATAAATAAATAATCATACCTGACTTGGTCCGATTCGATACATTGTGGGATCAATATCATTCGAGGCAAGTATCAGATCCGGAGTTATTTCACCTTCATTACATTGGCACAGTAAACCGAATCGACGTATAAATTCGTTGATCGGAATTGTTTCTGGGAAACCCAAACGATATAGCCTGGCTGCTTCTAATACCTGTGATCCACGAATCTGTTCAGAAACAAAACAATTCAGTTAATTGACATTAGTATCATTAAACAGATTTCATTTTCTTACTTGACTTCGCATAAGTGGTATGTTCACAATATCTTCTGTAGTTAAATTTTTTGTTGAGTTATTATTTACAATGCCCGCATTGTGTTGTAGTAAGTAACATTGTACAAAATGTGTTCCAGATCGTCGTAGAGTATCGATAATGCCATCAGTGATAAATTTTGTTTGAAGCATTATAGAGTTTCGTTTTAATCCAGCTGAATTATATGACCTTCGAATGCTTGAGACTCTTCGCAGTGATTGAGTACCATCGATGCCAACAATGGAACCAGAGAAGGCAACCGTCAATCCACCGCGGCTACCCAGTGCATTTACGAAAATCTTACTGATATCATCTTTAGTGCTATCTTGAAGAATCCGAATTGCTCCACGTACAGCAAGGTGTTCCCTACTGGCTTTGATCCAACCTTGGGTAGAATATAATACAGGATTTGTTCCTTGCATATGATGTAAAACAAATTGATGATTCGCTGGTGTTCTACGAATCAATCTTTGGTATTCTCGGTCACCATAATGATTAAACATTCTTTCAAAGAAGGTATCATCATTTGAGTTAGGATACATTGATTCTTCATCAAGTAACCAAAACAATCCACGACGATCTTGTTCACGTAAATCTCTTTGAGATGTACGAATTATATGGCTCTGTGGTGCTTTATCGATCACAGATATTAGTGATCCCGGTCCCAGATCAAACGGATCTTTTTCTGTTTCAATTTCAATGAATTCCTACAAGTGATAATTGGAGTTAATATAATAACTATACAAAAGCAGATATTTTATAAATTCTAACCTGAGCATAACATTCTTTTGGTGCCACCAAATTCACATGATGATAAAGCAATTGTAATCTCTCTTGTAGATAATTATGGCGAAGATCGGCAATTGTAGCTCCACTCTGTTTACCACCGCAAGCTGGATTTTGGAATCCAGGGGTATCAAGAAGAAGTATTGAAGCAATACTGTGCGCTGAAGAATGCATTGCACGATTTATTAAAGTGATAACTGAATTAAATACTTCAGAATATAATCCCATAGACATAGCATCTAGCCCATCCAGTGCAGCTTCGACGCTATTTTCATTGGGAGATCGAGTAGGACTTGATACAGTGCCATTAGAAACATTTGACTGGAATGCAACTTCTGCAAGGACATCAATTGAAGTTCCCAAGAGTGAAGCAGCTTTTCTAGCTGATTCAGGATGTGCGAATTGAAATTTATTTAAACCAGTGTTACCTAAAATGAATCACAATTGACAAAAACCAAATTACGTTTAATAAAAATAATTATCTTACTTCGGACCGCACCGGCTGAACCCAAATGGAGGATACCAGCTATAACTGACCAAATTGCTTTTACGGAATTATCATCAATATTAAGAGTCTGGAAAGCATGAGTTAACCGTAAGAAATCAGAAGCTGCTTTATGTCTTTCGTCTAATTTGCTAGATAATGAAATGTATGGATTGTCATTAACAGACGCCAACGTATCTAAATGTAGTGATTTTTGTAAACTGCCTTCAGCTCCTGCTAGTAGTCGATTAAGTACGTGGAACGTATGGTCGTTTTTATCATGCCGTCGACAAACACGGGTTTTCTCAAGTAATAATAACTAAAAACATATGAATATATTAGTCGGTACACTTAAAAATGATATTCAAAATGAATACCTCAATTGCTAGCGATACAATACTCCCGCTGTGATCAAAATTTAATGTTAAAATTTGTGAAAAACGAGTTGCATTACTATTCAAACAAGTTTTCACATTGCCAAATGCTTCCAATATGACGTTAATAGCATTCACCTTCTCAGCAGTTAAAATTTTATTAACGCTGCCTGCAATTATATATGAAAACATATTTAAAAATTAGATCATCACCATTGACTTTGGTTTCGTTTAGCTTTAAAATTAATGAACGTATAAATATTAGATATACTATATATAAATATTGTATGCATATTATTTACATACCAGCAGCTAATGTTAAATAATACAATGCATGTTTAAAACTGGTTGTTTTTCCAGATCCAGATCGGCCAATAAAAATCAAACTTTGATCTCGTCTTGTTTCGATCATACTACGATAGGCGGTTTGTGCCAATGAATAAATATGTGGTGGCATGTCTTCAGTCTTACATCCTCGAAACATTGAAACAACCTAAAATAATCGATTTAATTAATAACAGATGGTGAAATATCAATTCCATCAAATAATAATAACAATAATAATAGAATTTTCAGTTATATGCAATATTATAAATGCTAACCTTGTCAGAATACAACGATAATGGTATCATTGGATTCACCACCATTAGTGTTGGACCAGCTTTTGTATGAATTAAATTACTGCCATATCGCATTCGTAAAACATGAAGCACAGACGCTTCATTAAAATGTTTTAAATTACAAATATCTTCAGTGTAATCCAAACCAGATGGATTCGACTTCTCAATGTCATCCTCATCGACTAGCATTTGTTCATCGTTATGCAGTAATTTTATGGTCACCTTATCGGTTTCATCTGATTGCGGTAATATGATAGCAGCACAATAACCACCACGGTGTATTAACCATACATTCTCTTGGATACCCTCATCACTGTTCGCGCAATACTTTCTTATCTAAAATTTAAAAATAATAAATCATTATCAAGTTCAAATGAAAGAATTTCTATTACTTCATATTTTCTATGTTTGATAAAAAACAAATTTTATATCGTAAACAGAATAAATAACAGTCATAAACGGAACTCACTTCAGATGTTCGTAAACGTTTACTAGCACTACGTCGTAAGGTATTGCAATTTGTATCGTTTAATTGTTCATCACTTATTGACATTGTTGGACTAGGCATACAGCGACGTGATAATTCGACTAATTCAGACACTGGTTGAACTACTACTTTGATTTCATCACCGCTACTGCGAATCATGTCAATAATTTTCTCTCGAGCCATATCTTCCACGCAAATATCATTCACTTTTAATAATTTATCTCCAGGTAATAGACCGGTTCCACTTCCAGTCCCCGGCTCCGCAAAAATCACTGATTTCAATTGTGGCGACCACAGAGATTCATTCCGATCTAAGCAAATTGCTTTACGTAAACTAAAACCAAAATCATTGCGCGGTGAATTCTGACGTCTTATAGTCAATTCACGAGCAGCTGGCAATGGAATCAGTTTAATTTTGGGTAGAGGTAGTGATATATCTTCAAATTTTTGTAAATTACATCCCGATCCTTCACCAACAGGACTTAATGAAAAAGGTGGTGTAGCAAAGGATGAATTCGTTGTATCCGTAAGGCTATCTGCACTTGGAGAGGTAATCACTTGAAGGCTAGCTGGTGATAATACTTTACCATTATTATTATGGTGTACAGGAAAACTTTCAAATGTTATTAATTCATTCTTCATTGTATTCTGTAACAACAGAACCGATTCATCTGTTTGGTCTTCAGATGCGGTCAATGAATTTCTGGATGTTTTCAGTATACCACGCTTCGGTGGTTTTGGCGGTACTGGCGGAAGAATTCGTATCTAAAATTAAATTTAATATAATGGTCAGTATTGAAACCAATATAAACTTAAATAAATTTGTTCTGGTTATTACATACCTTACTATCACTACTGGATCGCAAAGAAGTTTCAGAACTATCTGAATGATTAGTGGCCCTACGTTCTGATCGTTTACTATCATACTGATCAATTGTTGTATTTGTATTTGCTAATATTTCATCATTACCACGATCATTTTCAACACCCCTATCAAGGTCAAGATTAGCAAAGAAATCAGCACTATAATCAGCAGTAATTCCACTTGGTAACTTTGGTTTTTCTTTGCGTCTACCACGAATTTTTAACGAACGTCGTATCTAAAACAGAAAATCAAATAAAACCGATTTAAAAACCAACAATCTTGTTGACCAACATAATTCCATTTAATAAATGAGTTGATATTTAACGCTTACCTCATCCAACCGCAAAAGTTCTTCTGTACTCATAGTATTTGACCCAGAGACATTTTGTTTACCATCTTTTCGTGATTTTTTATCCTTTTTTCTTTTCTCCTTTTCATCACGATCAATTTTTTCGCGGTCACGCTCATAAGCACCTTTCTTCATAAAATTAAACATGTTGCCAAAAATGCTGTTCTTATAATAAATATACAACTATAAATTCTATTGCCCGTTGTATACGATCAATTCGGATATGATAAACACTTAACACTTTTAATCATATAATTTCTGGCTGGCATTAATGGATTTTAACTGCAGATAATAAATAAGAGGAAAATAAAAACAATAACGAATTTATTTTAAAATATAAATAAATTTAAATAAATTAGAGTGTCTTAACAAAAGCGAAATCAATGACGAAGAGTTCTCATTTCTATAAAGTAAATGGACTGAATGGTATTTAACAAATTGATGAATTTTCTTCTGCCAACTTTTAAATTCTGCTATACATACGTTTGACTCAACAGCTAAAACAATCAAAACACTCTGGTTAGTCATCCGCAATAGCCAAAGTATTTTTATTTTAAAATTTATTTGATAAATTAGCAAATGGAAACAAAGCCATAAGAAATACAGGCACTAAACCTACTAACAGTATTCAATATAATAATATATGTTTTTCTTTTTTTTTATATTTTTCCACAGTATTTTTCTGTATTTGTTGCTATAATTTATCGTATTTTATTAATCTCATTATAGCACAATTCAATAAACCACTATCTAGTGAATGCGAATATACACAACAGTATGAAAAAAAAAATTAACAAAACCATTGATTATTTTGTTATCGAAAAACAAAAACCCAACCAGCAGTAAGCAAAATGCAAGCAATTCACGTTAAACCACTGATTGGTAATTATTCGTAAAAATTTTTAATATCAATGAATGCGGTCACCACAACCGTGAATGGGATAGTTGTCCAAGTGAGAAGCACACACACCGTTGGCATACCAGTTGGTAGAATACTACACTCTTTTTTTCATTTTAGTATTTTTACAACTAAATCAAGAATTCTCTGGTTCATAATAAAAAAAAAAATGATACAAAGAAAATTGGGTACACCGAAAGAGAGTGTGCTTTAATGTAAATAACACCGATGATATCTCTGGTTGTAATAATTTAACGTTAATAAAATGAATAATGTACCACTAATAATATGTGGTGTTCTTTATATGGATTCCATTCGATTACACTAGGTCGTTAGCATACATACATTATGATTATGTATAATATGGGCCAACAAACAATTCAATCCGCTATGCAGAGGAGAATTGATTATGAACCAGAGAGTCATACCAGTCCCCCCGGATACTTTTATTTTAAAAAAATTTCACGTTGTTTAGATTCTTTTTTTTCCATCGTTTTATTTGTTATTTTTCATTTGTGATTCTCGTTATGTATTGTAGTTCTTTTTGTTTTCGCTGTTGCTCTGGCTGGTTTTTTGTATACAAAAATGCTGGTGAGTATACTATTAATCCGAGATAGGTATAGAGAGAGTGAGGCCCCCAATAATATGAATGAACTGGAAAATCTATATGGAGGAGGCCACTCTAAATGGCTAATGAATGTATGAAGAATACCGAACGCGTATCAGTGTTGAGGTCTATGGCCCGTACCTCTTTTTCCTATTCTTTACTATCATACAATAGTGAATACCAAATACCATTTACTTACTTTTACACTACGACACATTCTACATATTTTTGCTACGAAAACAGTTAAGAATTGGATAATGTTCGCATTGTTTTCTTGTTCAATATTGTTTTCTTTTCTTCTTTTTCTTGTTAACTGCTGTTAGCAAATTATCGATTGTTTCACGGGAACGGCAACTAACTATTTGTATGGTTGAAAATCGATATCTTGTAATTGGAATGCAAGTTCTCATTCCACTTTACACAAATTGTGAAATCAACTAGCAGAAGAAAATGGAAAATTGAAAATCCAGACACTACCAAATTCCAATTCTCTTCTTTTTCACATAGGCATATAGGCGAACGTAGCCGTTTTATAAACAATTTATTGGGTTTATTAAACCGTTTCTTTATCAATGGCATTGATATGATAATTAATTAATTGATTCACGTTACCTTTCAACTGAACTTTCCACTAATTTATTAAAACTACATTTATTAAATAAACGGTAAAATAATAATATTCTAACACTGTGTTAACACTTAGTAATAGAAAAATTTTTGTACCTCAAACTCATACCCTGAAACTTATTCTCTGAATCAGATGAAAAATCACAATGATAGAAAAAGGCAATATATTAATTCGAGTTGCTATATGCCTTTACCTCTCATTTGTTCTCTATGAAATATTTATTATGAGAAAAGACCAAGAACGAAACAGTATTATGTTACTATGAGGAGTTTCTATTTTGTAAGAGGTTTCTGCAATATTTCGAATCAAAAATTTTTGTACCACAAACTCATACCCAGGTAATTCCATTCGTCTCTTCTCCCGCCACACACCCAATATTTTATGAGTAGAATCATATGAATATGGTGAGTATATTCTGAGCACAATAACCCGGTGATATTGAATTACATTTTAACATTCCATAGAACCGAATGAAAAAAAGTAATCTGATCATTGAGATGGAATATACTTAATGATAACAAAAAATTATTATGGAGTTTTGATAATTAACTGATACTAAACTTGAAATAGTCACCAATTTCAATTATTATTGCTGACACGTCCTCTGGTGGCCACTATTGCCAACTGCATTGAAAATAAATTCACACCCAGCTGACTACACACAAAACTAGAAATGTTTGCAATTTTTGAGGATTAAAAAAAATAAATTTGCGCATAAAAATTGTTATTTTGAACTGTTCATATTTAAGACATATTTGAATACATTGAAAAGTGTTTATCGAAGTAAACAAGTGAAATAGAACGCACTCAGCATTCGGTCAAGGTATGGCTTCGCTCATATCGAAGGTAATTAAATCACAAGTTCCTCAAAGTCTGTAAGTACCATTGAACTCTAAAATTGCATGAACTGAAGACTTATTGCGACATTGTCTTGTCTTCCATCAGGAAATATTTAAGTTCTCTGAGACTATCACATAACAAATGGAATATCTACCAAAGAAGATTATATGCATCCACAGACCAGGCATCGATTACTATTAGTGATAGCTGTTTGAAGAAATTACACGAAATTTGCAATGATGGTTCATTCCTGCGTGTCCTTGTCGATGGTGGTGGTTGCTCCGGCTTCCAGTATAAATTTGAAATGGATGACAAGTTAAATGAGGACGATCAGTCGTTTGGTTCAGGCAATGCCAAAGTAGTGATAGATCAAACTTCGTTAGAATACTGTGCTGGCGCTACACTAGATTATCACTCAGAATTAATTCGGTCAGGGTTTAGAATAATTGATAATCCTAAAGCAGAAATGGGATGCTCTTGTGGTGCGTCATTCTCAATAAAATTAGACTAAAAATAGTGCAAATTAGTGAATACCATTAATGAGATAATTGGAATTTTAGCAATATACATAGTAAAAACAAAATCAAATGTTTTTTTTTTTCATAAATTTCATGTAATAATTTTGTAAATATAAATTATTATTACGGTAATGTACTCAAATAGTTTTACAATAATGATTATAAGAAATACATAAAGTCCAAATAGAACATTTTCATTTGCTTCTTTATCACTTAACGCAATATAATATGCATCTGTACAATAAAAAAAAATGAGGGAATAAACAGCATATTGGTTGATATAAAAGCCATATGCCCCTATTTAGATGCTGCTAATTGATCACTTAAGCCGATTATTTGTTCTGATAAAACACTTATATGCTCTTCATAATTAATACGAGTTGTTGCGAGATCTTCATCTGCTATTTTAAGCAACCGTTTTATATTGTCTAATTCCTGTTCTCTTTGTTTCAATTCATTGTATAACAGTTTCATGTTATGTTGTAGCGTAGCACACTAAAAATAAAATTAATTCATAATTTATTTCAGATAAACAACGTATGGTCAATGTGAATTGCAGAAATTGCAGAACAACCACAACAGTTTTGCATATCATTAATATAACATACCTCTGACGTGTAGGTGGTCACTTTTGTTTCTGCTAGACACTTTTGCATATACATATCTTCTAGTTTTTTCATATATAATTCGTATAAAATTTGTTCTTTATGTTCATCTGTTTTCGTTGTATCAACTAATTCAGTCGGTATTGTGAGTGGATTCGTGTCATCGATTGGTCTTGTTGTTACCTGTTGGTTTCCATTAATGTTTGCTTTTTTGTCACCTACGTTTATTAAATCACATATTTGTTTCATTTCACACTTTGTACGCCAATGGTACAGTTCCTTTTCCAATAATGCGATACGATCTTCACTTGACGTTGAATTCGAATTTGTGTGGACCGGTGTATGATCACTGCTGTTCAAACTGAGGCAGTCTTCACTACCAACCTACAATTCATATTAATTAACACTTTTATTTAAGCGTTACCTTGTCTTAAATGACTTACTATGCTTGTGGCTTCTACTAATTTTGCCTCCAACTCCTGGTTCCTTATCGTTAAATGATCAACTTCTTTTCTCAACTTACATTCTAGTTCAGCATGTTTGAGTCCCTGTTTAGTTAAATATTCCTCCAATTCTTTTATTCTACTATTGCATAAGTCAATTTCTGATGATCGATCAGACAGGGCTGACACCAATTGGGCATTCTCCAGGATTCGCTTCTGTAATTCTTCAGTAACTAAAGGATCACCGCCTAAATCATAAATCAAATTCTTATTGTTCTTATTGTTAGATTGCTTTGTTTTGGTGGTTTTTCGATTGTCCGAATCTAAGTCGTCTTGTAGTGCGGCAACGCGATGCTCTAATTGTTTGTTCCGGAAACCTAAGCTATCTAGTTCCTGTTCAAGACGCCGTGTTGTTGCTTCTTTCACACGTAGCGCTTCCTTCATACACGAACTCTTGTTTTGTTCCTCCACAACGGCCCGTTTCAGTACATTCACTTGAGCTCGAACCTGTGACAATGAGATAAACAAAGCAATTTAATCAATTAGTATAGTCCATTAATCCACCCCATTTGATGACTTCACTCGGTCTCTTATTGGGTCGTTTTCACTTTACATAGACGATTAGTTCACTCACCTTTGAATATTCGGAGGCTAATTTTTGATACTTGGCATCGGGAGTATTTTCCATAATTACAACTACTCTTCGTATAATTCAGTCTCTACCGTCTCAAAAACACACTGTTCTCATACTTTCAATAGATCCTCTAAGCAATTATGCGATAGGTGAAAGGAAATGCCACTTTGCTAAATTACAACTCCATCAAGTCTTTTTCCCGATGTTTTTATCGAAAACAAACAATACGAAACTTTATTATAATTTTTTGGCAGTTGACGTTTTAAAAAGTACTGTAGATTTGTCATGAAACTTTATGACGCTGCCATCTCTTCTTAACCTTTCCAACTACAAATGTTGGTGTAAAAGCTTGATAACGAATTCGCAACAAATGAAATTATAATTATAGGAGTTTCATTCATTATTTCCTAATATAATTATGCAACTGGTGGACAGGTAAAAACTACTGCAAAATAAAAATTTTATGATTCAAATTAATAACAAATGTTTAATGGATCATGTGTTTTATTGAACCATGAAATTCTTTCATTATTCTTATGAATGAATTTTTTAATTATATGCAAAATGTTGTGTTTCTGTTGCTTTCTGCTTTTAATGTGTATAACCAGTAATGTTAAATTAAATATATATGTATTCTTTCTCTTTTAATATTCGTTCTCTTATAATCAATCAATAATGAAGAAACACATAGTTGTACATATAGACCTACATACATAATAATGCATGAATGTTAAATAATTCATGTTATTCATTTCATCTCTAGCTAAAGGAGAATGCCAAAATCGTGATCCACATAACAACGGATTGACATTCAATAGGTATTCACAAATGTACTAATCAATTAAAGCAAAGGTAGAATTCTTTTTTTTTTCCCCAATATAAAATTAAAATAGTGGCTTTTTGCACTTGTGCTTGTGGATTGAATAATGGAAAATCAAATTAAAAATTTAAATTGTCTGTTTAAAGACTGGAGTTTACATTGGATATTAAATCCACCTACATACAACATTGTTATTTTTAGTTAATGACTATGGCTATAACCAATTGTTCATTACAGTTTAAATAACAACAAAATTAAAGAAAAATCATTTTAAATAAGATCAGAACATTTTGTTGAATAAATTTTATAACTTTAAACGCCAATTATCTTAAAATAAATGCATAATAATAATCCTAGTAAATTGCTTCATTCTGATTCGAATTAAATTGTTTCTTTTGTTTTTTCATTTCTTATTTTTTTTTCTTATAAAATCCAATATAATTCCAATTAAATAATAGAAGATTATTACATATTTTTAATATAATTTCTAATATATTGGTTTATCTCAAAATTCAATGTTCTTGATAAAATCCCTAATAATCATGTTCTAATCATATTATATTTTAGTATTCAACAATTTAGATGTTTCTACTTATTATTTTCATTCAACTCTTCTTGTATAAAAATATATTTTATTTTAATAATTACTAGATCGTTATTCTTTTTTTTCAGAAAGATTTCAATTAATACTAGTTGCATATTCAATATATGTATAATGCAAAAAAATTTAGTTGAAAGTATTCAAGAAATAATATTGTAAGTGAAATCAATTCATAAATTCAATATAATAAATAGATAAAAAATTCCCTTGCCTAAGATTAAAGACAAAACAAAGTGAATGGCACCACTTCCAATATAACACAACAGAATTTATCAATTGTATGCATTTATGAAATAGTTTTTTTTTTTTGTTTTAAAGAAACGAAAATAGTCCTTTCACCTTTAGATCGTTACTGCAATCGTGTACATCTGTGAATTATTTTCTAATTTACCTTTTCATAATATAAATAAAATCATTTAGCAATGTGATCTGCTAACATAATATTTACTACATTATATGTAAAAACTCAACTAATTAATAATGAAAAAAAAAGATAAATCAAAATAATGATTAAGGGAAACCATAGAATATGTAGTTCAATTTTCAATTATAATGTTAATTATCCGGTTGAGTTTTGAGATATTCATCAGCACGTTTATGCTCATATAGAGCTCTTACTGTTCCTGTATCTTGCGGTAAATCAGATTTTCTTCGCATCAACGGTTTCTCTTTACGTATTGAACGTACCTGAATTTGAAATAAAAATAGATAAAATGATATAATTCGAATTAATATGATGATTAATTCATAATGAAATAATGTTATTATGAATACAGTTAGTAATTTATGTTAGACAATGTTTGAAGATATACAGAAAATAGTTAATAATATTATGATCAAAACTAAGATAGTCAGAACAAAAGACACCAATTTTTTATCACCTTACTTTTATATATATATATACATATATATGTTTGTAATGTATCTAGGCATATTACATTTAACAAATTTGTATTGAATTATTGTTTTCATTTTCATTTTCTTTTCAGTTATCATTTATAAAGTACATGAAAAATCATATTTGTTTTTCAACTAAATTTATGTTTTTCTTCTCAGTTTGATTCGCCCCCATTAGTCTCTCTTGATTTTAAATAGATTTATTCCATTTCAACAGGTAGATAGAGGATTAAGTAATTCATAACATAAATACTAGGAGAGACTATACATGAATAGCCGACACATATGAGAGTACAGAAGTGATTCAGATAAAGTTATACCTCTCGGGATTCTTGTTCCAGTTTATCGTACGTTAATTCACCATCTGGAATCTGTTCAAAATCATTTTGTAAATTTGACATATTCACACCACGATTACTATCACCTACTAGTTTTGGCCATTCCGGATTCGTTTTAGCTAGAGATTCCACTTGTTGCCATAAATTTTGTCGCTGTGATAGTTTTTCGTGCTCCCTAAAATCCAAAGCATACACATAAATTCTATTACAAATTCTTTAAAAAACCATACAAAAATATTTTCCAAATTATATTTACATAGTAATTCAATAAAAAAAAAAATTATATAAATACATTTGTGTTACTTACAATTGTTGTTCTTGTTTGAATTTCATATTACAATCATCAAACAATTTCTGATTCATTTCCATAAACAATTTTAATGCATTATAAATTAGGCCATGTATGGTTTTATTCCAATGCGTCTTTGAATTACCGTACAACGATGGAAAAACAATTGGAAGAATCACATGGCAATTTTCCGATATTAACGTCATTATATATTCATTATTCCAATAATATAAAGCACGTTCGGCCACCTGAAAATGTGGGCTGGTGACACATTTAGCAATTTGACGGAATAAGGGATCCATGATTTTTTGAAATTCGGCAGGTTCAATAACGTCCAAAATTTCTTCAACTTCATTTAAGAACATCACCTCTTTGGGACTATGAGTCTTCGGCCAAAATTTCAATAAGCTCCTAAAATAAAAGTTATCATATTATTGTTATCGTCTTAATTGCTTTCAACTTTTATTTTTGATAATAATTACTTTATAACCGGCTCTGTCAGGCTTGCATCTTTCTCCAAAAACTGTACAACACAATAGGCTAGCTGAGGATGAAATACAGATAAACTTTTCACTTTGTGAAGAGGTAACAGCACTTTTAACAGAAATTGTTTGTGCTCCTCTTTGAGTGGTAAAGCAAATCCATTTATAATACTTCCTAGAATTTCCAACAATTCAGCTATACCATTATGATGCTCTGTTTCATATATGAACCTACAAATAGAAAAATTAAATCACACAACTGCTACAATTCCCATACCAAACATAATAATATGATCTAATTATTAAACCAAATGGAGGAATTAAAAAAAAAATCCAATATCAAATAATATAAATAAATATAGAGTACATACGCATAAAATACATTATTGATTTGTTTCCGTATAAATGCTCGCAGTCCAAGGAATTTTCCATAGATACGATGCAACACCGTTTTCAGAAAATCTCTCTCCCGTGGATCCTCCGAATCAAATAAATCAATCAATTGTAATACGAATGCTTGATCAATATATCGTTTTGCTGTTGTTGATTGAAAATCAGGTGATTCCAGAAAACGCAAAAATAATTCATAAACAAATTGAGTGTGTGGCCATGATGCCTCCAATGTGGGCTCATCTTCTTCAGGGTCAAATTCAGCACCATTTGGATTCGATGACGGTGGTAAGGTTCTAAATAAATTTATACGAAACTAAAATAGATAATAAAATGAATTGTTTAATTAAATACATTGAATTCATTTGCCATAATTGACTTTACCATTTCAACAGCCTCTGGATAAATTGCTTCTGTTATTATACCCGATTGATGGGATAAATATTCAACCATCTCGTGTAATGCTGATCGTTTCACTTCTTTATATTTCAAGTTACTGAGGGGATCCGAGAAGTCAAATAATACACAGCACTGCTGTAATTTCTCAATAAATAATTGTTCCCGTTCATTTGGTTCCGCATCTAAAATTGTAAATACAATTATATATTAGTTCTCATAATCATTGTAATATAAATTCATTGTTAAATTAAAAGCAATAATCAAATCAATAGCATTAAGCACCTTAAATTAAAAACAAAATAGTCTAAAAATAAAACTTTAATAAAACTTAATCTAAGTATTTTATAATAATGGAGCAAAATAACCAGAAACCTCTGAGCAGTGGCAAAGGTACAGCATATTTTGGTGGCGGTGAATTGTAAACATTACGATCACGTACACGTCCTGGACTATTTGAGTTTAAAAATGTGTTGGTATCATCAATCGTAAATAGATTATTTGTCTCATTGAAATTAACCGGTGCATTAATACGATCACCAAATGTATTGGTGTCACCCATCAGGAAGGGATTATTGTGTAATGAAGACATTATTTTCATATACGATGATGCACTACTTGTTTCACTTAAATTCGTTTTAACCAGAAGCTGATTGATGTTTTTTAATTGCATTAATATTCGTGCAGTGGTGTAAATTACGGTACATATAGTAAGTTATATTTGTTTTGTTTTTATTTATTTAATTCAGTGTTTTATTTTTTGTTTTCGTACACACAAGTTAACCATTCGCAAAAGAGAAAAGAAAAAGAGAGAAGATATAAAAAATATTATGCGATTATTTAAGAATATTAAATTTCATTTAGAACATAAAATGGATAATATGCGAAATAAAAAGAGATTACAAGCAAAACATAAGAATAGAGAGATTATGAAACATTGAACTCAGCTCTCTACAACAAACAGTATAACACATTTGTTTCTTTCTTTAATTCTATTAATTTCACTTCCACAATTCTGTTTTTTTTTTATAAATACAACACGATCATTTATAACAAATAGAAAAAGTTATTGTTGGAATGGTAATAAACATGTAATATGAAATTCTTTTTTTTTTAAGAATAAACATAAGAAATACAATAAGATAAAGACAACAACGGAAGGAAAAATCGATTTTGATGTTATTAGAAAAACAAAAAAATGAAAATAACTTATAATAGAGAATAAACGGTATTGTTTAAAAGCACCTCTTCAGTATGTTCAATAGTATTATTCAATTTACTGATGTTTTCCTCGCCAGCATTGAAGTGAGTCAAAAAATTAAAATTTTTGGCTGCTGCTAATTCAGTGCCACTATGAAATGACGGTGATTTTGGTATTCCGGGACTAGTTGAACTATCGGATAGCAGCATACCATCAATTAATAATTGCATAACCCAAACAATTAATATTCTATTTGATTTATATTCATGTTTACTTAATAGTTCTCATTATGTACATATAAATTGGAATCGATTTTTATTTTGTTTTTTTTTTTTTTTTGTTTGAAATTTTAAAAGTGATTTCGCGTATTCAAGTGAAACAAAAATAAACAATAAAAATGCAAAATGACTATCAAGTTTGAAATAAATTTATCTAATAATGTATATTCATCCATTCAAATTGTAGAATTCAAAAAAAAATGGTTCACAATTATTGAAGTTTTTCAGTACTGATTTTTTTTTTTATGATAATTTTTAGTGTTTACAACTAGTCTATTAGATGTGTATAAATTATTGTCATTCATTCACAATACGATTATAGGAATTTTTATTATTGTACGTATACTATTTTAAATGTAGTACATCTCATCTAAAATATGATATGAATTTTATGGGTCCACCAAAAAACACTCCAACACACGATGTTATAATAATTGATTATTAATTACATATAGTATGTGTATATAAACGTTCATTAATATAAGTGATATGAAAGTTCCAGTAGTTGTTGGTTTATAATTTAGCGACAAAAAAAAATAACAAATTATTACATTCGGATAAATAGAAACATGAGAGATATGATTTAAGGTATATTGTTATTAGTCCACAAACACACACAATCTCACACACTGATTAGGCTAGATGGTTAATATGTTTTGTTACTGTTTTTGTCTTTTTCTCTTGTTACTTTAATTACAATGATAATTATTTTTTTTTAAGATATGAAATATAATTCAATATGGATTATACGGTACTGTATCTGATTTGGGGGATTAGGAAAATGAAATATCACACATAATCAATATAAGAACAAAACGGATTATTCTTCGTTAGATGAAAAAATGATATTGTAAATCAGTGGTGTCCATATGATATTATATGTTAAATGCTGCGATTATGTTTTCATCTCACTATCAAATTGAATGAATTTCATAATGACAGATTTTCATCTTGTCTGATTTAATATGGTGCCGTACGATTATCCCAGGAACAATATATTTTTGAAGGTTAATACATAGTTGAAAATTGAGAAAAGGTTTATTGTTATTTTATATAAAATAAATGTTATAAATATCGTGCAATGTATAATATGAAGACGATAGAATAGTATACACTGATTTTAATATGTTTGTTTTTTTTTTATATGGAAGCACAAAACACACAGAACATTGAAATCAGACAATTTCTTAATAAATTTTTTTTTATTTTAGGCTTTAAGAGAATAATTAATTCATTTAATTTTCTTTTATTATGTGTATTATCGAACTCAAGTAAAGGAAAAATATAGAGAATTTACATACTTCCGTTTCAAAGGATATTAATGAATTAGAATTCTTATTTTTGTTCAAAGTCTCTTTATGTTTTTTTTTTTTTTGTATTTCTTGTAATACTTTTGATATTTATAAATCAGTTCTATTCTCACTTCTTTCAATTCTAAATATTTCTTCTTTTTTATTTGTCGAAAATAATAAGAATATAAAACTATTCACAGACACAAAAACATTGAAAATATCAATTTCTATAATTAGAAAACTCCCAATTTTAATCGAGATTAGCACATCTGGTTTTCAATAACTTTTCACATTACAGTATCTCACTTGGTTCACGCTCATCGCATAATTAATTATGAGTTTTCCTTATTTTTTATTCACAAAATGAAAAAAACCAACTTTAACCGGTCAACTAATCAGTAAGTAATTCAACAAATTTATTTTTCATTTAATACTACGATCAAATATTCACAACAAAGAAATTTTGTCCATTTAAATTTAAGAAATTATTGTATACAGAATACACCCTGAGTAAAACCACTTCATATATCAATTAGTTCTCTACTTTATCAAACATTTTTTTTTTTCACAGAATTCAAACAAAATTATATTTTCTAGATAAACTGAAACGTATAAATCAACATAAATTTAAGCATTTGTTGATAATTTAAAAAGGGTTTCTTTTAGTTTTTAATAAAAAAATTAGTTTTGAAAATGGCTAAAACGAAACACAAAGTGCACTATATCTCTTGTTGAATTCCTTTCGGTGAATGACGATTTCCTTGTAATCTCATCATGTCTTTCATATAAAATAAAATTTTAACTGACATCGTATATAGAATAGGGAAAAATCGATATTAGCTGTTCATTGGTAATATCATAAGGGAAATATGTGTATACTTGTATTGAGTAACACACACACACACTTCTACACTGCTAAACGGAAAATCGGAAAATATACATGGAATAGAGAATTTTCTCTTATCTATAAACAACAATCAGGGTGATATGCTCCTGCGTGCGCTTTTTCCAAGTTCACTGATGACTTTTTTTTTTATATTCATTTGTCGGCTTCATTCCTTAAATATTGGAATGTATACAAATGATTGCGTTGGTGGTTTTTTTTTCTCTTATCGTTTTCCATTGATATATTTACATTTATTTAAAATTTCATACAGAAAATCATAACGTCAGCCACATGATATTTTCAGATGTTTAAAACTTGAACTACCTAATTGTTTAATGATACCATAATTATGCAATATAATGCCATGCAATAATATATTGATATTATGCTATTGGATTACATCTAACAATCAAACATTCATCATGCAACTTCAATTACACCAAAATATTTAAACTGTCTTTCCTTAAATATAAATTAAATTTATTATTTATATACATACCGCATAAACGTGGTAATGGCGTTAATTCTCTGTTCGATGTTGCATTAAATATAGCACTGCACTGTCGTTTATCCTTTTTAATTAACGGTGTTGCTGATAAATTCGCTTTTAATAATGGAGTTAGTGGTGGTGCGGCTGCTTTATCCTTAGCATTCTAAATTACACATAAAATAAAAAACAGATTTTCATTAAATTCAGTTAGTAAATTCATCAATTAAATGTAGAAATATTGAAAAAAAACATAATAATTAATCATTTCATATTAAAGCACTTCATCATACATTATTTTTTATACTCGTATAGTATAGTACATATGACCGACATACCGGTAGACACTTGATTTTGTTTACAATGTTTTTTTTTTTTTATTTTATATGTGCTCAATCTAAAATGAAACTTGTGGCCAAACATCGTTATAAATTAATACCAGCGAGAAACATACATTCAAGATAAAATACCTATTTTATTAGAGTGTAACAAATTGATAAGATATGATGATGAGAACATACTGTATTCAATCAATGTGATTTTTTAATTCACAATTTTATATAATTTCAATTTTATTCTTGTTGTATAAAATGAAAATATTGTGAATGATGGTCACAATCATCGGTAAAATACAATGTATTTGAAAGCATAATATTATAATCGTTCAGTTTCATTAAAATTGATAGGTGATAAACTAGCAAATTAATATAAATGTAAATGGACATACAGCTACCGTATAAACTGATACCAACATTGATATACCGATAATCGTAAAGAATGTTTAAGAATATAATCAAATTAACTTTCTATGTTTACAATGGGAAAAATAACGTTTGACGAATAGATTTACTAACATTCTACGCATAATAGCACATAACTGTGTTCACATTTTTCTTTCCATTATATGTTTGGCAGACTAAAATTAAACATAAAACGGTTGACTGTAATTAATTCATTCACTTGTAATTGAATTCGATATTAACAGAATGCGTTCACATAAAACGAAATTTTTAACATTTATTTTTATATTATGTTAGCATTGACCGTGTCTATTTAATAACTATCATCCAAATGGGTAATTTGCCAGCCATAAAATCATTATTATGAAACAAGAAATCATATTCTTTTACAGAGAAAATTTTTTATTCCTTTGATTATTTAAGTGGCATACAGCATTTTGTTTGTATTCAATGTTTCTATTATTTAAAAAAAAATTAACAAAAACATAAAACGACATCCGATAATGCTAAAATTCATAATAAAAAATTAATATTTTATGAATCTTACAATTCAATTATGTACTATGATAATAAAATTTAAATGTAAAAGGCATGTGAAGGTGTTTAAACGAAATTATCAACATGAAAATAAAAAAAAAACAACATAAAAAACAAATCATACAGATAAACAAGGTGAAACATATAAAAGTCTCTTTATCACGAAGTCTCTTATAACTATAATTACAATCAATAGTATTTTCGGGCTTAAAGTGTTATGGGAAACACAAAAAAATCATAAAATTCCATTAATATCAGTGTCACATTAACACTCCCAGGTGATACAATAGATTGAAATTGAAATTACTAATTCACTTATTTCACCTATAAATCATTTTCGACTAAACAAATTCATTTATTTTTCTTTTCACTTCCCTAACTTCTGGTTAAGCTAAATATCAAATATTAACAAACCATCGTGTATATTATTCTAATGGTATTTCAATAAAGTACTGAATATCTCGTTGGTAAAATCGGTAACAGAAATCGATAATTAATTCATTTACGTGACAATTGATGAAATCATACTAACTATAGGCAAATTATAACAGCCAAATGAAATTAAGAAACACCATAATATTTTAAATTCAATGAATTTATATAGAGAAGCACAAATGAACAAATCAAAATGTTATTATGTGAAGGTGGATACAAGTATCCAAATATGCCTGTACTTGAACTTACTCATAATTACCTACAATAACCAAACCAAGTATTTATCATTTGGTATGCATAATAAAATATCTGTATAATTGAGAAATTTTTTGTAGTGGAGAACGAGTAATGGAAAAATATAAAATCTTTAGTATTATTCGTTATTTCTCTGTTTTGTTTCAATGATACCGACTGACTACATTACCCCATTCATCTTATATAATCAAATATTTAGTAGCACTACTGATATACTGTCCACAGTATATCTTAATAATGATAGAATGATTGGATGGGAACCGATTGTAAGGTCTCTCCCCATTTATTACAGATATTTCATTAAATTATAATATTTTTGGCAAATAGCCCAATGAACACCCAGATCACTGGCGTACACACGAAGAGTATGATGTCAAACATCTCTATAATGGTTCTATTTACATTCTTGTTAAGTCAACAACAACAGAGAGATCAGTTCACACACAGGACACACTTTATTTTCTATCTGTTTTCAGTCACAGTGGCTCTCATTGCGAGGGGAATCTACTAATTAATTTCCATTTAATTGGTGCGTGCTATACAGTTCATAATTAAATTTAATTATTCTGATCTTGAAATAGTGTCACTCTCTGTTAAAATTATCATTCATATTCCATTGTTTTCGAAAAGACACTCTTGTAATCTCAAGTATTTAAAGTTTTAAACGATCCATTACAAAACGTTTCAAATAACAAATGATTAAAAAGATTCACCCACCAACTATATCCCATTAATTAAAAGTTATCAAAGGGATTCAAATAGAATTTTCTTAATCATCAATTTACAGTATATTGTCGGAATGCGTTATTGAAATTTTGAAGGCTAAAATATTTGTTTAAAAAAAAAGAAACGATGTTTAATACAAAATGTATACAAAGATATTCTTACCTCACCGTCCCCATTCTGATGCACTTGCGGTTGTGAATTATCCATTTCACCGTTTTTAAATAAAAAAAAAATTTATATATTAACTAAAACAAAGTTATTTGTTTAACTGTAGTGTGCGGTATAGACGGATGATCTGTTCTTATTTGTATATATAATAAAGAAATGTGCGTATTAATTGATCCTTTATTCCACTTTTATTATCAGGTATTCCAAAATTTCCGTCTCTTCCGTAATTGTAACCTTAAACCTAAACTCCGTCAGTCCCAATAGTTCACTTAATTTTCTATATTCCACTGTATGAGTAAACCGAAAATGAGAAAATATAAAAAAAAATGAGATATACAATAAATAAACACATGATGTAAAAATAAGTGAGAAGTAAATTATTATTAGGTAATTATTAAATACATCACATCATTGTATTGATGTGAAATAAACAATAAACGTCCATTTGAAATGGGTCGTCAGCATTCACGAAAGATTCCAGCGACAACACACTTTTAATAGATTGTAAATTTATTATTATAATGTCTCTCTCATACCGAATGGAAAAATTAAATGGATTAAAAAAAATATTGAACGTAACAAGTTTATAGCATTGCAATCGTTTAGAATTATTCTTAATTAATATCAAAAATTCTAATAAACTTCTATCATCGTACAGCATAAATTACTTGAATAACATTGTATTTATCAAAAAAAAATAAAATTAATTTAATAATAATATGAAGTCTTCGACTAAAACGCTGACATGGCCAATCCGAATTAAACTGTATGGTGTTAAACACTTTTTATTTCTTTCCATTCTGTATAACTTGAAAGAAAAAAAAATTCATTTGAATTCTCATAGAAAATAAAACTTCACCATTGGGTTCTTTTTTTTTCTAGTGTTCAATATACCGAAAACCCACAGCTAGAGAATGGTATAAGAGCGAGAGAGATTCTCTACCACTTTACTGTTATGTTCACGTTAATATGTGGATACAATATAATTCAGTTGCTGATCTACTCGGTCGGTATGAATAAACGAAATTCACCATTTACTTGAATTTCAGTAGTAATGTTGGGTATTGATTGATTCTGATTAGGTGAAACTAACGTAATAAAACGATTACGTTTCCGTTATCGTACTCCACAGAGACACAGTAAAGTGTAAAGGAATCGGAAAGCACCTTAACGATATTATCAACTGGTCAGCAATATGTTTTTTCTCTCTTTTAATTACTTGACTCTCGATACCTTTATTTCACGAGTACTGCGGGGTTCTGATATCCACACACAAACAAAATCTTGAGATAATCTAATGTTTAGATCAACACCCAAATACTTCTATTTGAGTCACTTCCTATAACTTTTGCGGCAACCAACAAGTTCAATAGATCCGATTGAATGACATTCAGTGGAAGAACTTAATCCCAAATGCTTATTCACTGTTTATGAATATTAAATATCACTGGGGGTATTTCAATGTAATCCAATAATATAGCAACAATTACCTATTAGCCAGAGCAGAAAAAAAAAACGAAAGAAAAAGAATGAATTCTGTGATAGAGGCGAGATGTTGTTGGGATCTCTCAATTTCGTGTTGTCTGAGAACGTAGGAATCCAGCTACGGGTTATAACTTCATAGTACACTTTCACTCCGTTACACCGGTATACGAAACTAATAGTTTATCAAAGTTCCAATATCAAGTAATCTGAATTTTAATTGTTTTTTATCTTACTGAACGTAATAACTGTAATAATATTAATTAATAAAAACAGTAAAAAGAAAAAAATAAAAACACAATTGACACTTTATAAGTTGAAACGTCAAACTGAAATCTGGTTGTATGAAAATCGTGTCGCTTGAGAGAGAGGAGTCTATTTATTTGCAGATATTTAACACATTTATTGGTGTAAAATTATTTAGGTTTCTATATGATCGTGACAATATTAAAGGACTCATTAGGTCCTGGCATATACAAGAGACAGAGGAAGAATTTAAAAGCATTCCATTAGGAATTTTTAATCGAACCGCTTAAACTTAGTCGCTCCAGCTACAAAGCGCGAACAGTTGTGACGCGTCAATGGATGCAGTGTTGCCAACTGTTGAATTTATCACTGACCAGAATTCTAATCTTTGGTTGGCGATACTGAATTTTAGTTTCGGTGTTTGATCCCATGTGTAATTCTTACAGTGTAATTGTACCGTATGCATCGTATTCAATACTTAACAGAGAGTTTAAATAATTTAAGTGGAATAAGTGAATTCAGTGCATTACAATTTCTTTTTGTGTGTCCCGTTTATTTTACATATTATTTGAGCAGTAATCAATAATTTATTTAATTAATATCACTTTGAATTTGATTGTCGTTGATAGTTTTGTTTTTTTATAATACCCTATTTAAGTATTCGTTAATGTATTCGAAGGCTAATAACATAATTGCACCACCTGGTCCCAGTCGTAAGACTTTCGGTAATAATCCTTTATAAAGAGCTAAAAATCCTTCTTCCTTTGCAACTAGTGACATAGTTTGAACTGTACCTTTATATTTTACTTCACCAGGTACTGGTTGTGGACCTTGAATTCGAGACTTAGCAACATCAAATGGGATATTAACTGTGGATCCGGCAACACCAGCTGTAAATCCTAAAGCCACTTTACGGAAGAACTCTTTTGTTGTATCCTAAAAAATAATCCACATTAGTTTGAGAGAGCAGAACGAATTACTGTAACCCATTATCAGTCGTACCTCATATGCGGGATAATGATCTTTAATACTATGGTACAGTCCAAAGTAAATACAATTAAATGCGAGACTACGAGCAACTGTGGCTGATACTCCTTTATAAAATACCAATGGACCTTCGGTTTTATAGAGCATTTTTGTCATTTGCATTGTTGACGGAGACTCAGTTGATCTAAAAATATTAATCATTTTTTGTTTTCGTTTAATCATTGTCGGTGAACAACTCTCTCTCATTAACTGATAAGCATATAAAAAATGTTTAATCATACGCACTTGGCTCTGTTTGCTTGTTGAGCGACCTTTACCACTTCAAATGGATTAACGACTACACCTTCAGTTGCTCCAGCACAGGCACCAGCTAAAGCAAACACTCCTGGTGTCGCTTTATCCTTACCGAACATAAATAATCGTTTATATTGTTCAAATGTGGCGAATTTAACGGCTCGTTTTGGAGTTTCAGCTAATATTGGTGGTACGATTCCTTTCCAATATGAAAATATACCTTCATGTTTGTACATTTTAACGAAGCAATCGATTACACCATTATATCTAATTGGCTCAATTTCACCGGGTTTAACTTTGGCAACATTATTTTGTAATTGTAACCGTGTTTTTACCAAATCCAATGGATGCATTAATGACACTTCGATGAATCCGGCTGAACCACCAGACATTAATTGGATTAACACCTCTTCCCAGGCTGGACGTTTCTTTTTTTCAGCCATTCTGTACAACAACTAAGATATTGAAAATTTATTAAAATTATGAGCACTACACTATCAATATGATGAAGATTTGATATTGCTAAGACAAAGTTCTTCTTTCTCTGACTGATTAATTAAATAACGATGCTGTTCATCGAACCAAAGGTATACAGAAACTCCTACACATATTTAATTCGTGTCGGTTATATTTGATATTTTGTATAAGAAATTTTCGCAATAAGTAGACTATAACTAATATAAATTTTTTTATCGTCCAATTTTCATATTTTTTTTCGCTAAAAACTTTTATATTTATTTGACACGTATGACTTCTATCGGTTGCACATAATTCAATTTAAAATATCAATGTCAAAACCTAAATTAATTCAATGTTTCTTTCAATTATAGAGACTGTAGTAGCACCTTATATACGAATGAACACCGCAATTACTTACATTTGATTAGATGTGATCAGTTAAACGGACTAAATTGAAATAAGTGATCAGCATCTTCGTTGAAAACATTCAGCTGAACTGGAAAGAAATTTTTATTATTTTCTAATTATCATCCGATTTGATAAGAGTCC
This sequence comes from Coboldia fuscipes, assembly GCA_001014335.1. Lineage (NCBI taxonomy): Eukaryota > Metazoa > Arthropoda > Insecta > Diptera > Scatopsidae > Coboldia > Coboldia fuscipes. The sequence goes on along the minus strand of JXOR01001047.1, from coordinate 140,304 downwards.
AATGTGGCTTTAGTGTTATTAAGTAACAGAGATTTTAGTTGTGTTCAAATAGACTGAAATTATCAGTGATCGTATTGAACTACAGTGGGCTGGTATCACAATGTATATTCAATGTTTTGTATTTTATGTACTGTAATACAGATCTGCATATAATTTATTGCTATTTAAAGATTAGAATGAATAATCAACGAAGGCTCGTTCAAATGATAAGACGGTTTATTGATATATCAATAATGCCAATTCATATGTATTAATACTGTTGGTTAGCAAGTATGTAGAACTTATGGTTAATTATGATTTAATTAAATTCATGTTTCATTGACATTGACTTTCACTGTAACCTGTATGAGTTATAATTTACCAATTGCATTAGATTTTCAGCAATGGAATTTTTGTTGAATCTTTAATTTCAACAGTTGTTACATTATGTAGGTTTATATGTGATGTCACATACATATGTAAGTAAGTACGTGAACACTGTGAATATGACCAGAGAAAGAGCAAAGGAGTTGATATAACTTTTCAGAAAATTAAAAATTTTATTTCAGTTGAACACATCGGAGGTTTGGACTCAATACAATCGCTTTGTATTAATTGTAAGGATAATTCATGTTAAGGAATTAATATTAATACAAATGATAACATATACAAATTATATGTAGTTTCAATCGATGTTTTACCATCCGCATAAAATGAATACAAAATAAAAAATTCAAATCTTTCAGAAAATCATGGGAACTAAAAAAGTGAACTTTTGAAAAAAAAAATTATAAATTGAAAAGTTTCACTTTTAGCCGATATCGTCGTTTTATTTAAGTGGTTTTGGCTCATATTAGAATTTTGTACCCATTTCATGGGGATGGTAAGATATCAGTTGAAGACAAATTTTCCTCTTAGATTAATGCAGTGGCGCCATCCAACAGTACAGAAGTTAACTAAAAAAATGAACTTTAGGAAATCTTGATTTTCTGAAAAATCTGAAAATTCAAAAAACCAAGTTTCAAAATTGTTGTTGTAATCAATGCTTTGTGTCGGTGTAACAACCTGTATTAGTATTGGTGAGTTCCTCCCAACACTAAGAGTACCAGAAGGAAATTACTGAAAAACCAAAAGTTTCAAAATTGTTGTTGTAATCAATACTTTGTGTCGGTGTACCGAGTTGCATTAGTATTGGTAATTTCCATTCAATACTATGAAACCTACACGAAAATTAGTAAAATTTCAAAAATTTCAAAATTGTTGTTGTAATCAATGCTTCGTGTCGGTGTATCAATTTGCATTAGTATTAGTGAATGAGTCCAGGATCAAAATTTTTTCCAAAAGTTCACATTTTAGTCATTTCTTTCTTTCACATATGTAGCTACAAAGACAGAGATCAAGCAGACAAACCCTTTTCTCATCAGTCGGTGTACTCTCTGTTATCTGAATGTTTCAATTGATATGCGTTTATCAATTATCTCTATTCGAGGCAGATCTCAATAAATAAATAAAAACTAAAAGATGGAAAAGTACCAGACGATTGGTTTAGATAAATAGTTTAGCAACCCTTAGTTCTGATGCAATCCCTTTTGGCCATTCCTTCTAAAATTACCTACACTGTGAACAATAGTAAATAAAACGAAACAATGTAATATTTAACTTAAATCATGTATTTATATCTTCATAGTTTAAATACAACATTTATGTTATCAATTTTGCAATCATTTAAATAGCCTTAATCATATTGCAATTAATTACATTCAAATGAAACGGACATAAATAAAAACCGTTTGCAATAATCAATCAATGTAACATAAGAATTAAATATAAAATTTTGTTATTATGACAAATGTAATTAATAAAACAATCTCTTACACCTTTAAGAATTGATTGAAATTTAAATGGAAAAAATAAAACAAATTTGAATTTTGGTATTTGCCGTTAATAAATCTAATGTCATTACAATTCTTTTTCGTTTAAATATTCATTTAGATTAGCAGAAGATTTGAAAAAGAGATTAGTTACTTGATTCATAGTTATTTCACAATATTTTTTTTTTTTGCTTCATTTTGTCAAAAGGATTGATTTGCTACAAACACTTACTTAACTTTAACTCATCAAATATTCATCATTTTACTTGTTTTTTCTTCTAGATTTTTTATTAATTAAATTTCATTTTAATCGACGGATTATCTTTCATTAGTATTTTTCATTTCACGAATTAAATATTTTATTCTTACAATTTTCTTTAATTAATAATGATTTTTCATACAATAATTATCATTCGGTTACACTGAATTTTTTTAATTTTAATTATACTGAATAGAAATGATAAAAATGAATTGAAAATATAAAACACGAATTTACATATCATTTTACGGAGAGCATTACTGAGCTTAGTGGAGCATTAAACGGTGCACGGTTTACGTGGGAATGGCATTAAGTAATTTTTTTTTTAAATATTCTTATTTTTTTTTTGTTTTCTTTCTTTATGTTTCACATATTTGCTATCATCGTTTATACACTATAAATTTGATAAGCGCAAAATTATAACAAGTACAATATTTAATATGAAATATATTATGATAATAAATAATATCGTAAATAATTCTTATAAGTAATTATATGCTTATAGTCATACGTATGATTACATTTTATAATAAAACAATTTTGTGTCAGAAACATATGAAATAAAACGACAGATTTCATAAGTTAAAATGAGAAATTAAAATGAAACAAATAAGTAATTGGTCAACATACTTCTATGTTAAAATTATTTAAAACATAAGCAAAACATAAAGAACCTCTTGCCATCATAATTTGTATTCATTCATATTATCATCAACACTTTTTGATTATTAATTCTTATTAGGTAAAGACTTACAATATTCCATTTGACTTAGTATTTGTTATATTTTCTTTTTCTTCATTTTTATATTAAATATCTGATTACCAGATAATCATTTTTAATAATTTTCTTATCATTTTTATGTATTTTTATTCATTTTACTCTTAAGGTTTGTTTTTTATTTTAGTTTTTTTTTTTGTCATCGTCTAGCATTCGACTTAATTATTTGGGCTTTGCATTTTGCTGAAATACTATAAAAAATATATATTCATTAGAACATTGTTATTTCATCATTATTTTTTAGCTTGGTTTTTATCATATTTATCAATCATTCTTTAAATTGTTTTTTTTTTATTCATTTTTAAATTACCATTTAATGTTTCTTCTATTTGTGTTAGAGAAAACAAAGAAAAATGAAAAGAAAAAAAAATTAAGAAAAACCAAAGAGTAAAATGAACTTAGAGTAATAAAGAAAAGCGGATTCCATTTGTATGGATAATAAATAGTATGAGAGATGCTATGCAATTTATTATTGTAGTGAAGCATCTATGATTTTAATTTTAACATTTCATTTATTTAGCAATAATGTTATGCTAGCCAATAATGATTATACACTAATTGGGCAGGTGAATATTCAGAATTATTCTATTTATCATTCAATTTCTTTTTAGTTTATCTTATTTGAGTAACAATTAACAATTACTCAATGAAACATAGAAAAAAACAGACAAAAAATTAATAAATAAATTAATGATTGAACGTAATTGCATTATTTGTTGGTTTTCAAACGTTTTTTCTTTGGGGGAGAGAGGGAGGAATTGGGAGGATTTGCTATGGTAAGAAATTTACAAAGTGAAGCTTTCAAGGCTTATCATTAACATAATCTTATCTTATTATTTAGCTAGCAATTGTTATGATTAATATCTTGTAATCCCTCATCATTCTTTATGTGGTTTTATTATTAATTTTATTTAATTTTCTTTTATTTAAATATTCTGTCTAGTCAATAATTAATCAAAAGAGAAAAGAACGATATATTTTCAATTTTCTTTTTAATTTTTTTTGTTTGTTTTCTTTGCATTAAAGTTAGACTAACGATAATTATCATCCAATTATTAATTAACTTTAATTTAAATGATTTTAATTACTTATTTCTTTTTTTTTTAAATACGATTATGTATAATTAAGTTCATTCTTTTTCATTTACTTTAATATCATTAATCTGTTAATGTTCCTTATGTTTCTTTGATCGATTACATTCATTAAATGATTTTTAATTCACATTATCAATTGTAGTGAATTCATGGAAAATTCTTGTTTTTACTTCACAACTAAATAGAGATTTTTATATTGAAAAATACACAAAATTTTTCCGCTAGAATTATTGTGAATTGGTTTTTTACTTGTTAATAATCATTGGGATACGAATTCTTTTATTATGATTAACGCACAATTAAAAATGTTTTTTTTTGTTATGAATTCATAATCTACAATCATTTGTGTGTTCACCTAGTTATGGATGGGAGGGATCCAGACACAATTATTAATATCTATGGCTTTTTATCAGTAGTTTTACTTCTTTTATGTTTAATTATTCATTTAATAATTAAACATCATTCATTTATCTTTCATATACATAAATTAATGTCAATTGATATAATATGTATTCGCCTACAGTACACATGGGGTATTTATAATACTTTTTTTGAATGCTTTTATGTTTTACCCCAAATATAATTTTCATAGTTTTTTAATATTTGTCGAATGAAAAACTGAAACAAAACTACAGAATGAATTTTATATTCAGCGCATACCGAGATTTCCATGATGCAATCAACCTTGAATCCTTTCGATTCATTTTTATTAAATTTTCCAATTGAAATCATTGTTCATTGTATCCTTTGACATGATTGAATCACTTTAAACAATATTGAGTGTTTTCTATAGTTTCTATGCTGTAAATTGCAGCCTCTTTATAGAATTACCAGTGAATTTTCTTCTCCAACGAATCGAATTAATTTGTCACAGCAAAAAGGGATTATTAATATCTAGCCTAGAAGAATTTGATATCTTCTCTATAATATTAGTGTTTTATTGTTTCTTCTTTTTTTCTTCTTATTATTTTCTGAATAATGAAAAGCTGTATCAAAATGTTATACATTTTATTTTTTTAGTTTTAAATATGTTTCATCTATCATCATATACGGTTTTCTTTTGGATTCTTATACACAAGTTAAATAGATATTAATTCTGTATTATCTTTTACATATCTGGTATTATACACACTAAATATTATTACTTTTATTTTTTGTATTTTAAATATGCAACACATTGTAAGTATTTGATAAATGATAGGATTAACTATATAGTTTAGCGTATTTTTTCTCTATATATTTCTTCATTATTTGTAGGTAAATTGTACAGCAATGAAATTGTATTGTGAATGATCATCTTATTGCGGCATTAAGTACACTATAACGACACATTAGTCGTATGTGTGTTTTTGAGTATTGTTGGTTGACTTCATTTCATTTTATCATTTTAATTTTATTGTTTAAAGAAAAACCACACATAATCTTAGATTGAATTATTATCAGATTTTTATAATCAAAAAGAAAAAATGAGCGACTGCATTATGATGAAGTTATGCTATAAAAAGTGTAATACATTTGCATATAAACCACATACTACATTGTCGATCCGTTGTGTACAACACACTTACAAATTTGTTCAACAAGAAAGGAAATGTTAAAGTAATCAGTTATATCTACACTGAAGGACTAGTGAAAACTATAATGAGTTTATTTAGCTTTTCATCATCTTCTAATCAAAACGGTTTATTTGAATACTTGTTAGTATTTTATGAAATTACTATCATTTTTGATGGTACAAAATATGGATAAAGAAAACTTTTGAAAGTAAAGTTTTTGAAAACACTGATTGATTACATAGAAAATGTTCTCTATTTTTGTTAAAGTTTTCTTATAATGTTGATTTTCTTGCTAAAATGGCTATTTTCTATAACGTTAAATTTGGTCATGTTTATGATACTTTGTTTTATTGTATTTTGCAACATATACGTGTAGCTAAATTTTTCTATAAAGTCAACATTGATACAGTATGTAGAGTTATTGATTGGTATACATAAACAGACTAAGATAGACTCATTTACAAATCATTTTATTTATGGTATTCTGTTATTACTTATTTACCATAATAATGACATGAAATCTAAAACATAATCGATTGTATGTTATCGAATCCATGATTATATGAATCAAAATTCTTTTTTTTTCCCCATTGCAAAATATTTAACAAACATGAATTATCGTTAAATAATTAATGAAATATTATCATTCAGTATTCATTCTCACCTTTCAATATAGTGAATCCACTGGATTTCATAGAGTTTTTATTACTCCAGTGAATGAAAATAATTTATATGTTTCTTGCAAAATGAATCGATTAAATTATGTTGCAGTGTTGTACGTTGAGTATCAAGTACTTTATTATTGTGGTTGAAAAAAAAAATTCTTTTATTTGTAATACGCCACTCATAGTAAATATGCAGTTGTATGGAATACTTTCTGCTATAATGGATTTGACCCACATTTTATTATATTCTGTTGTTATCCTGTTGCATTACACTTTATTAAATCCTCTCTATAGTTGAATTTCCTTTTTATAAATGGCTCATTTCCACTATGACTTTGCTCGGGAGCTTTTTAATATGGTGGTAAACATTCATTTTTATTTAAAAAAAAAGAAATAAAAAGTTGTTATATTGTTACTACCATTAGTCTATTACATTGTTGTTATAAACAAGTGCAAAAGAAAAAAATTGTTCTTAACATGATTCATGTCTCCGGGTTTTATACCAAATAAAACGTTGTTCCTTAATTGCCCAGCATCAAATATAATGAACTCAAGTAATTGGGTCTTAATGTAGGTTACTATAAGCCACAAACCATTAATGATGTAGAACTGATTCTTCGTTTTTACTCATTTTTCAGTGATTCTAATTAAATTGCCCATTTTTTCTTTACTTTTTTTTTTGATAAAATACAACTGATAATGTGATCTGTAATGCATCTTAAATGTATTTATGTTGGTTATTCAGTGTAGAGCGAATACATTCGATTAAAAATGAAAGTTCGTGATGCAGTCAAAGTGTTTCTTATTATTCTGTTGGTGATTCTCTTGAATATTCTACTCCATAATTTTCTAGTTTTTAACAAAATTTTCTTGCCCTCAATTTTCTTTTATTTATTATCTCATGGAATTCCACTTTAGTTGTAATCTTTTATTAATTCTCTAGTTAAATTATCGCTTACATTTTTATTAAGTTCGGTAAGGTTCATTAAGTTCTCATTTGTGTCTAGTTTTTCTTATCTCTTTTTCACGTGTTTATTAAATCTGAGTTAATTTTCATCCATAGTGTTAAGGATTTTGGTTTTTACTTTATTCTCTTGTTGTATGTAATTTGTTTTTTTCTTTAGTATTAAATTAGTAGTATCGCCTTCAATTATCAACTAAATTATGTATGGCATTTAACACGATATTACCTTTTTATTCCTTGACTTCAAAATATTTGTACGTTGGATTTTCGTATCCATTTATCTGCATATTGGCTACATGACGTTCTTCGGGTGTAATTGGTGCTCCGATTGTCTAAAATTAATTGAATAACGAAACAGAAAAAAAAAATTATTAATAACTCCCATCATAATCATAAATAATATCATTAGTTAAATTTAATTAATTACTTGATCAACTTCAACAAATCCTTGAGCATGCGGATGTCTGGATGCTCGCCATTTGGCAATTGCTACACCAACGAATACAGCTGCCATTAATGCGATACCAGCAAATGTTAATGTAAAATAGATATTACGTCCTTCATGGCTGGTACTACTCACACCAAATATTTCACGGCGTACTGAATAACTCTAAAATTTGATATGATGGTACATTATTTTAGGGCAATACAAATTATATTCAAAATTTGTGTGTTTGTTGCATGTGACCCCCCCAGTTTTTTAGTTTAATCCGTTCAACACTGATTCATATAATTGGGAACGGAATATAGTCTTTCCCTATACAATTGGGTGGTCATAATTTGCACAGCATGAAAATGACAAAAACACACTGTCGACCTCCATCCCCAAAAATTATGATTAATTGCATTTGTCAATGGATATTATTATAAATGAAAAACATTGGTTCATAAATGCTCCAAGACATACATAGATTCTAAATGAAAATTTAATTGTTGTTCAATAAACAAACAATGGCAACACTCGGATTCACCAACTTCAAGAGTAAATTAATAAATTATCTTTGTCAAGTACTTTGTGGAAAATTAAATAAACAAAAAAAAAACATTTGAAATTTCAATTGGTTTTTGGTGTCCGTCAGATTCATGTGGTGGCACCATTTAGTGTATCCAGGAATCACAGATAAAAATATGAAAATTGTGAATAAAAGTTTAGACTTTAATTACCGCTTCAGAATGGCCCAAATCATGAGTCATTGCGTGCTGCACCTTTGGTTCAGCTTCTTGGTGTGCCACAGCAGCAGCCACTTCTTCAACGGCACGTTGTACAGCAGCATCATCTACTGTTGGTAGGACGGTTGGTGCCACACTAACCAATGATAATGGAATATTTAAAAATAGAAAATAAAATTATAAATGACATAAGAAATTAAATGGCCGTTTAATTAAATTGAATCTGTAGAATGGAGACTGAAAGAAACTTAATTAACAAAAATCCGTCTTACGTTGGTGTAACATCAATGCTTTCTGGTTCCTTTGTTGTCTCCTTAATTTCCTTTTTAGCTTTTTCTTCTTGCTCTTGTTTTACAATTGATTCAATTTTCTTAGCTTCTAAACGTAATTTCTCTTCACGTAATTTTTCTCGTTCTTGTGCTCGTTGCTCTTTACGTTGTTTCTCAGCTAAACGTTGTCGTTCCTTTTCAGTTACTTTACGTTCAATCTCAGCACGATATTTATCAAGGATTGCTGATTCAGCATCCTCAGTCATACCTAACATGGCACCAGGTGTATCGTCTTTGGAACGTAATGCTTGAATATAATCCTCCATCAGTTGCGATAATTTACCCGACAAATCTGGGTAACGTTTAAGCATTGCCATTGATTGATTAACAGCTCGATCAATGTCCACCAATCGTTCTAAAGTGCGTGGACGTTCAGATGCAGCTGCTTCCAAACCACCGGTACCACCTGAGTTCAACAGATGACGGTAATGGGCCAAAGCATGAGCACGATCTTTATGCAATGCTCTCAATAATTTTTGGAGGCATTTTTCAACACGATGGGCCTAAAATGAGAATTGTATTTAATCATTGCATCAGACAGACAATGAATTGTTAACGTTCACTTACATTTGGTGGCATTTCGGTTAATGCTTGTGTGTAACAAGTCATTGCTTCACGTTTCCGTTGATTAATATGAGCCAACACACGTTGTTGATGCATAGCAGCCAATTGATGTTTCTCAGCATTACCCTCCTCTTCAAGTGCCTGTACAGAAGTCTAAAATATAAAATTCATAACAAAATTCGCAATTGAAATTCATGCCATAAAATTCAATAAATTTTGTTTGATTTTAAGTTTTTTCCTTTTTTTTTTGCTTTCTGTTTTTAAACTGATTGGGTTGAATTACTAACTATGTTTCAAGTATTTTGAAAAAGTCTTTTTGTTACACAATAAATTACAAGAATCAATCAAATTTAAAACCTCTCCTAGTGAGATATGCATAATACAAGTTTAGAGGAAAATGTATAGCTAAAAGCAATTTTACTTTTGTTTGTTTACGGTATACTTATTACAAAGGATATTGATTGTGACATGAAAATTCAGTTCTTAAAGATCATTTAATATGATTGAAATTAAGAACAATGGTATTTACCTGGAAACGTGCTGTCATCCGTTGCTTAAAGCTTTGGGCTGATTTGGGATCAGCTAAACGCATATCTTGATATTTCTCTTCTAAATCGGACCAATCTTTCATTACTCGTGTCACCTTTTCACGATGGGTTTCCTCTAAACGTTGCTGAGCATCCTAAAATAAACAAAAAACCAACAAGATGACAGTAACTGTTTCATAATGAAAATAATTTCAATTACCCGTGGTATTACCTTGTAGCTTTGATGCTCTGAACGTGGATCAAAATGAGTGAAATATGGATCAACGGTTGGATTTGAGCTTGACTGTACTGGTGCTTCAGTTGATGTTTTAGCTGTAATTGGTACTGTAGTCGATGGTTTCTTTGGTGTTGTGAAACTATCAAATGCATCATCGTCCTCATCATCATCCTCATCTTCAATTGGATCACGGTCTTCAGTTTCTTCATCAGAATCATAATCATCATCATCGATGTCGGCTGGTTCATCACCCATCATTTCTTTTTCATCATCGAATTCGTCTTCATCGTCATCATCATCCTCTTGTGAACTGTCACTATCATCACTGATCGGTGGCAAAGTATCATCATCCATTGGTTGTGACAAAATAGCTGGTAAATCAGTTTTCTTCACTTTCATTTGTTCTAAAAATTATTCAATGCGAAAAAACTAATTAATATGGAATACAACTGAATGCTTGACTGTATGAAGTGTGTTCCAGTAAATCGTAAATTATCATCAATCATTCAACGTTAGTTTCTGTGCGGCTTTTACAAAAAAAAACTCATGATGACTATTATGGTCAATCATTTCCTCTGACGTTGTCACATTAAAACTAATTCTTAATGGAATCTCATAAAACGTTACAAAAACTCATTTAGAATATGAAACAATTCTATCAACAGTCATGATTGAATGTCGACTTTTATATGAATTATTCAAAATTATATTTAGCAGTTAAGTAACTTCAATTACTCAATTGTTCAATTATCCAACTAAATCGTATTTTCTAATTGGAATAACTGCAAACTGTATATAGTTAACAATTAAAATCAATTCATAACTACCTATAATTTACAATGTTACGGTAAAAATTTCATAATTGATTTTCATTCATAACAATCGATATCGTTTATCCATAAGAAGTATTGTGCTTTTAAGTACGTAATATTAAATTACGTTAGAATTATCAGACTAAAGGGAAATTTGATTCCAATTGATGATAAAAGTTAAATGAAATAACGTGAAACAATAGAACAAAACTGCTTGAACAAATACAAAAAAAAAGTAAACACACCATTAAGGAGGAAATAAGATTCTCACTGTGTTGCTTTTCCGTAATAGATTTTCAAGTGATGTAAGATAAAAATAAAAATCGAACTTCATAAGAACCTACTAAATGAGTATGATATTCTCTTTAAAATTGCATCTAACCACTCAATATCACAACAGACAAGGGAAATATGAGCATGAAAACAGATACTTTGATTCTTTTATTTCTTTGTAATCTAAAAACGAAAGACTTGCTCAAGGCCAGTTAATAAACGGATTAAAGATTCATATACTACATTCATGCGTTTCTTTAACGTTATCATCTCATTGAAAATGATAAATGAATTTATCAACTTTATATTGGTACGTATTACTACAAAGCATCCGTTACGGTACACTTATAATTTCATAATATTTTCCTTTCTAATAAACCACCAACTAAACCGAATAAAAAAATAATACGAATGCCATATACCATTGAATTTTCCATCATAAATAAATATCATATCTTCAAACGATCAAGAAAAAAGAAAATTAATTTTGATGAAAATATGTAGACAGCATATAATGTATTTAGAAAGCATATGGTGATAAAGTGATTACCAGTTTAACCAACTGTTTTGTTCACATTCCATCGTGTTACTAAGAATTTTATACGATTAATGAAATTTTATCATATAAAATATTAGAAATAATAATAAATTTTTTACCATTACCGAAGACACCCAAAAGAAAAAAAACAACCAACATTGAAGGGAAAGTAACGAGATTTGTCTCTGTATTATGGATACACGATTCAAAACCCACACTTTTAATCTGTTCGTTTTTATGTATAATAAATTTATTATTTCATTACACACATGAATTTTACTCTAATGAAAATTTTATGTTACATCGTCTGGGACAGATACAATGAACGTAACGTTATTAGGTTCTTTTCATTTTCTGCTATTTTAGCAATAGACGAAAGTAGCAACAACAGACTCTCAACCATGTCAAGAGGTTACAATTGATCAACATTTTTTCCAACCAGTTGGAAAATCTATGATATACATAACTTGAATAAAATTCCATTGCCATAATCTAATTATAAATAATAAAATAGTTTTACTCCTTTCATTTAAACAGAAACAAACGTTAAAATAATTTTTATATTACAACGGTTCATTGAATTTTAATGTACAACAATACAAACAATAAATGAATGAAAAATGCCATTGAGACATAGACATTATAGACGATGGTAACAGTAAGAATCAAAAATAAAACTCTTAAAAATTGATTAATAATTTTCTCATGAATTCAGTGTAATATCGTATAGTGGAATGTTTTATTAATATTAGTTCGAATGGATGACTGAATTTTCTGAATAGTTTTGGATTCGCTTTTTTTATATTTTCGGATACAAACAGACGTTCACATCACTATATGATACAGACAGAACATAATATCAAAAATCGAGTGCATAATAATGAATTTGAAACAAATATCATGAATACATGTTTGTTTCATTGCCAAAATATTTTTTTTTTCCTGATTATGTATATCCCAATACAATGGAAATTTAAATCACCAGATTGCATATGATGTGGGTGGTAGAAAAAAACTATGGAAATAAATGTTACTTTTCGATCTAATTTTCAGGTTTTATACTCTACTCTATGGATTTTACTATATCCCGAATACATATAACTAAAAAGCTGCAGGCAAAACATACCAGTCATATCATTGAAACATAACGATAAGAGGCAAACAACAAAATAGAAAAAAATTGTTAAATTTGCAACATAATATTCAATATGTTACATTATGCAATGCAGCGATTGTTAACAACTTTAATCCAATATGAGAGAGCTGAATAAATAGATTTGTGAATACAATTTCATGTTTCTTTCTTTTGGCTTTTTTTCATTCTTTGTGTTCACCATTCGAAGTTTTTTTATTCTTTAAATTCTCAACTTGAATTATAATTCAGGTGGAAAATTTACCAGACGGAAAATCCACTCATACTCAACGGATTTTCTTTAAAAGTTCGTTTCCGCAAAATTTTAAAATTTATTCTTTATCATTCTTCTGATTGGTGAAGTAACATTATGCCAGTAATGAAGACGAAACAAAGTAATATTCAAACAATTTTATTAAAACACTAAAGTACTGTATATCGTGAATAATTTCATATGAAATTAAAATAACATTCAAAGGAAAAATTAAAGTCTGCTTGAATAACATTTAATTAAGATCGTACTTCTTATCGTTAAGATGAACATAAGAATCGCAATTGTATTTTGCCAACAAAGAAAAAATGAGAGAAATTCCTAAGCAATAAATTATTTAGGTGAATTATTATGTAGAAATATCTTATAACCGTATTCATTTGAGTTTATTATGGATAATGTTTAAACTTATTGTTTTTTCTGATATATTTTCTGGTATTCTCTACATACCATTTGCTCTTGTTACTTACCGCGAGTAACAAAGTCAATATAATCTCCATGTAACGCATATTAACATTTCTAATTATGTAATCGTTAACCTGAATACCATATTACATCCGCAATATTTCTTATGAAATTAAATCACATTATGTGGGCGTAATATGTAAACATTATTGTGATGAAAGTTCATTAAATATCTTAATTCGTTATCATTCAAAAACCGCAAAATAATGATGATATTGGATTACAACAAGACAAATTACATCCACATAATAAACGTGTCTAACTCTCTCAATTGTATTATTCGGATTTTGTTTATCCTATTAGAATTAAAAACTAAAAATAGCGGAAAACTAATTAGAAATTCTTAGCATGCAAAAAATATCACGTAATTTATGGGTCTCTTTGTTTCCAAAAATATTCACCGCGATAAACGTCATACTAAATTCAACTTAAATGATACCATACTATTCCTCATTTAAGCACTTTAGTAATATAATTTAACATTAATTGTAATTAATATAATATCTTCATTAATAAATAATTGACCACAATTAAAATCCAAACATTAATTGAATACGATATACAGTCATTCAAATTTCATAAAATCCGATTAAAATACCATAAATAAAAAAGAATTTTATTTCCTCATTTACAATTTTCCATATTTTTAATCAATGAAAAATTCATTTAATATTGATATGAATGCATTAAATCATGTTTAAGTAATGAATTCCAAAATAAAAAATAAAAAACAGATGAACGTTTTTACATAATGAAAACGGTATACCACCCAATTACCACCCACAACCCATTATCATTAAATAATAAAAGATTGAATTTAATTCATATCAATTAAGACTGATTACAGCACAGAAAAAAAAAAACACATTCGGTATATTAAAGTTTAAATTCGTCCATATCCTTCATCAATTACCTTCCATTTTATGTAATATCAGACGCCTAAACCATTCAGTTTTAACAATTTAAAATCCTTTCTTTCTCGATACCACTAAATCTGTCAATGGATAAGGTTCCATGGGTCAATCGATAACCGTAATTAAATCTGTCAACGGCATATCGGTTATGAGTTTAATTGAAACATGATGCGACCACACTAAACAATCACATTCTGTGTTAAACTCACCTCCCCTCCTTGAACCGTATAATCATTTATAAAATAATACAAGTGATCCCACATATGCTGTGTATCCTACATTACAATGGGTGAGAAAAATCTCTGAAGTTGTCAAACAATATATCGGAAAAGGGATTTCCATTTGGTATTAAATTGATAACGACAATACTAATAATGGACCCCACTGTCAATCCATCGACGTGATTGTGTCATGGAACACATATTCAATCTCCCCCCTAAAAAATTTAATATTAAATTTTCTATAATTCATTATGAATTAAAATCCAATATTGTGATCTCATTGGGTGTGAATGTGGCCAATAGTGATGTGATGTGTATAAATTCCAGATGCTTTGACTCTTTTGTTTTTTATTCACTCTACATTGGTTTTATCTGCTGTGATAACCCTCAAAAAATAGCAACATCAAATATTGATAGTGGTAAGCCATCCCCGTCGAATATTGGAATTGGAAACGCAATTTAAACGGGGGAAAGAAATTAAATATTCGGTAAAACTATTTTCCTGCAAAAAACCTCTATTCCTATTATCAAATTTAGAGTATTTTTGGAAACATTCAATAAATGGCCACCAGTTACTTAAACTGATGAATATTTAATCCGTCTGGTAACTGTCGCATCCAATTGATAAACTTTTATTTGACACGAAAAATACTTAACAGACAAAGCTTTAATACGCATTCAACCAATTGGGAATTACGTGTTCATCACTTTTTTTGTTTAGTTTAATATCAATTCCTTTTAGTGTTTCGTTTCTATTGTTCTCTTCAACTAAATTGATGGACTTTGATAAAAGAATCGACTTTTAATTCTATTCCCATCGACAGGTATCTAACATATACAACGATATTCATATATGAATGATTTCTATTTTAATATTTACCTTTAAAGTGTTTTGGACAGCAAACAAATTCAACGCCAGAGAATAATGATATACCGCACGGTAAAAGCATAGCAAAGCTTCGCATTTGCATTCCACGATCTTGACAAGCAGCAGCTCCAGTTTGATTCCATCGATTAAATGGCCAACATTTGGTTGCATTATGGATATGATCAAATAAACATCCCTCTGGTACTAAGAGAGCGTCCGATTGGAATGGTCCTTCTGTAAATAGAAAAACAGAAAAATTGATTTTCAATTTTTTTTTAAATTGTCATTTTGCCCACATTCATGATCAACAATCAACATTGAATTCCAATTTATATTGAGAGTTAATATTTCGTCTCTTTTTTTGTTTTATTTTGTATGACTGTGTTTCACTTCGTTACTTTTTAATTGAGTCAGGGTGGGTGATGATGAGAATAAGTAATTGGACGGTGTTATAATACTGAAACACATGCAACAAATTTTATAAATTCCATAGAGGTCGGATATCATGAATTAACTAGAGAGAATGAAAATCAATATTCGATTAAAACATATTGACATGAGTTTTCCTGATAAACATAAAATCGAAATTTTGTTACATGAAAATTGTTTGTCCAATACTTATAGTGGGTGTATTCCAGTTGAATACAAACACGGACACAATGATTCCATTTTTTTGTTCTATTTTGAAAATTCTTTCCAAATTATTGATTGGTTCTTCATTTAACTTCTCCAATTTTGAATGAAACGTCCGATAATAATTGAACTTTTATCGCGGTATTCAATGCTTTGATGAATTGAAAAGAAAGAAATAACGCGTAGTATAATAATAAAATAAAAAGAATTGGAAACAATTTCATTCAGCCGGAAGTTAATTCATAAAAAAAGGAAATTTGATTTTGAATTCGTTCGGAAAATTGGAATCGAACGTGAATTGGTGAAAGACCGTGTCCGTTTTATTCAAACGGAATTTTATTCTTTTCAGCTAAAAATGAATATTCTGTTGATTAACATTATCGTAACTCACCTAGACAACGGAATGGTTTAATCCAACGTTGAGCACCTTTACATTTACCAATGCTGGTGGTACCCTGTCGACACCATCCACCAATTTTTTGATAGTGCGATGACTCAACAATGTTTGTTATATCTCTGGTCGGATAAACCTAAAATAAAAAAAGAATTGGCATTCAGTGATTTATTAAAAGCTCAATAATGTTTCATTGTAACCATTTTAAAAAATAAATGTTCCATTTATCTCTAACTGACTGTAAGTAACAGTCAGTTTATACGTCATAAAATAGAGATTCAAGCTCAACAATAAAAGTTCTCTTTTTTATCTTCATTTGTTTTTAACCCAAACTAAACTCCCTTTTGTTCCTACAATATCACACTAAAAACAATGTCAGACAAATACATCCTATTCTTTACAGACTTATTGAACAAAATGTAAGTATTTTATACTATAAAACTGAAGAAAATTGAAGAAACTTTTCAACTAAAAAAATATTTTAGAGTTCAACGTGTTTATAAATACAACGTAAAAAAAAACCATTTTTGCATTCAATTCGACGGTGATCATAACTTTATGAAATAAAAGCTTTTTCCACTTACAAGAAGCATCTCTTTCGATATGCTCCACAAAACAAGTTAAAAGTCTAGTTGGAAAATCAGCCGAGACTTGAAGCCCCAGTAAATTCGTTCAATTGCAATTCGAATGAGCCAGGTGGGAAAACATATTTCGATTTCTTCTAAAACGGTTTTTTAAACCCATAAATCTCTTGACTTGATGGTTGGGTGGTATGTTAAAACTCTTGCACAATACCAGTTAAAACACAGACATCAGTGACATGTAGCGGCAACCCCATGTATGCCCACAACTATATTGTATTTTCAACCGTATAACATCAATTCCAATTACAACGATAATAATATTCAGGTGTGTTTTATTGTAAAATAGAAAAGAATTATTGAAATCGAATGGAAAATCAATTGATATGTCAGATGGAAACAAACAGAATGAAAAATAAAAAAAAAACTTGGAAAATGAATAAAACAAAATCGAACTCCAACGGCTATTTTAATGTTCAACAATAAAAATTGTATTAGACCAGAACTTCCATATTCATTCAAATATTTTTTTCTGTTTGTTATTCGTTGCTTTTTGGTTTGAAAATCGATAAGCTTTTCACGACATTATTTCCGTATTTTATTTATTTTCTGTTGTCTCTTGTATTGGGGTTGAATATGTGTTTTTCCTCGAATTATATTGTTGTATTTTTTCCTGTGTGTTTTGGTAAAAATGAAAATTAATGACTTTTGGTTGCGTCAATAGACCGTGTAAAATGAAACTGCCAATTAATGTGGGGTGGTGGATATATTGTAGGATCATTTGAATAGTCAACATACTTTACACCTGCCTCTAGTGTTTTATATCGTTCCCGACCGAAAAAAAAAAACTGGTGTTTGATAACATCAGCATAAACGACTAAAATCATGGAACATAAAAACCAATAATGTAAAATTTTTTCTCTTTTCCTCACAAATAATACGCAAGTAAACGAATTAAAACCCCAAAATGAATATTTATTTTCTATGGAAATTCACATATTCCGAATTGGTTTTCTCTACATATAATAACCGATTTAATCCATTGGATACATAATAATATTTGGGACAATCTAAAATGTTTAAAAATTAAATCTCATAGCGGACGTTAATTAGTTTTCAAATTCTGTTTGTTATCTGCTACCACAAATACCAATATGTCAATAAATCATAAATTTTTATTAAATCGAGTAGCAAAAAATGTATAATTAGGAAGCAATTGATGATTGTTAAACAAATTTTAATTCAAAAAAACCAGAGTAAATGATAAAATCTTCTATCAAACGATCACTTAATTTTCAATTATTGACAAATACTAATTAATAAAACGTTTAAATTAACTGTTTATTCATATATTAATTATAATAATTTCATCCTGTTAATTATATTGCACTATGGTGTGCATATTAAAATTCCATAATTTTTTATTATGCAAATGAAATTGGTTTTTATCGTATGTATACCCAATGAATATTTAATGATGTTGAAAGAAATGGAAAATTCAATAATTCATCTTCGTCTGATGATGACAATATCATTCAATTGGATTGAACTGATTCTCAAAAAAAAAAAAAAAAATGGAATGAAAACTGAAACTGATCTATGAATTTCTTTTAACATCATCTTGATCGATGGCTTTTCTTTATCATTATCAACAAATCAATTTAACGAATCGTTGTGAGTTAATAGAAAACAATATGCAATAAATTGGAATGATAATACCATTTATTCCAAAAGAAGAAAAACAAAATGGATTGCGGAAAGTGATGATTTTCCTATTTGATTGTTTATTCCATTTGGCACAGAATACGACTATTTGAAGATGGAACAAAATTCAATTATCGATATGATATTTGGTGTTTGTTTGACACACATTCTTCACATCACAAGAGTTATGGTCAATGATGATTAGATTAAGGTACAACATGGGATTGCATTCATCGCTACGGATACACTTGGATTTATTAGTTCAATTTCAATAGACATCTCTAAACCGTACATCATTCATTCGGAATTGTGGACATTTGCTATATCCATCATGTACCATATACCGTATAAAAGACATTCATCATGTAATAAGTAATGTGGTAAATTGACTTAAAAAAAAAGAATTTATACGATTTGTCTATAATTAAAATTGGTCCAAATATGTGTCACAACAACGTGTTATGTTGAAATTATTTATTATTCTCTTCAATTGTTAGCCAGGTTAGAGTCCTTGACCAATCAACCGAATCTATTTATTTGAAGTTGGAATTCTACACTCTCGTTGACTCTTACATCGAGTCCGTTTCCATAGTAAATCAATAATTACATAACCCTCATGATATTGAGTGGATCTAATTATGTAGAAATGATGAGTTATGTATATCGACTAAAATGTCAAATGAAAAAAGAAACTAGCAAAACCGACAAATTCACTTCCATCCTTGGTAAGAATTGCAAAAAAAGTACTCCCTATCATTTTGCAACAGTCAACCACTTCATAGGGAAAAATAAATAATAAAGTTATCCAACTAAATGTATTCACATAATCATATTTTATGTTTAATAATAAAATGAAATCATTGAAGCATTATTATTAAATCAAAAAAAAAAAAATTACTTCAACATCCACACGTGTCATCATACATTTACATATTATTCTAACAGAACCATTTCTGAATCATGATACAAAACTTAAAAATTTAATCAACATCAAAATTTCCATATTTCCAATGTTGTTCCATGTTATTTGTTATTCCATATTCTCTCTGTTATGTATCAACAACACAAGAAAAAAAAAAGAATAAAAATGAGGAATATTCATACAGTGCAAATACAAATATGATGATGAGTATCCATAGACCATATCAAGTGGACCATAAAACCAAAAATATAGAACAAAATTTATGTTGTGGGATGGTAAAACGTATGAAAATTGGTAGAAGTATTTAAAGTCCTGCATTATTATACTGAAGGGTATATGGATGTTTTATTCACCGAATAATCTTTTTGGTCACTTGAATTTTTGAATAAAATTATTCAGATAGATTGCACTATTGCTAAATGGTGAAGAAACAAGACAATATTCTTTTTTTTTCTTCAGAATTGGATAGGATCATATAATAATACTGAATGAAAACCATTTAGTTCCCTTTTGTTGACCACAACGTTTATGGGAGATGCTCCTAAAAAAACCATTTCGAATGGTTAATGATCCCTTTTATCCGTATTTCGTCTAAAAATACATAAAATTACTACGTATTCATTTATCATGAGACTGTTCGTGGCTTAGAGACTAACCAATACAATTCAAAATACATAGAATAGCATAACTTAAATCATACAGGGAGATAGCAGGTGGGATTGGTCACCAATGAATGACTGGGTTGGCTACTTCTGATTAAGGCATCCACCAGAGAAAATTAATGAGGTTAATCTATTTTCACGACACCACTTCTCTTATGAATATACCACCGCCAGAAACTATTTATCCTTATGCTCGAAAGCAAATCAATTAAATTTCTAACCAAAGAAATACGATAAAAGTGAATTCGAAATTGGAATTAATGAATTGTTTTTTTTTTTGCCGTTAATTTCTTATTATAATAAGCAAAACAAGTGGTGAATATGAAAGAGATTATACTACAAGTGGATGAAATTGGGTCGATTACGGTCAAAAAGGAATCCATAAGAAACTGATTATTAGGATTTTCTTTGTTTTAATTGAAGCTTTCTTTCATCTTCTGTGTTGAATAAAATCGGTGGGTGCAAAACCTCTCTCCATGGCCTACAAATATTCTGGCTGGTTTCGTATAACCGAAGCTCTTTTGCTTGCGAAAATTTGCTCATCTGCCAAAAATATTATTTATAAACTGACAGAAAACCAAAAAAAAAATAAATCGATTTCTATGCCAATGGATATGTTTATTGAACCACAAAATTTCGTGAGTGTTCCACTGTTCCATTGAAGTGGAATCTGAACCACAACTAGATCAGGTGAAATTCATTTTCTCTTTATCGGTTTTCTATATTAGGACGCATTCGCTTGTTTTATTTTCCTGAACAGCTTAATCCGTCGCATCACAACAATGAAAATAAAAGAAATCTATCTTTGAATATTTTACATTTTTATAGCGTTGATCGAAAATATATGCAAACCGACGTGAATCATAATGTCTGAACCGACAAAATGGAATTTATTGAATGGACTTTAATATTACGAATGTTAGCAGGTTCAAAAGGTAAACTTTGAATAATACGTGGCTTCTTTACGTTTGCATACAAACAAAACTGTTTTTATACACAACCATATGAATAGAAGTGTATAACACTGAATGGTTGCATTGGGTATGAATCAAAGACAAAATAAATTCTAAAGAGAAATCTACTTGAATATTAAGGCAATCCCTTTTTACAGTAAAGAGAAGATTTGATGGAATGGAAAGTTCATAATTTTCTTGATTATATTCAACCCCCCGCATCGACAGCTAAGGCCATTTTATTCTCTCTTCAGCAGAATCTTCATCTCATACTAGAAATCTCATATGGCATTACCATATAAAAGTGAATATTTTATTCTCTTATTCCACGTATGCGAAGAGGTATAAAAAAAAATGATTACATATAAACCAAACATTCATCTTTACTTGAAGTAGATTCATTAGACTACCATTGAAGGTAAAAATATTCAGGAGAAAGTTTCAAGGCACTTCTTTTTATACTTCTTTATTAAATAAAATTATTCTTAGTATAGAGCTGTTACTTTACGATTCATTTTTTTTTGGTTGTTCACAATTTTCTTTTCGGTACCTCCATTCAATATTGGCGCAAAGAAATGTAAACGATGAATCTTAAAAAATAAGCAATACAGTTGAATGTAACAAAATAAAGAATATGAAAGAGAAGAACTGGAACTCAACTGCAGTATGAAATAGGGGATGAAAGTGAAGCAGTGAGATTTTTTTTTCGCAGGGCGCAGAAACCAGAAAATATTCATAACTTTTATGTTTACCGGTGTGCTAAATGTTTGAATAAGCGAACGTAAAAAGAGAAGAATTGGTTACTCTTGTAGTGGATAAAACTTTTTCTACCGCATAAATATTATTGTGGGCTTTTAAAAGCACACATAAAAAAAGCCATCGTACAACACAACAAAAATAAAAGAAATAAAACCAAACCATATTTGTGTGTGCGAAAGGGAAAAATTCAAAAGCCATTCTCATGGCATAGAAAGTAACAAAACCGGAAAAAAAGAAAAATATATTTGCAAGCAAAAGTATTTAAGAAGAAAACAATATCTCATTTCCCTGGAAAAATAAAGGGTAACAAACACACAAAAAAAAAACAAAACAATGAATGAATTCCCTGAACCACAAAATGTAACAGAATAATCGTGAAAATATTTCCCTTAAAAAAATTATATTTATCCGCTATAGGACGTATAAAGCAAGAAAGAAATTCCATTTTGTGGCCAAGCATAAATTACTAACAACTTTTCTAATTCTGAGTTGATATTAAGTAAAGACGAATGCATTACAAACAAAAATTTTCCTTTTGACGCGATTAATGGATCTTAATTTGCCCTAAATTTTCATCAAGAATACTTTAATTTATTTTATGCTCCTATTCACGTGCTACTTTTAGAGGATTATTAATAATCTTAACAGCTAAAGAACACTAATTATATTCTGGTTGGGTACATCATCAAGGAGCATAAATTTAGGAGCTCAACTGACATCAATTTTTATGAACTAAATTTCATATGACGTTTTTTTTTTCCATTAACGATTTCTTTCTATTTTCTTGTTTGATTATTTGGTGAACATGTTTTTCATTGCCTTTCATTTCTTTATGATTTAAATTAGAATTTTGCAATCAAATTTGTATTGGCCCATGTTTTCTATGGCAATAAAATAGAAAATCAATTCTTTTTTCCTCCTGTTGTTGATACCACCCCCTCAATAATAAACCAAAAATCTATACAAAATTTTTTTTACTGTATTTTATTCATGATATTTTTATATCATCAGTTGGCTGGTGAATTTTATTCATCAAGGTTGTCTCTTGAATATCCCAACCAATTATCATAAATGGCGTGACTGCACGAGCTATGAAATTTTTCTGTATTTTATTTAATAGCTCCAAGGAACTGCGTTTCCATTGAATTGTGGGAAAAGCACACCAGTATATTTACCTATGAAACGCACAATCAAGGACAAATTAAGTTCATAGGTGAGCTCATGATTTTCATAAAAAAATTTTCCATCATCTATTGTGTGTAACCGTTAGAAATTCGATTTTAACCCGAAACAGCTACGCAAATTATTAGAAATTAAGTAACAGAGAAAACTCAAATGTATGAGATACGTAGACTCGTTTAATTTATTTGAAGTGATATTGATTGAAAATACGTGAATGTTTCTGGGAAAATTTTAGCCACCAAAAAATCGAAAACCAATTTAATAAATTTGATTTCATTCGTTGATTAATTTAGATTCTTCAGAGTTCAATATCAAATATTTACATCAGAATTTCCACTGTAATATTGATCACTCTGTTGTATGCTTTTATTTTTATTTCCTTGATATTCCTTTTGATATTTGATTCATTCTACGCCTTCCTGGTAAATTAGTTAATCAAAATCCCACCCTCCATCCATTTAGAATACTAAACTCAATCATAACCGATCAAGATGAACAGAACTTTCATTCAAATACAATTCTTTGTAGTTAGTAACATTAAGAAGATCAAACAAGACGCTTCCATAAATTTTGATTGAATTATGAAAGATAAATTAACACTCTAAACATACAAGTAAAACTCCAGGCTTATTAACTTTTCTGTTTATTTATCAATTTGATCAGATACTTGTATACCTCGTATGTCTTATGCTGATTTGACTAAATTAATAATTTATGAAATTCATAATAATTGAATCAGATGAAATTTTATTGCAAAATTTGCTATAACATTTTCCAAATATTCCAACTAATAGATTTTCACATAAACTCATAATAGTTTTTCTATAATGAAATCATATTGACCTGAGATACTATGATGATACGATTCATAATGATATTGCATTGAATGTTTACGGGCCCACAATCAAAAAAAGAATTCAATCGAAATGAATAAGATGAAGGATTCAGAAAATACTTAAGGACTTTTAGAGTTTGATAAAATCAAATAAAGTTTGATGATGTTGCATTTCAGTACGTCATGATGTGGTATATAAAAAGCCATGACTTTTCCTGGGGCTCAAGGCGAACATTGTTCCCAAATATAAAATGAAATCAACCTCAGACAGAAATTAAATCTGATTGGAATTTATAGAAATTAAGCTCTGCATTGAAGTTAGTTTACAGTTTTGACGTGAAATGTGATGTAATTAGATGCTCCTTAGTAGTATACGACCAATCGTTTAGTTCAAAGGCGCTAAACCAAATGCCACTATACAGTGTTAATGGTGGCAGATTTCTGAGTGAATATTTAAGGACTGCAGAGACGACTGACAATCCTAAGCTCTGCAATCACTTGATAATTCTCATATCAATTTTTTATGACAGTTCATTTTCCATTCTCCATTCATCGTATTAAATTCAATGGGAGGAAAAACTTTACGTAAAACTGTTACCATTCGTATAATTTTATTTTTTAAATGTTAATTTATGTGAGACATTCAAAAAAGTTATTTCGCACTATTAAAATTATGTTCAAACTATCAACATTTTAGTGTAATGTTAAAAGAGAAGTTTTATTTGAAATTTCTGACTCAAAATTTATGTATATTGATGTTAACTTTCGCTTGCTTAAATTCAATATGAATTTCATTAATAAAACTCCAATTAATCAGTTATTTTATTTGAACTTATGAATATAATGTTAATACAAATTTATGTTTTATATGACTTTGTCGTTGTGGTGAAATTCTTTATGATATAATACACCCCATTGCCATTCACCAAAAAATATGAAGACAAATAAGAACATTTTGTTTTGTCGTCAAGTTTATTTTGCCATTTGCTAGTAAAATGTTATACGTTATTAATTTCAATTCCGTTGAAAATTGTTATTTTCCTATGTTTTATAACAAAAATTTTGTATTTTTTGGGCTAAAAAGAATTTTCAATTAAACATTCTGACGTGCAGAGAAAATATAATTTTCATCCAATCATTCTGGGGGACATATAACACTGATTTCTTTCCCATTGGGCCATTAAAACAAATTCCAGTGAATGAAACCAACAAGAAAAATATTAAGTTGATAACCTATAACATTCTTCTGTGTGTTTGGCTCAACGTTTACTTTACTCAGTTAGAAACAAGAAAAAACCAAAAAATTGTATGTTTCCTATAGCCACAATACAAAAAACCATCATAAATGTCATTCAAGCATAGCTGGTTTCCACCAAAAATTACCAGATTCATGGAATAGAAAACACGGCCGGTAGAAGTAAAACAAAAAATTAATTTAAATCATAAACCAAAAAGGACTTCGTGATTCGACCACATAAATACAATCCTTGGAAAGGCTTAGTTTGTGTTAAATATTTATATCGTCTGTTATGTGTAAATACACTCAACGATCATAAACTATAAGTTCCTTATTTCTTTACTTTCTCCTTACATTGTTGGTTAAACTCGTTTGTTGATTATTTCTCATTTTCTTGTAGCGTTTATACAAAAACAAAAATCAGTTTTCCTCAAAAACAAAAACGGGAATAATAAAACGTAAAGAGTTAAAACCCACTTATAAGAAGCATCCTAAAACCACTATTATCGGCTATCCACTTTCATAGTATTCACACGAACTTTTCTAACAACTTTTCTTTCAGTTATATCAAAATTCGAATTCATTTTTTAACTTTAAACATTTCTGAATGTCAGAATCTCTTGTTCAAACTATGAACAGTTAAAATTCATTGAAAATTATTTTCCATAAAAGTTTTCTTCTGTTTTTTTTTATTCGTTTGTTGTTCAACTCAATTCACTTGATGGATGGTAATTCAACCAAATTTATTGTTCTTGTTATTAATGTATCATTTTTATATATGAACTTTTTACTCCATAAAAATTCAGTTGATTTCAATGAAACTGCTTTTGTTTGGATATTCTGCTATACAATGCCAACCAAGGTGATTTAGAAAAGAGTTTCATATTGTTGGATGGTAATGTTTTACCATCAATGTTTTACAGATAGAAAAATAGAATCTCTGTTTGAATGACTGTTATAATAAAATTGAATTTTCTAACTGTATTTTAATCGGTTAACATTTTCATTTAAAATGATATGAATAAAAATGGTAACGATATTCAATTTTATGTATAGAATCAAGTCTCCTTTCTCTCATTAAATAGTATCACACTGTCAACGTTTATTAAATCAACCCCTAGCAATTGAAAAACATGAGGTAGATGACTTCATCTTTATTTCATTCCCGACTGTTTTCCTCTAAACTGCCATCGACTAGAATGTAAAGAATTACAACATTTTCCCTGTGATGACATTCAATAGAATAGAATGGTATTTTGTTTTTAACTTTATTACGTATCACCATCATCCCCTAAAGGTGTTTGCCATCATTTGTCTATCACGATACTTGTTTTTTTTGTTCCTCTCTCTTTCTGATTCCCCAATGTAATAAACTTGTTACTTCTTGTACTATGTTAATGTTAAGTGTACCACCCACAAATTCGCAGAAGAAAAACATGAAAAAAAAAACTAAACTATGAAGATTGGAAGGCCTTCTGGATTACACACCAATCTGAACAATTACTTTTGTCATTCAGTTACAAATAAAAGTAACAGAGATATACTCACACAGACACAAATTTTCCACAACAATGGAGTTTTCTATTCGAATAAAAGTGATGAAATTTTATGATATTCTCACTTCTTTCATCAACTTTTATGTAATATTTTATCAACATTTTGGCTCTAACTATATGGCTGATATTGAGAAATGTCTTTAGAGAAATAAATTCCAACACATATCGTATCTTTGGTACAATGAACACACCAACATATGAACTCATATTTAGTTAGAAAATTGTATATTTTCTTAACCGTGGATTTTCATTCACATATAGAAATATCCAATGGTAAAAGTTTATTATTAAATTTTCACCATTTTCTCATTCATATGGTTAAGTATTGAACACAAATCCCCAGGAAAGACGAAAAAAGAAATTTCCCAAATAAAAGTGTTTGAAAAAAAACGAAAAGTTGCAATCGAATTAAGGGATGGGGTTAAGATTTCGCGTTATTTCTCATACAAAATGTATAGATTGTCTGTGTACGGTATGGTACAGTGACTGGTGCGGAAGATTTGCACCCAACACGATAATAAGTATAAAATAAGGGATTTTATTTGGTCTCCATCGTCTTCCTATTCATTGACTCTGCATCGAGGGGAGTGTAATACATGTATTAAGAAAAACGAATTCGTATTCTTTTCTTTTTTTATATTCAATGAGTAACAGTGATCCTTACACTTTCCTCTACCCCAGAAACCGTATGTCTACAGTGAAATAACAAATTGCCAAACAAAAAACTTATGAAATTATTCTTAACAAGATGCGGCATATGATGATAAAATGGCATTTTATTTTTACGCGTCTCAGTGGATTGTAATAAATCCCTAACACCTTTTCCACTCATATAATTTTACTGTTTTTATTCGCCTTGAAATCAAATCAAACATTTTCTTTTCTCATGTTAAGTTAAACTTACGTTTCTTATGTTTTTGGACCAGCCTCCCCATAACAACGCATACGATACAAAAAGACCAAAACATAAGTCAGTGATTTCTGATAACTGTTGTTAGAATATCCATCAATTGCCTGCAGTCATATTTTCCCTTTAAACGGAACCCCTTTTCTTTAAAAAAAAAACTCGATTATATTGTTTGTTGCATATCCAGGAAATCTTTATTACTTTATCCTTTTATGCAGTTACCGACTCCTTTAAAACAGTACACTTCACTAGAATCAGTTATTTCTCACTTCTTCGGTTACACATAATGAGGAAAATTGATCGTTTATCTGCCTGTTGGCAATGATGCCTTTCGACTTTTAGCACTCAACGGATTTTTGTTATCCCCCATAAACAATCTCAATGTGGATATGTATGTTTATACAAATAACCCCAAAACACTAAATGAATGACGGGAATAACTGAATATAAAGTTTTTCCTCAGAAATGTGAATTGTTGCAGATAACATTCCATTCCACCATTATTTTAACTGGAGTGTCGTTTTCATTATTGGCAAGACAACATCCCTTAACAACAAAAGCTTTATCGATGTGGACAAACACACCACCGGAATGAGCTTCAACACAAGTGTAAGAACACCATCATTTCAATATAGTTAAATGTAAATTATTTCGAAATAAATTGTTCAATGTAACACTCTGTTTTATTCCGTTCGTGTGTTACTTTGTGTCGTTTGGAACGCCGTTTGGTGTGGTGACTGTGTCAATGAACATAAATATGTAACAACAAAATATAAGGAATTTCTATTGGATACTATTTTGTTACCAAACCAACCATATCTTATGCACTTCGAAAGACATGAAACAGTTAAGAATGGCGAAGGGTTTCATCTCCAAAAACTAAAAAGGAATGTAATAACAATATTGAAGCGTTAAGTTAATGTGGTTTGTTAAATGATAAAATTCCACGGGTCTGCCATTTTCACTAAGACAATAGGGGGAGAAATACCCTAAAACTCATTCCATTCAAGTGATATTCAACAGACTATTAAAATCCATATAAAATAAGGGAATCCCATTGCTAAATACAATGATGCTAAAAATATGTTCACAATATTTCTTTTTGCATCCATAAAAACCAAAAGACGACAGAAAATTACATTGAATGGTGTTCAACTTAATGACATTTTCAGTTTAGAAAAGCGTCCTAGTTATTCTTAGCAATTCTGATAACAGTCTCTCCCTCGAATTGTTATTGTCGAAGGGATTTTAATATTTCGTTGAAACACAATAAGATATTAATTTCACTCATATTTCGTATACTGTCAGTTCCTTTGCATTATCTCATACCCAATGAATAGCCATCAGATTGATTAGCTATTATAAGGCACCATACAACGTTCGAATCATAAAAATGAAAAGAAAACTCAAATAAAAATGAAATTTTTACGTTGTAAAAGATTTTCCCTTTTTATTTTCAAGGAAAAGTCTCTTCGAACAGCAAACGAAGAAGAAAAAAAATTAAGTTTCATTTGAAAATCGGATTACCCAAACACTTGAGACCTCCAATATTCTATTAGACCTCTTCAATTACAAGATGTGAAATGTTTTAAAGGAACCATACACAAAAAACGAAAAAAAAGAAACAAAGAAAGTATTTCGTCCTTCACTGGAAAAACAAAAATATAAATGAATTTCATTTTCGATATCTTCAAGTTCGTGTTTTACTAACAAAACAATTTTTATGTTCTTTAATGTTTGCTCGTAAATGAAGAGCCAACCATCATTCTAATGTTGTCTCTAATAACCGACCGGAAAAATTATGTTCAACATTTTACCATTGAATCACGTACTGTTCCAGTATATCCTGACATAACTTGGAATTGAATTTTAACGGAACGAAGAACCATACAGATGGAGTAAACAAGTATTTCCAAGCAATGATTTTAAGTATCTATTTTCCGTAAATTTCGTCCGTACTTCATTACAAAACCAATGATGTACATTGAAACATTGAAAACGTGAATCAACCAAAAATACTTTACCAGTAAAGCGTGCAAATTTGGTCTTATTAAACAAAATATAAAAGTAGAAAAACATTAAATAGAAATTTTATTTTAAACTTTTCTATTCGAAATATGTAAGAACCACATTCCTTATGGTTTTCTTATTAAGCTAAACTCATCTAAGTTTAACTTCATTGAATATTTTCGGTTTCCTTATCAAAATCCTTCTAATATTTTCTTTTCATATTTATTTTAAATGGTACAAATATTTCTTATTGAAAATGTCTTATTCGTATTGTTTCGTGTTCATTATAGCATCTCTAAATCAGCAAACCATAATAATGCGGAAAAACTTATAGAAAATTATTTTAAAACATTCTTGCCATTCTCATCGATTGAAAATTTGATAACAAATGAAGTATATTTGTGTAACACTAACTCCATATCTGATTAGATGCAGTTCACATAACATTTGATGATATTTCATTGTATCTCACGTTATCAATAAACGAAAATATATAAATTTTCAAATATTTGAGACAATCGTTAAATCAAGGCAACGGTTCGTGCATTAAACATCATTATACCATATACCCTTACCCAATAAAAGAAAACATATAAAGAATGAACCTTTCTTCGTTGAAAAGAAAATCTTTCGATTACAATTCTTGTCCCAAAAACTAGAAAAACGAGAAAATTCTTCAATTCTTTTGGCAACCAACCCAAATAACTGGAAGGCAAAATACACATACACACACAAAAACGTTCGGAAAATATCTATAGAAGATATTGTAAATTCTATATTGTCGCCATTTGATATAACGATGGTATTGGATCACCACCAGCATAGTAATGTACAACACTTTTCATCATTATTGATGGTTATTGAAGTTGAGTTCTATACCAAAATACATTTCATGCATCTAAGGATGGCATCAAAGTAAACACCCAATTGCTGTTTAAAACTGATATGCCAATTTTTTGATATTATCGTTACCAATTTTCCCATCGAATTAAATTGAAGAAATCAAAATCGAAAAAAAAAGTCTAAAGAAACGAAAGGAAATAAGTTGTGAACCAAAAATCAGTAACAAAAGTTTCCATTATGTGAAGTTTATATTTTCTTTCTTTCTTTTTTCCATATAAAATTGATAGGAAAATCATTATTGTTTGCAATGATAGTAACACACTATTATTTTACTTCCTTTTTTTATTCTGTTACAACATGAGTTAGACAACCGACAGTTATTCAATAGAATGATCATCCCTCAATAAATGGATAATAAATGGTGGGTAAACAGTGTCACTGAAGGACTAAATAATAGGTTTTGCATTTTTAAAATTCACCCATACTGAGTTTATTTACACTCCACCCTATACTCAATGTATACACTTAGTATCACTCTGGGTTGGATATGCCTTTGTAATTTAAACGATGGATGAGATAATCGATTAAATTTTTAATAGAAAACATTTAACAGTGAAAAAAAAAATGGATGAAAGTTCAGCTTTTTTATGTGTTACATTGCACTGATGGTGTTCATATTATTAATAGACCAAAATTATTGTGGAAACACTTGTTATGTCCAGGGAATTCACATCAAGTGGGTTTTACAGTTTATATTTTTTTATTTCTATTATAACTTTAATAAAATACAGAAGCATTTCAGTGGATACCCAGTGATTTGTATATCCCCATCAGAATATGGTAACCTTGTTTGATACTCAGTTCAGTTGACAAAAACAGATACACGTTTAGTGGTAGATAGGGCGCTCTCATATCAATAAAACCAATTGTGTTTCACCCATCAACTGGATTCTAACGATGGGGAATGCCACCACTACCAGGATTGTGATGACACACATGGATGCATTCCATATTCTCATCACACCCGATTTTTTTAACCATTATCGTTTATATTCATGAATAAATTTTATTTAAAAAAAAAAAAACCTTCGCGTTTAAACATTATACGAGAACTAAAACAGTTTTTTAGAACATTCTATATCCTTGTTGTTATATTTTAACCATAAAAAATTATGTGAAAATTATGGAAAAGTTTTGTTACATTTGTGATGGAAAACATGACTACATACACAGTAATTTTATTTTCCGAAATAATTTCTATATCATTTGAATTGGCATTTGGATAAAGTGAAATTTATGAAACGAAATACAAAATCAAACTTATGTTAGTTTTAATGGTACACCACCCAATGATATTTGATGTGCTATAGAACTGGTTTACATTCTTATATGAATTAAATTCATTTATGTTTTTCATCTCTGTGTAATGGGGATAATAGTTAAATACATAAAATCTATTCAAGTAAAACATTATTTTATTTTATTCTCATTTTTTAAATTTAAAAATAAGTGAATTTTATACGTTTTATAACAGTTTTGTAATGGTTTTCTGCACTAGAACATACACAACGGAATTTATAAAAGAAGAACTTTTTTCAAATTTTTTATTTCTCCAGTTTCTCAACGTTCCTTAACTTTACGTTATCCATTTCAATGTGAAAGTAATTCCTATATTTGATTTTTCATTAAAATATTCCCATTTGTTATAGGAAATTGCATCATTCCTTTACGTATTTCAATTTAAGTATAAACGTAATGAATTTTATTCTTTAGCTGTAAGTCGGAACTTTATTATCAAATAATTTGTCTAACAAGCAATTTATTCGGATAATCCAATGAAGTCCGGAATGTAACATATTGTCAAGTATGAATTCAATTAAATCAAATCTATTTGGGTTAATAAAATTATTAAAAATGAGACTGATTCAATGTTATAAGAAAATTCATAGTCAGTCGAGAGGGATGGTTCATTTTCCATTCCTCTGGGACCAAGTTTTCCATCGAATGAAAAGTATTTTTTCTCTATAATTGCAATATGATATTATGTTCTCTACTGATTGCCTAAGGGAATCATTTTTTTCGCTCTATTATTAATTGCATTCTAATGCATTAGTCGTAACGTATACGTATTGAAACACAATTTTCAAAGAGAAACACTCTAAAATATCAAATTTAATAGACGCCCAATAGGAAAATAACATAAAACTTTTTCGTTTACTGATTTAAATTTATCAATTAAAAACCATTTCGATTCACCAATCAATAATTGGTATTCCATTGAATAGTTTCAATATTATTCGTTTTATTTAATTTTTTTATGTTCAAGTAATAATCATTTAGCTGGATCCAACTACCACCCGTTTTGAAATGAATTCATATAAATTTTAATGCATTTAAATCCCCAATACTATTATTTGTATTTTCTCAATCGATTTCAATTTTATCACTTTTTTGCATTAATTAAATTCAATCAACTACAAATGATATCGTCAACGCTATCAGCCATAACGGTTAGTTTTTACACCACTAAATTCCATTGTCATTGAAATAAAATAAAAATCAATAATTTGCGTATTTCAGGTATCTTTCTACTTATACCAGAATTGTGTAGGACTCTTTCAGTGCTCATGTCTCCACATAAAATACCCACAATTTAATCGAAACATGTCGTTTGGTATCACACGCAATTTAAACACAAATTTCATAAGAAAACCAACACCAATTAAGGAAGGAATTACTTACGGGTATTTTGAAGAAGAAAAACACGTGCCCCCTCAGGTAAAATATGCGTTTCAATATGAATTCTTTCTTTTTTTTAAAAATTTAATATTGATTCAGTCTTTAGTGATCATAAATTTTGTTACTAACCAATGAAATAAACGTCCACATCAAATCCTAAAGTACAACCATTATGAAGCCAATCAATGGTTTTTAATTAATCCTTGTGTGTTCATCATTATGTTTCATTATAAAGAATTCTATAGGTAATACCGATTTTTCATTGAAACTCACGCTTCCCTTCATTTTAATAATATTAGTGGCCATTAAGACAAACGTTTAACGCAAAACTTAAAAAAAAAACAAGTAAAGTAAAGGTAACACGTTTTAATGCATCGATTAATTAAATGTGCTTCAATTCATTTCGTTTCTATTGTTTCACTAATTACATTTATTAGTAGCGAAAATACTGTAACGATGAAAAGTGATTCATAATTATTCTCAACCATTATAATAAAGTAAGGGAGTAATATTAATAAATATGTACAATACACATAAAATAAGATAAATTATTTGTTATGTTCGCCTGTGTAAAATAGTTTCACCGTTATTATTTACGCATTCTTAATGGTGGTGGCCTAAGAACTGACATTTGGTATCGCTGAACTCAAATGTTATATTCAGTTTACCTTGGATAGACACGCAATAACAACATAATGATTCAATCATATTTACTGTTGTTGTTTGGTTCTGGGTAATAGTAATTTTCCCAATGTTTTTGTTCACTTTTGGTCATATTTTTTCATTTGGTTTTTATTTGGGAAATGGCACTCAAGTCATTCAGGGAGGTTTGATGTTAGTGGTGGTAGTGTCACACAAGTAAACCACAATAATCTTGTTAAGTCTCATGGGTGTATTTTACAGTATAAGGGAGCCAGAAATAGCTTTTAATTTTACCACATTCAATGTGAGTGGTAAAATAAAATAAAAATCCATTTTCCAAATGCGGTTTTACATCGTACTTTTGGATGTTAACGAAAGTACACAATTCACATATAAGTCATATATGAATTGAATGTGTCCTGTAGGATTTGTGTCGCCGTAAATAAACCCATCAATACAGAACATTGAAAATAAATGGTTGAATTGCCAAAGATGATCAACTTGTAAATTTTCATCTCATGTTCAATGTGATTTCACTGAGTTACACTGTGAGAAGGCGAAAAGAGATTCTTTAAACCACTTATGGGTCAGAAGTTACTAGTATTGTGAATCACAGATTTTTTTGAATCATTTTCCAAGTGACCATTGAATTTTAATCCAGAATCAATGGCAACCAAATTAACTGATAACAAAAATCGAAATAGAAATTCATTTTCTTCCTCGTTTGCATTCAATATGAATCCAATATTTAATCTGGTATAGAATGACCTCAAACAGACGGTTCTGATGGCCAACTGTATTCAATCCACCCTTACCAAAATTACGAACAAAAAAATATCGACAACAAAAACAAACCACCAAGAGTGACGCGCATTATCATTCAATGCATTCGACTAGTTTTAGTTCAGTTCAATTCCATTTTTCCTGCTGCTGTTGTTGTAGTTGAACTCCAATGTACTCCCCCACTAACAAATATGAAAGTTCAATTGCAAACAAATATGTTTGAACGATAATGGAAAATAATAGAGACGAAAGGACGAAATAAAAATAAAAGAAAAACATACACTACTATACACACAATCCCCAATAGCATACAATTCACAACTGTTATATTTCATAATGTATGCTTGAGGCGTAAGTTAGTTTACATTGGATTTCTTTCATCATATGCTATTCAATATACAATGTTGGTTCTGTTTTATTTTTCTATTTTATTCACTGATTCTTTGTCGTGAACTGAATATGGAGGAAAAATCGATTTTTCTTTTGTTTCAATTGTTGGTAAAACACTAGGATTTTCTATAATTTTTTTGTTTTATTTCGTTGGTATTCAACATTCACCACTAGCTCTACTTGTCTGTCAGTCGACACTAAATAATATCCTGAACTTTAAATGGTTTTTCTATTTTATGTAACTTTCAAACGAATGAAAGGTAGAATTTTTTTTAAGTCCATATTACTTTGAATGATTTCATGTGTTATTTCTGTTCAAACTTAAACCAAAAGAAGGACGTAATTTTGATAATGGATCATCCTTTTGATGGTTTTCTATTTTCTGTTATATTCACCTTTTTATTTGTTAATTTCTTTTTGTTTCTCTCTTTACTGACGAAATGAACAATCAAATTATCTTTAGTTAAATGTATATCGCTTAAGGGTGAGAAGTTAATAATAGAATTGAATATTTTAAAAGGGAGATTAATGGAATTGATTGATTTTGTTTTTTTCTATTTTATGTATTCATCAATGAATTAAATATTCGGAATATTTTTAACAACAGAAAAGGTCATAACTTCCAGTTAAATCAATAATTTCAATCAAATTCCCTTTCCTTTAAGGATGACAATATTCTGAGTAATTTCAATGAAATTTAATCAATGCTTTGCATACGAATAGAATGAATTTCACTTCTATGTTTTTACTCTGTTTAACAGATCTCTAATCTTCTTGCACACTGGGGAGTATAACCAATTCACTGATTCATAACCAATTTTTTACGATTCATCGATTCCATACAGCATAGGATTATGGATACAAAAATGGAAATGAATCAAATGGCATAGAGTGTATTGGATAACAAACAAATACCAAACAAAAAATTGAGAAAAATTGTCATACAAATGGATTGAAAGGATAGCGTGTTGAATGGTGCCAGTTAGCTTTTGGAAAAATGCTTTGATTTCTTTTAATACCTTTTCGATATGTATTGAATGTTGATGACCGCACTCTGGACTTATTGATTATTTTCTCTATTTATTCTTTTTTTTTTTTTACATTGGAAACATCTAAAATGCATTCATATTTTTTTATGTACGATAGATCCATTTAAAATGGCACAACGGTACAGGTCAATAGACGATTTTTATTGGATTTCACTGATCGAAAAGAACCATGTATAGCAACAACTGTAAAATACTCGAGAATATAGTCAAATCCATTCGACAATTGGATTCAGAAAAAAAAGTGGTATGTTTGCATGTGACTGAGTTAAAAATGCAATTCGTCGATTCACAATGGAGATGGATTAAAGCCGCATTACACTTTTACAGATTCACGTCAATGATGTTTCATCATCAATAATGTTGTTGTTGGGCAACTTAATAATGTGGTTACCGTTATGCTAAACATTCGTATTATGTTTGCTATTATGTACCTTTACGTAATGTGTTCATATCATGGAAATAGTTTAGCAAAAAATACATGAAAGAATATAAAATCATGTTAGACAAAGGAAAATTAAATAAACAAAACGTAAAAGACAAGAATCTTAAAATATCAATATTCTGGTTGAATACAATTAAGTCAACGAACTTAAATGTTTCACAATAATGTTCATGTATAAGTATGTTAAAATTTATTTGCAAAAACCACGAAAACATGATAATATGCATCATTGTCGACCTGTGGGAGTTGTTGAATCGTAACACCCATTCAATATGTTTATTTAAAAGCATAAAATTGAAAAGCATTTTGTATGGCTTATCAGTTACTGGCAATCGGAACAAAGATTCAGTTCAATATTGTGTAGGCGTCTTTATTGTCTCTGGATTTTGGTTTTAATTTTTATAACAAAGATAATAACTAAGAAATCCATTAAAATCGTACTTTTTTGCCTTCAAAATCTTGATTATCATAATTTTAGCGAATGATTCGCATATGTTTTATGCGTCTCAAAACGATCAATTGCTTGTGTGTGTCTTTTAAATGAACTAAAAATGCGACTATAGAGTAGACAACATTAATTTTAATGGTTTCATTTTTATCGTGTGTCGCCTTGTCAAAGTGTCATAGAATGTTAAAAACAGTCTCATGTATGTCATTAAATTTAATCAAATCCTATTTTCAGGATATTTTTAATTCATAATGAATTTTTGTATTCAAAAAGATAACAACACTCATTCATATGATCTAACCTTCATACAAAATATCATTACATAAAAGATAATTGTGTATATTCTTATTAGACTTCTTTCACCATTTACGGTATCAGGAACGGTTTTAGGTCATTAACGTTTTACAAAAACTCCCATAGTAGAAAAGAAAATTTCATTTTTTGAAAGAAGATTCACAATGGATATGGGAGAAAAAAAAACTAAAGATAAGATAAATATTCATGAATACAAGTGACGCGATTTTTTTTGTTTAATAATCACCCATTTCTAAGGAACAAAACGATGAGTGAAAAATCATTAAACCATGGAAAACAAAACAAAAAATATAAATACGGAGTTTTCCAGCTTTTTACGGTAAATAAAATGTGTCAAATCCAGAGTATTTAATTGAAAGTCATAATTATGAAATGGTGAAAGTAGCAAAGTTTTGTTTCCCATCGTTAAAGCTAAAATGTTGAGCCATCAAGTTACTTGGTAACATGTTCCACCAACCCGCCCCATTAGGACTGTAACTGTATACAGCCAAGTACGGACACCCTACCAATCTAACTCTGACACATCGAATAGATAACATTACCAAGTCGTATAGTTAATGTAATTATGGTACACTAAATACTCGAATATTTACATTTTAGAAAATACGAACGAATCATCATACTAACCGAATGAATAAAAAACAGGAGATACAAGTACTGGTACTCATCGTTATACAGGTATAATAACATTATGCTATATTTCATGAGATATACAATAAAAATAATAACATAAACTGGATTAAATACACTGAACACGCGCACCTTTATGACATCACAATTAATATGTTACCATCACTCCACTGGGTTATTCTCCTTTCATAATTCAATGTTGATACGCTTAGTGTAATTTCTCTTCATTTTTTTATTCCGCAATTTCTTTCATTTTTTTTTTTAATTTTCATCAGTGTTCGAGTGTTTTACACCACCGAAATTTAACGCTAAAATAAGGAAAATGAAAATAGTCGAAGGGTGTCATAATACCATTAAATACGCTGAATTGTAACAACAGAGCCAACACAACAGCGAAAAAAAAAGAATGATGTTTATTTACAGTCTCGTAATAATTTAACAATAAGCCGGAGCCACGCATATAGCGCTAAAAAAGGGACTCAGGTGTTCCATAATCAAACGTACAAAAGGTGATACGTTTGATAGGTAAAAAAATAAATAAATTTTAAATAAATATCTCACGATATAATAACAATTTTATATTGTGAACTGACATCGTCATCATCTCATAATTTATATGTTGGCAAAATTAAATTTTCCGTTTAAAATAAATTGCTTTATTATAGCAACAAACCTATAGAGCGTTGAATTGTGGCCATATTATATTCTGTTATTCAATTTTAAAATTTGTTAAACATACAAATGATACATAAAACTGATCATTTAAATGTGTATGATGTCACATAATTGATTATGTGTATGAATACCATTGCTGCTGTTAAATGAAATAAATTATTTAATATTATTTGAAACACTAATAAATTTTTAATTAGCTGCGATATTTAATTTAATTAAAAATCCACTAGTACAAGATTCTTTTTGACTGTTTGATATTCATGTATTTTGATTCAGGACTAAACCATCAGTTGTGCTTGATGAATTTTCTAAACGAGTTGACAGCGTAAAATTTCAACTTTTTATTGGAAATTGAATTTAGTTTAGAAATTATTAATGTGATATTTTAGAAGAATTTCCCATGAATATTTCTTTCTTCTCTAGGTGGTTAACGAAACCCCTTTTTTATGTCAAACATCCACGAAAGCTTTACAGACAGAAGAATGACACGAGATATAAATTTGTGACGGAATGTGATCGTAACTTTACTTTGTCCTTGGATTTTAATGTCTTTTTTTTTCAACTTTATCGTTTCGTCAACTCCGAATGAAAATGTTTATTTTGTTTACACGTGAAATCCTACGGATTCACTTGAACATCAATTTATCAGTTGCTTTTGTCTAGCAGGTGAGTCAATCATTTCTCACTTTACCCTATTTGCCATGTCTGATTCACAACCGTAAAATTATTCTGAATCCCTTTTTTTGTAATTGCAAATTTTCCATTTTATCTTTTTCCGTTTCCCCTAGTTTTTTTTTCTCTACTACCTTTTACTGTTCCACTTTCATATCATACCATATTCTTGTGTCGATGTTATCCAATGTATGATTAAGACTAAAGAAAAGGATAAACTGTGTAAAATGTCTACTCCAATGAACCAAGAAAAGGGTTCAACAAAAGAAATTCAATATGAAATAAATTCAAATGGATTTACAGAGTAAAATTGATTGACACAAATGGTCATCATCTCCATGATACCAGTTTCATTTCCAATGGAATTGTGACTATAACGCACGCCATTTTTATTTCCATATTAAATAGGGGGGAAAAGGCCTGAATTCTATTTTATATAATTCACATAAAACTACAATTTTTGGGTGGTGTACAAAGAGAAAATTAAAGCAAAATGGAACACATTATGAGCCAATGATGGAATCTATTAATACCACATATAAAATGTTCTCATATACCGACAACATTAATATTAAATATATCCCTCATAAAGGTAACAACACACAAGAAGCATAAATTTTATTTCGCATTTTTTTTCTTACTTTTCCTTTTGTACCGTTTGACGAAGATCATTTAATCACTTCGTTCAAGTATGCTACAGTAATACATCAACATATTTTCCAAAATAATAATAATCAACAACAGAGTAGCATTGAGAGATAAGAATGAATTAACGTTATTGTTCAGTTCACATTTTGAACCATGTGTAATCTGATTGGAAATTATAATGATCCAAAGCCCGTCTGTTAGCTCATTGTTAAACGTAAAATTAAGAGCGATGGTCTAGCACTGATATGACACTAGAGAGAGTGAAAATATCATAAACGCACCTGAACACTTGGTTATGTTCATTTATGTAGATTTCATGATACTTTTTTCCTATTAAGATTCACATAAATCGACACTTTACTTGTTTGATATGATGTTATTCATGAAAATAAGTTCATATAACTTATCTAGACGAACGAACAAAAAAAAATAAATAATAACACAACATAACAGACAATGAGAATGTAAACGAAACACCTACACAATATATGTGCTACTTCTTGACATGAAATTTATGCGACTATCAATGTTAATTGTTAGCATACTGAAACCGTTCAGTTCAACTGCAATATTTAAAAGGTAAATTTTAATGTAATGCCATTATTCTTCTTTATTTTTCTTGTTCCATACAATTAAATCGAATAAATTAAAAAAGTTTTCGTCTATAGAAGTCGTCGTTGTATAGTAAGAGTTTTGGTGTCGTCTCATGGTTTCACCTTTATAAATTTGGTGCAACAATATGTTCTATATGAGATATGAATTTTACTCATATGAAATTTAAAAGCCATGAACATTGTTTGAGCTTAGATTGAATGTTATTATTCATAGAAGAGAAAAAATTATTTTAAAAATGAATTATGAAACTATTGAATATGTCGAGTGGGCAATATGTTGCACTTAAACTCAACAAATTCATAAGCCATATAATTGTTGTAAAACTATTGTATACTTATTTCTATGATTCTCTTCACCTCTCTAGTTAATTAGAATCAATTTATATTACAAATTAGTAGAAATATTATGGGCCATATTTTATTCATAGACATTTTGGTGCTATGGAGGCGTAAGCCAACATAAAAATGCATTAAAACTTACCATACAGCACAAAGGTATAATAATTAACTGAACACAACATATTAAATGAGAATTATTATGGTCATAAACTTGTATCTATTATGCCCTAATATTAAACCAAATAATACACCATAATAAATATTATTTATAGTTCAATTTTTTTTCCTACTACTTAACAATGACCAAACAGTTAATGTCAACCGTACGGAATTATCCAGAGGTAATGAGATTCAAATAAGCCCAAGTAATGTGAAACACATGAGATTATACAATTATATTGCTTTAATTAGACTGGATATTTAGTATAATTTAAAACTAATCATTAAACAATATCATTAAATATGTATGATGGACTCATGTACATAGTAATTTACATTAACATTAAAACAAATTATATTAAATGTCAATTACTAAATTACGTGAATTCTAAATCAAGTGAAGTAATA
The DNA here is from genome assembly GCA_001014335.1 of Coboldia fuscipes. Taxonomy (NCBI): domain Eukaryota; kingdom Metazoa; phylum Arthropoda; class Insecta; order Diptera; family Scatopsidae; genus Coboldia; species Coboldia fuscipes. Next base: position 98,685 of record JXOR01001047.1, on the reverse strand, counting down.
AGAACAAAAAAAAAGATTGTTAAATCTTGACATTTAATGGACTGCTAACAACACATTAATTAACATCAATCAATTAAAATTTTAAATCATCTCAGTCTTTACTATTATTCCTTTGAAATAATAACAAAGCAGAAGATAAATAAATTTAAGATCAATCAAGACGACAGAGAAATTATTATCATAAACAGACATCGAACAATAATTTTAGTTTATCAGTCTTTCGCTATAAAAACGTAGTCTCTCGCTAACTTTTAATCAACTCCATCAGTTTAACAAAATCGACGAGTCCATTTTGAAACAAACTTCTACTTATATTGGTACTTCACTTAACTACATAAATAGGCATTAAAATTATTTCGTATCTAACCCAGATCCTCGACACTTGAAAGAAAAATTAAACTTCTTCATTTCGGCAGCAACGAAAAGAAAAATCCAAATAAAAAGGATTTTCCAAGTGAAATAAAGGAGAATATTCTTCGCTTTTTTCTTTTTGGTTAATCTTAACACCAAAGCTTAAACAGAAAATAAAAATGAAGTCGCATTAATGTTCACTGTTTCCTTACGAGGTGCGTTATTCGCGTATAATTTTTTCCCTCTTATCAGGATCTTATCTTTATGAAAAATGATTTCATTTTTTCGCTTGCTCTCTCATACCATTTTAATTAGACGAAATGAATTTATTACAGGAAAAGAAGAAAGAAAAAATAAACTCGAAACCAAGATTATGAACGTGGACAAGTTTTTCCCCATTTTTTCCATTAGTTTGTTATATGTTTGGTATGAAACCATTTCCGTTATGCATTTGCAATCAACCTAAAATCCTCATAAAACTTTGAACAATATTAGTAGTAATCTGTGTGTTAGTACACAAAAACTAACCATAATTTGTTTTGAACACCACATCGCGTTAGATTATACAATTGAATGTATATCTACTCCCAAAGTCTCATAATGTTCGTTAGCAGTCATTGCTATCGTAAGAGAAATGGTTAACTTGGATTTTTCATCGTTTTTTTTTGTCATTAAACACGAAGACAACCATCATAGAAATGCATTCTCATATACATGAAATTTTACTTCTAAGTTAATTAAGAACTTTCAATGTTCATTTCGTCATTGTTTTATATGGAATAGACATAGAGACGATGTTCATTGCATTGGAACGGTAATAGAAAATCTAAAGTGAACAACATCTAAGACAATTTCAATTTTAAATGAATTATTTGAACAAATTTTGTTTTCCCCATATTGAAATCTACATTTTAATTTTAAGAGCAATTCGTATACAGAAAATTGTCATCTGACAACACCAAGAATAGAAGATTTGTAATACGGAGAGAGGTGTCTTCCATATGGTACAATCGTTCTTGTACCAATTAGATGTTTCGTTTAGTCACTTTGATGTTTTACAACATATAAAATGTCGTTTTCTTCATTTTCTAGAATTGTTATTAAATGAAAAACTAATTTTCCTATTGCTTTAAGGAACAAATTTTCAAATTATCCTTTTGGCACATATTTTACACATGTAAAACCAAGTGCCACTGTATAACATGATTAGGACGGAAGCCAACGACTTCTAAGACAACTTTGACAACTTATTTGGTAGAGAGTAACCGCCCAGAAGGCAGACAGAAAAGCCACTACGATAGTAAATGAGTGAAAACTGATGGAACCCTAATTTTCGGTTTTTTAATGACCAAACCATAAATTTTAAAAGGTAACCAGTCGTCTTTAGTTACAACCAGTTATCAAGTAACCCATGTTTGTTTTGGATAAAACCAACCACCATCACTATTTTAATACCAATGGATTCCATAAATTCCACACTAAAACCCATAATATTAAATTACTATTTATCTGTTTATTATCGTCCAGTTGAGGGATGCAAATGTATCCAATATTATCTTTGTTTTACATTAAAATGTTGACGATTCACTGACCCTTTTCTTTCTTAGCAATCCAATTACTATCTAACGAGAATTTATGAATCATTCTATTTCTAAAAATTCTTGTCCATCTTCATAATTTCCCATGAATTTTTCCTAGGGAAACAAAAACTCTCGACTATGATAAGAGGTCGTAATATAAAACACCTTAACTCGTTCCAGTTACAAATATTTTTATCATCATAATTTTCAGAAATGGAACACTCAAATGGGAATAATTTTTGTTAATTTCCGAATCATTTATAATAAAATGTGATGCCATTCTGAATATAGGAATTAACAAAACTAACCGGTTATAACAAATCATCATTCATGTATCATCAGTTGATCATTCATTTAAACATTATTTTCGTTATCGTATATATGGAGTAGATCTAACCAAAAAGGTAACACACCATTAGCAATCTCATCATATGACTGAACTTTATACGATACAATTTCATTCGATAAAGAGAAAGGATGTAAAAGGTGATGAGATTTTTCGACCGTCATAAAAACAGGAAATAAGCATGGAAATGGTCAAATAAAATCTAATTTGACTTAAATTATATAGAATTGGTATATTCAAAAGCTATTGAATTGCCATTTTTGTGTGATGTTTCACCTTTCTACATCCCCCCTGAAAACACACAAAACTATAGTGTCATTCCATTAGATAAACTCTACACCTTCAGGATGTTTAGTAACATCACACTCTACAATAAACCAAACAAAATGAATAAAATGAAACTTACGTAGTCACATAAATACACAATTTGGCTCAACTGATAATATGTACACCAAAAAAACGAACAAGAACCATGAGAATATGGTTGAATCATTTATACCATGAGAAAAATATTTAGTATTTAAATTGTATGACCCATTTTCCCTTTTTTCCTCCTGTTATTACCACAATAATATTATTATTTTCTTATCATTCGAATGTGATTCTGGGCATACTAACTTTTCATTGAAAATGGATAACTTAATGTGATGCCTTTCCACCCATTAATACAACTTTCTTGTTGATGTAATACAGTCTGTGGCTTTCAACTCTGTGAATTCTCTTAAAATTCAGTGAAACCGAGTTCGAGGGGGTTTCGACAGCATCACAAAATGAGTCTTCTGGACCTTTTTTTGCTACATACAAAAATGAACAGCAAAAAGGTAAAACGGAAGATCTTAACAGTGAATGGCAAATCATTACCTATCGAATATCAGTTATTTCATTTCATTCGTTTTCACTCAATTCTTTATCTCTGGTAATACAATAATATTTCGATATGTATGTAACCCATTAAAGCACAAATAATGATGTCAGTAATTACAAATTATGTTGCTATTTATCGGTTTCAATTGGTTCATCAACCCATTCAAATTGGATATTTAATGATCCTCCTCAGTTTTTTCTTCTACAAACGAATCTATCACATCATTTACCATTCCCATCAAACCTCTATGTATAATCGTAAAAATCAATTTTTTTTTGTTTTCAATGAATTCAAACATCTTCTATCTGAGCAATATTCATCATAATGGCAAATCGTTTTTATACTTTCACCATTCCATATCCTCAGTTCTGTGGTAAAAATTCAAGTGGTTTTTGAAACAAAAGTGTTCTGATTCTTAAGTGTAAAATTCCATAGCAATGTTATGAAACGAAATGTACTAGTAAAAGAAGCTCAATATTGTTACGTATCTATGGAATAAAGTTCAAGTCGCATCAATTCACTCAACAGTCTTCGACGTTGTATTACAACGAAATAAAATACATGAAATAAGAAATTAACTGAACGACAAGTGGCCCTATATTCTTTAAGGGATGGTAAATTGAAAGTGAATTTTAATAAAAAAAAATTACATCTACACACATTCATGTATTATACTTCAATAACCAGAACACATACGAAATAACGTTAGAATCCATTTTATATCCAACTTGACACAATTATTTCATTGCTAGCAGGCAATTTAAGTTAGTTAAATTAGATTCTTTTTTCTTCATTCATTTCATACACAATTTTTCTTATTTTTATTTTCTTTTCCGCTTTTCATCTGTGTAACAAATTCCTTTTAGCGGCAGAATCTTTTTCCTTCTTATTCAACATCTTACTGATAACAAATTTTCCTGTTCATCGCTAACTTTTTATTGTTCTACATTTAAAACAAAATATGAAAAACAAAAAACCGTTGATAATATTGAATGCGCACATGGATAGCTCCCATCATTTACATTTGACGAACATTTTGAAACAATTCGAATAAGAAACATCCAACACAGAATATAAGGAAAATTATGCTCATCACCCAAAGTACTTTGATCTGCTTTCATATTGATTAAACTCGATACATTTCAATTCAAATCCAACAAAAAATTTCGTTTGAAGTGTCAATGAAATTACAAATGGAGTAAATTACAAATTTGGTCATCTGGATAATCAACTATTGAAATAACTATTGATTGGAATAAATCAATTTCTATATTTCTATTCTCTTGATTCCTTTAATAAATTTGTCACAAATCTTATGGGTTGGGTCAAAAAGCTTATTATTCAGTTATACTCAAAATGAAAAATTCCATATTATCTTCTTATGTTTATTTATTAGCTCACCCCCGATTAAGATACTTAGAAATCATACAAATATGAAAGGAAAACGAGAAACCAAAGAGTGTTCCTTTAAAGGAAAAGCGAAAAAAAAAATATGAAATGAAATTCATACGACCTGAATAAGTGCCATTTGAATAAAAATTTATAAGATGATATTCGTATGTTGAGAAAATCAGAAAAGGACCCTTCGAATTATTATTTTTTTTACTTTAGTGAATTGCATCATCCACTTGAACGAATAGTAGAAAATTCAGAACGGCATAAAATGAAGCCAAATAAAATCGACATTTTATGCTTATGCTTTATTCTAAATGCACCAGATAAAGGTAAATGTCTCCATCACAGATGTAATGTGCTTTAAGAAAATTTCACGATGCTTTACCTATGTTCAAGTGAACTTTGATTCAATTTTATTGTCAGATAATATTTAGTGTACTCATCTTCATCTGTATTTTATAATTCTGCTTATGTAAACCTCCCGAAAATAAAACATTTGAAGAATACAGAACTCTTAACGTAATATTCATTGGATTTTAAGAAGTTCAATTAACTAGCAATTATGAATCAGCAGGTTGACGACTCCTGTTGGTACTTAGTCTCGACATCACGAAATATAAATAAATATTTAATTCCAAGAGTGTAACAATAAAATGTACTTAACAAATGAACATCAGAGAGACAAATAATGTTTCTTTTAAGATTCGTTCATCGTTAAATTTTAAAGTATATTCAAATGAGTCTTTTAAGATTTTATGTGAGCTTGAATCGTATACTTGACGCCGTTGAATTTAATCAAGAGGGGAATATTAAAAGAGAATTGAAATGACTTACCTTTTTGCAGTAGTCCAACAAGTCCATTTTGTCTCTAATGCAAGTGCCAGGAACCTTAATTCCCAAATCAGTGGTCCATCGACCCTCCTCAGACAAATGCTGTGGATGATATGATTGACCAGCTTCGCATAAGATTGATATTTGTGGTTCCCATCTTGGTGACGCTCCCTATTAGAATTAGAAGAAAATAGAAATATTTAATTCAATCAGTTTTAATCGAATGGAACTAATGAATATCGACTACTAGTCATTAAACCATATAAATAGCATAATAACATTTATAATAATTAATTATATTGACCGGAAATTTATGTTTCTCTGATTGCAATCCATACAATCGCCGTTATTACCATTAGATCCGGAAACCGTAATATAAAAACAATAAGAAAATGTAAATAATAGAAAAAAATACTATGTCGTAATGATTAAGTTAAGATAAATGTCTTGCTATTAATTTTCCTTAATGTCAATGGTCTTTTTTGTTGCCTCTTATCGCCCACCCAAATAAAATTGGTCATTTGTTCATTGTTATGTCCCGCCGGATACGCAATCAATCCATTTCTTTTATTCGGTCTAATAGTCGGATCTATTCAATACTGATTGTCTGTCGATGACTGTGACCAACACGTGTATACCTAATGTTTACAGCTTAACATTATGGTACATTCTCTAGTACCAACTTGAGTATTAAATATCTAAAATGTTTCATAATTAATGATGCTCCACACCCTGATGGGTTTAGCTCATCATAATTGTACCAATAATTGAACAAATAGTGCGTTTAAATGAATATAATCATTAAATTGTTAAGAGTGCAGCATTCACTTATAAACTTAATGTGGCCATACATAAATTCATATGCTCATTTAGTTTAATTTTCACAATACACCAATAATATCCTCCATAGTCAATAAATTATTCATTAGATCGGTGTCCAAAAAACCGATGATACCATTTAATGAAGCCCATAGTCTTCGTTGTCAAAATAATAAACATTCATTACCAACCATATTGGATCAATTCAATATGAATTATCAATTACTCAATGGTAACACCGGAAAACTCAATTATTCGTAATCTATTCACATCATTCACAACGAATTGATTCTAATCGAGAATACTTTAATGCTTCACTGATCCATACAACAGATCTCGTAACAAGAAGACACAAAAAAAATGAAATTAATTGATTTTTTCTTCTCTACATCCATTATTGTCTTATAGAGTTTACCAACGATGCGTGTGTTTAATGCATTTCCATTTCCAATAGAGAAATTTGTGATGAGGATCGCACAATTTTATTTTCTTCATCAACTTTTATAGTTAAATTCCTTATATAGAATCAAAATTCCAATGGTAAAACAAAGTTTGACATAGAAGTGTATTAATACCATTCGCATAATGCGAAAATCTTTCTTCTATACTTTATTTGGTTCAGTCAACTTGATATAAGGCGACGAAGAAAAATCAATATTTCCCAGAAGGCATGTATATGGTTTTCTATTTCAACAAAAAAAATAAATAAAATCTTCGATGCCAAACTTATATGTCTTTGGAATGCTGTATTACTTTCTTATTCTCTGGTTCATATTAATTCTCTACATCATTACAGTATTGGGTAGACACAAGAATAGGGAAGTAATCTAACAACTGGTATGCATATAAGTATCCCTTATACGATGAAAGACTTACTTTACCAAAAGCGATAAACTCAACCTCATGATATGAGGACGAAGAAAATAAAAAAATAAAGAATCTGCTGACGACTAATCTTAATACGAAGGGAGAACGCAATTTACGGTATGTTATTGGAAAATATTTTGTACATAATTCGATATAATGTAATCTATAAATATGTTTTGAACATCTCTCCTATCAACTACAATACCAATGAAGACAGCATTTAGCTAAACAGTATAAGGCAATGGGTCTTTATGATTGCCACCTAACCATTTCGGTGGAATATTCATCCTCTATTCAACTGTGTCTTCATATTTTATTTTATATCGTTCCACAACTATAAATTCTTCTATTTTCTTCTCCAACAATTTGAAATATAAAATATTTCATTCTTATATTTCCTTCCACTTGGTGTTAAGAAGTGTCTCTTACAGAGCAGGACCCAAAGCCACATAAACGATCTCTGGATTAGATAGGACAACGTAACAAAATATTTCTAATCCAAATAAAAAACGGAAACACCAGCAACAACAGCCAAAAATAAAAAAAGGGAATTTGTATCCTCTGCATGATCATCTCTTACATAGCAAATGTTGAATGTCACACCGTAAATTTGTATTATGACAAAAAAAATAAATAATTCGTCAAAAGTGGATTTGTGATAACGCATCATAAAAAAGTAGCAAAAAAAAAATATGTTTTATGACGCTATTTTCCAGTAAACGATTTTTCACGGGGGGGTGTACCCAATTTCATCCATTTCATTCTATCAAAATATTATGAATTGAAGAGAATGGTTAAGAATTTATCATCATAGTGTGATATCCATATCCATTACATTATTCCGCATAGCAGTATCAATTCAATGTATACAATTTAAAATAGCAAACAAAATCATTTCGATAACAGTTTTGTTATTTACAATACACATTCATCTATATATGTTTAATGGATTCGGTCATCAAGATATGAAAAACTATTCCCTTGCACCATTAAATGACTTAAGGCATTTACCATTAATAAATTCTTCTTTATTTTGGCAATTTGCCCTCTCACACCACAGCAACAAATAACATAAACGACAATCAAGCTTATTTGGTTAACAATATCGACAAGATGACTGCATTTAATTCCAAATATTCAAGTTGAACTTAAATAACCATCAAATTTTTAAAGGATTTTCTGTACAAATCGCCTTCAAAAGAATGTCAATATTGCCAAACCAATCTTGAATATAATTCAACATTAAATATTCGTTATTGGTTTTCCCTCCATCACTTATGAAAACTCCATATTATGACAATGGAAATTTGACCTCATATAATTTCCTATCAATAATAAATCAATTAATATTTCAAATCATTTTCTATGGTCAATGTTATATCCGCAGCAATATGATTAAACCACACTCTAGGTCTCATAAAATGATTATACATATATTATAATTGAACAATATGCAAATCACAATACAATTTCAATAAAAATCAATAGTCAAAAAGAAAATTAGAGAGTATCATACAAAACATTACTTAATAATTGAATTAGTTTTTCGATGCAGAACTTAGCGTTTAACTACGGTTCTACTCTATCCACAGAACATAATTATATTGAGGATTCAATCAATTATCGTTGACTAATTTCCATAACAATACAATGAGAATCCATTGCAGCCAACTAACATCCACGATTCTACCTCGTTCATTCTAATTATTTTTCACAAATTCAAATGGTTTTCCAAACAACATTCACCACAAACTATCCAATATTCAATATTAAAATCACTTATAGATAATTGGAACTTAACGATATGTTGAATTTAATTCCAAATGATTATTTATTTATAAAACGAAAGAGAACATTCAATACAGAATCATGATAAAAGAAAATCCATAATTTTGTTTAAAATCGATTAAATTGGAATAAGTGAAATATCCGTTGGTGTGGTTCACATTAAACTGTTTAGATATATCGGAATTAAAATTGTTCGTGATCATCCATTAATTTGTTGATTATCATTCAAATTGTATGTTCAACATTATGTTTTGCCCATTCTGAAGTGAACCATTTGTATAGAAAATTGCCTTCAAACTGAATCATACCGTCTGCATTAATGAGTTACTGACAGCCATTCATATTGGCCCTACGATCCAGACACAATTCAAATTTTAATTGAACATTCTTTTCAATAATAATTCTTTTAAAGAAAACTATCTTCACTATAGACCTACTTTACAGTCTAAATCAATTCCAGAGTTCACAATAAAACGTTTACTGAGTACCAAATGGATTTAACCATAATAGTGTTATCAATATTCTGGTTGTGTTTATTTTTCTTGATGCCTTCAAACGTTTAAACAATTTGTTTTTTTTTTATTTATTTCAACTGAATGGATTGCTTTGCATAAAAATAAATTGACTTTTCAAATGGTACTCATTATGCATTGAATATAATAAAAAAAAAAACAAAACGTTCATCTATCGACAGATCAATTGTGTCTTTTCAGTGTCACATCATCTTTGGCTGAGACACATTTCAACGTCTTTACATGATTGTAAACCATTTAATTTTAAACTATTACGAAATTATTTAAATTTTACATGGAGTTCATTTAAAATAACAACAACAACATTAAATTGATCATTGTTCATGTTTTCTTGGTTGTCAATTGACATAATGAAATATTTAAGTTCTCCCAAGTGATTTGACTGACAAAAATATTAGAAGATGTTTTTCTTTTTATCAGTTTACACACTATTAATGTTATCATTCGTACATTCCTCCGTTCTGTCTAATACCCAAAATGTAAAAGATTCAATAACTCCCAACAATTTCAAGATGCGATTATCATAAAAAAGAAATTTCAATGTTCATAGTTCAAGTATCATTGAAACAAAATAACAAAAATGGTATCACACAAAATGATTTTTATTCTTTTGTTTTTCTTTTTTCCCCAAAGTCCTCTCGATCAAAAGGACACGAACCATAAAAACTCTATATTCAACTAACTGAATTTTCCATTTAAAACAAAGAACGACAAATAAATTACTAAAAATATTTCCACATTTTCCTTTTACTCAAAAAGAAAATTAAATAAAATAACATAGAACAAAAAAAAGAAAATGTTAAAATGTCTGTGCAAATAACTTAAACATATTCTTTTTAATGGCCCCAGGTAAAAATATGGAACATGATATTCTCATAAATGTTACAATTGTATTTGGGTGGTAAAAGCAAGCAACATTTACCAGTAACACAAAAGACTACAGTAACACAAGTTACCATTTCCATCCCTTTAAGAAATTTCAGTTCAGCTCTCTCTGTACTGTATTTCTTTTTTCTAGCTTTAGGTAATTTAAATACAAATTAAAACACTCTTTTAGATATCTTCATTGTTTTCGTTAGCAGCGCATTATTCTTATGATGATGAATTTATATTTTCACTATTCATGAGTATTTTCGCAATATACACAATCAACAAACAAAAAGAAAAAAAAATTATAGAACCATAGTGTTTCTTTTATATCACAAAACGACACTCTCCATTAACCAAAATGAAAAGTCAGAATATTATATTAATAACCTCGAAAAATGAAAATGTATAAAACCATAAAAGAAAATGAAGAGTCACAATGTAACTATATTGACTCAAACTATTATTTTCGTTAAAATTGATGTTACATAAATCCAATACTCTGGTGCTTTATTGTAATTTCATGGAAATGAACTGTACAGAAAGATCGATGGTTTCTAGTTACTTTATTCTTTATTTTTTCGTCTTCACATTAATGCCCTTCAGTATTCTCGTCATTTACGCCACATCGAAAACATAAATGAATGGAGATGCATGGTTAATATCTATTCATAAATTTATGATTGATAGCATGAACCAAAAATGAAAAAAAAAAAAAAATTAAACCAACTGGTAATGCATCACCCAAACACTTAGTAAACTATAAATTCTGAGAATTGGGGGGAGAGTGTACTAACATCAAAACATAAAATTCATGCAATTCATAATTCAGTTCATGTTTCCAAAGAGTAATTGGTGACGTTGATACAATAGAAAATCACTATTCGAAATGATAATAAAATTCTATCTTCAATACCCACAACATAAAGTTTTATTTTCTTGCTTTTTCTCCTGTTAATTGGACGAAAATATACTCCAATTTTAATTGGCCCAATCCTTTCATTTAACATTCTCAAACATGGGACCAGGTAAAACTTATATAAGTTCAACTGAGCAAAAAACATAGAAAACAGTTGAATTATTAATAAAAGTGAACAACTTTAATTCAGGTAATTTTAAACGATAACCATTGGTCTCATTGGTTATCTCAAACCATATCAAAACGAATAAAATTAAAATAAATGATTTCCTCAAATGGACTATTAAATGGTATAGTAGTTGGAAAATATTTCAGTCTTACTCTACATCTTGTTAAACGAACGGGTTATAGTATGAGTTTTCATAACAACAACAACCATAATTTTTATTCTCTGACCTTTTATTGGCCCAATATTTTATGCGAACGGATATTTCCGGGGTACTTGAGAGAACGATAATAATTCTACAGCGGAATAGAGTATGAGGAAGATCATAACACAATCCAATATGTGAATTGCTTTTCGAAAATGTTTTGTGATTCAAATGGTTATTCGGTGTATAGTGAATAATTCCCATTGCTGTTATTTTGTTACCATCTTCCCACTAACGATATTCTCTATCCTGTAGCACTTCATGTTCCCCTTGGTCTCAAAGTTGTAAAGCGTTTTTTGGGGAGGTTTGTTAGAATTCTCAACGGTTCCTAGACCTTTTAGTCCAAAAAGTTCCATAGTTGATACCTTTAAGGTTATTCATGCACAAATTTATTGTGTTATGACCTTTCTAATTTCTATTTAAAATAACTCCAATATATTTTGGTGGTCCAAAAGAACTTTATGTTTTTATTTTTTATCTCTCTTCTCCTTTTATTTCACAGGACAATCTTGACCAACAACAACGATATGTGAATATTCGATTTGGTTTGTTAAAATTTATTATTGAAATTCATTATAACGGAATGAAGCTGTATGAATATCTATTTCGTAATACTCTTCCACCATTATCTTGCTATTCTCTATTATTATTTCATACAAAATCTCATCTCATAGCTAAAACCGAATATAATGGTCTCATAAAACCAAACGGTAACAACGGAAGGAAGAGATAATCTATGTGAATATTCCAAGAACATGAAATCTGTTTTTGAATAATCTACCATCCCTCTATAAATTGTATTATTCATTGTAAAATCTATTGAATCCTTATGATTACTTAGGATAAAACAGAGTATTTTCGTAAAATTTATACTATCGTGATGGCCATTATAAGCGAAAACTGTTTCGTTATTCATAGCATTCAGTTTACCTGATCAACAGACTTCTATTCTATTGATGTAATCAAATCGATAACGTATAATGTAATAAATCCACCTTCCCTATCTATAAATGGTGATTAAATTCGAGATCAAATTAAACTTGAGAATTTTCCCAACCGCATTTACCATAAAAGCCTGACCATCGTCAGTTGCATAATCATAACTGTATACATAAAACAATGGTTAAATTATATTTTAAATGATATTTTAATAACAATTAAAATACCATCCAATATCAAAATCCGTTAAAACCTTATAAGACTGGAACCACTTTTCTATTTTAGTTTTGAATATTATACACTTTAATTCGCATGAAAACTCCATCTAATCCAATTTAAATCAAAATTGCTTTGTTGGTCTCATTATTTGAGCTACTTCAGCTATTTGTTACATTGTTAATGGTAAAATTTTCCATTCAAATTTAACGCTTTTACAAGAAAATAAATTGCATGACATTTTCCTTGATACACCAGTACAATTTTTGTATTTCTTTTTCCATGTTACAAAGGAAATAGGAAATAAATTAAATAATCCCGCTAATTAGATTATGTTTTATATCTTCGCTTCATCCCACCCGATATCATTCAAGACCCTCAGCATAAAAGTACAAAGCATTTGATTCCCATTTATTTATATTCGACAATTCAATTCAAGTCAACGATTCAATTTTTTTTTTTAACTTCACATTTTTATTCTTTAACGAAATAGAACAAAACACAACCACCCAATTGCACCTTTGTTCCGGGGTTTTAGTAAAAATTCATCTACTGGTCTGTTCAATATTAATGATCCTAAAGTGCCCATTGAGTTAGGAGGCATCTTCTCTTTTTTTTCGTGGGTTCTTTTAACAAATACCCTCATTGGTAAATTAATGGCAGATCCATTTAATACCATTTAAAATTTCTAATGTGAGAAACAACGTAGAACGAAAAAAAAATGGAGAAATTAAAACAAAATACTCTTCCATTCATAGCCAAGTGTTGGTGATTCATTTCTCTCGCAATTTTTGTATTTGGCAATTGTAAAATCCCATTTGTGTCCATCTTCTTTGTGGTAGCGAGTTAAATATTTGGGTCGACAAGTAAAACTCTTTTCACAGCAGACTGATTTAACTCAAACTAAATTGGTATACGAGACATATTCACTAGGCAAAACAAAAAAAACAGAGAATCCACTGAATGAGGGGGCCCAACTGTCCACTTAACGAACGAGTATATAGTGAAAAACTAAAGAAGGACAATGAATATGTTTATGGCCAATGGTATTTAACATGTTTTGCGGTGGTCAATTTAAAATTCTAATACCACAAATTCTATCCATTTAAAAACTTCCTTTTCGTCAGGGTTGCCGTATACTACAGAGTACCCTGTCATTCTTCATACTCTTCCAATGCAATGGGATCCAACTGTTGTTGCAACTAAAATACAAATTCATAACATATTGATGATGTAGTGAAATTTCTTGTTACTGATACAGAATCATTAGCATTCGTCCATCATCATTGACGAATAATGAAATTTCAATAATCACAATATGTAGGCATCCCTTCTGTTCCAAATACATTCAATTGATACCAATGAGAATATATTTCTATTTTTTTCTGTGGTCTAACACAATATCCGTTGCATAGCAGCCAACAGAAGATGCTATCCAACATAAGGTAATAAATTTCATTTTTGGTTCCGACTTAATGGAATCTCATTATCATATTTATTTGTATTGTGTGTCAGAAATATAAAAAGCATAAATAACATAAGCTCACTTGAATATTTGGTTCTGAGCTATTATATACAATTTTTCTTTATTTTCTCTTCCACTGTCTTTTATTCTCTCACACATTTCATTGTGTACGTTGGCTCCATCTAACATTTTCAATGTGCTCATTCATCCCCAAAACAACAAGGTTATGAGGGGATGTTGTTTTTTTTTTTTATTTTGTTAAGCAACACACTGTCTCACATCTGGAGGGATCTGATATAATATTCTATATGTGGGGAAAGAAAAAATAAACTTTTGGCTCATATTAGATTAACAATCTACAAACATTTTCTATTAGAAAGACAATTTGGAAACATAATAATATTTTGTTTGCTGGCGTTTTTCCTTATTTTTTGTTTTGTTTCTATTCCTACGTTGCTTGGCTGCAGATACAGTCATCTAACATGTTTTTTTTTTCTCGGTATCGTTACCAACATGTAATCCCATTAGATTTCATGAGTATAAAAGAATTTATTTTCCATTGGGTTGTTTTTTTTTTCCTATTCCGTTCAAATGAGAGGCCGAGATCATTTCATCGCACCACATCTCAGTGAGTGAAGACAAAATAGAATCTTTCATTTGTAATATTGAATCTAAGGGCAACGAAAGACTGTATGAGAACAACACATATGATTATGGATACCATTTTCTTCCTTGAGCTCTGTTTGTCTAAAAGGTATCATCGATAACATTTACATAAGAAACGATGGTCTAGTCTCTTTCTATCTTGGTGGTTTATTCTCCATTATAAAGACAAACGAAATTGAAATGATATTGAATATGGGTAACCGCGAATAGAATAATTTCGTTTTTCTGGTAGCAAAAATATTCATTTTCTTTGTTCATCCTGAAATATTCAATTTTGTTTGGATAATACCATCGATAATCATGCGCATCATTCAACCAGGTTTATATCTTATAAGCATTTATTTTGAATTAACATCAGTTATCACTTAGTGAAAATTACGATCCAAAATCCAGCCTTTAGATAATCAGCTGCCAGTTTTCAAATAACTACCCTATCACAGTATATTCAACTGAATTTTATGCTCACTTCATTTTTTCCCATTTATTTATTCCCTTACCAGGTGCTTTAACCCGATTAAATTCACTAAGAATCTCATATTCCCCCCCACCCCATCTCATTGTTTTCTTTATCATTGCAAATTTTATACATATTTTACCATCTTAAAATATCTATATGAATTGTAAATTACAAAACACCAAATAACTTGGATTTTCATAACACCCATGAAAAGAAAAGGCGGAAAATTTCATTTAAGAACAATTGCTAAACCACCCAGAATTGAGTGATTCAAACAGTAAAAAGGTGGTTTGTGAAATAAAAAGGAAAATACGAATCTTCCTTCAATAAATTATGAATTCACCATTTCGTTTTTCTTTCTATTAACTGCCAAATAATATAACATTCAATTCAAAAACCGAGATGTGAAATGTAAAAGTGTAAAACAAAGACATATAACAATAAAAAAAGTTATTCAATCATAAAGATATCGCAAAATATAAAAATTGTAAAAGAACAAGTCAAAGAGAGTAAAAGAAACGAAAATTTTTCTCAATTTTATATTGCATTATCACTACCGTAAAGAACTGTCTTATAACCGTATATAATAAAACATGAACGGTGAAAAATATCATAATAATATTCCATAAAGAAAACACAGGATTTCTTGCCTGAACATAAGAAATACACTAGAATAAAATAAAGAGAAAATTACGGGATGGAAATAATTCAAGCAAACACTGCCAAAAATATATAGAATTTGATGGAAAATTCTTATTACGGATATCATACCATAGTCTCTATAGTGTCACACTTGGTCCAACACCCAGAATCATAAATGAAAAGAAAACTCCCTCGAAATACAGTGAATTTTATGAAGAAAATATGAGTAATTTTACAATAAAAAAAGGCGAACTTCATGAAATGATAAAAAAAAAAAACAGAAAACGAATTTACCACCTCCCAAAACAACCCAACTGATGATATAATAAAGGAAAATATTTATTAGAAAAATTTTTATTCGTTTCACATTAAAGAATCATCATAATGAAAAGAAATATTATATTCTGTATTATTACTGGTAAAATGATATCGATATTAAGGTAACAACAACAGTTAATGGGAATCAACAATTCAGATACGAATACAAGAAGATCTGCACAGCGCGATTTTGACTTAATGTACCCCGACCAACAGAGATAACGCATATCTTCTTCGTTTTGGCTCACAATATTAAAGCTATCAGTGGTTCCTTTTGACACTAAATATTCCTTTTGCTATTCATTTCATGAAATAAAATAAAATCGTCCCGTTATAATCATCATTTCCCATTAAATTTCATTTAAGGGTTCGTTCTAAACTGCCACATTCTATACCCATAACGAAGTACCGAATTTTTAACAGGCGCGTTTCATATCAGTTTTAATGTACAAAACGCAACCGAATTACAATTTTTACAGACAAAATATTATTCGTAAATGAGTAAAAATAAAAAACCAAAAAAAAAAAAGATTGAAACCATCGAGACGATATGAATAATAACTTAAGTTATTGCGATGAATTGTTCTGACTTCTGGAGGTTGGTTCCCGTGGGCGGTTGGCGTTTTGTATCAATTCAATTGTGTATTCGTTCTTTTATTCTTCTACGATATAATTTCCTCAACCATTTGACTTAGTTCTTGTTCCTCCTATAATATCACCATCACGGTATCATACTACATCTCACTGAGGCTATCAAAACGATACAGTACAGAATCATTACAAGTACTACGTTGATATCAAACGAGAGATTCATTTGAATCCAACTTAAACATTTTTTTTATTCAAATTAAATGGCTCGATAAACTTTTTTTTTCTCTCTCCTTAACAATCTGTGTGTGTGTGTGTGTATTGCTCTTCATTTTCTTTTACCATATCTCTTACTATGATATTGAGCCAAATAATACAATTGTTGAAAGAAAAAATTATATTCGTTCCAAGAAGAGTGTCATTCTATAGGTAAAAATGTGAATAGATCATCAAATAGATTTCTCTTCTATTTTTTCCTCATATTTGGATTCCTTTTATATTCCTTTCAATTCTTAATGAACGTTTTCTGCAGGTAATGACCACATTACGTACTTTTTTTTATGCAGATTTCATTCAATTCGCACTAAAACAGTCCCATTTTTTAATGAATACGAATCGCGATCAACAGAAAGTAATTGAAGAATGACGTTCGTAAATGGCATAGAAATAAAATACAAAAAAAAAAAACTTAAATGACTTATTTTCTTTCTAATTTTAAAAGTAAAATTACTTATACCGACAATGGTAATATCATACAGACAGAATCATAAAAAAAATTGAATACTCATTGAATTTAAACAGAATTGTACTGAAGGCATACAAAACCTGGTGTAATAAAAAGGAAAGAATTTTAAATACGACTAACTTGGCGACCACACCTATTCGCCAAACGTTAAATAATAATTTAATCGAATACGAAATATTTGCAATTATTCTGTTACGTGATATCACATGAATAGATATAGCTGGCAGTCAAAACACTTTAAATAAATACCATTTAATTTGCATACAGCATAATGTATACAAAAATAAAAGAGAATCATAATAAATGAATAAAGAAAACAAAACTAAGAAAATTGAAAATGAACAGAAAAAAGCAATAGTGAATTGAATTTATTGATATGGCGGTTAAGAGTACTTTAATTCAATGCAATTTTAATTAAATTGCCCTCAATTTTCTTTAACATTTTACTCGATTTCTGTCCTTTATTGTTTTCCAAACTAATAACCCAAATCGATATGCATATACTCAAATAACTTCACAATTGACAGTATTTATGATAATAATTTGATTTCAAAAACTGCATTTTAAGCCACATATCTAATCATTGTATGAAACTATACTGCACCTCTTATTCTATTTAACAAAATATTAATTCAATTCCTACCTTTTTGGACATTCAAGATTTACGATACTAGAGAAATACGATTCAGATATTTTAATCCACCCTTAATTAACTCTCTATTCACAATCAACTCTATATGGGCTCACAACATACAGTGGAAATTATTATTCAAATATAATGAAACTCATACGAATATACCAGAAGAGATACGATAAGTGCTCTGTAAATATTAGAATTAGATGTTGTTCCATATATAAAACATAAAATAATTACTTCAGATTAAGCAGTTAACGCTTTTTGCTGTATTTTGTCCATATTATGAATATACACAGATGATGATTCTGTATTCAATTCGCATAAGAATACAAAAAACAGATATTTTATAGTTTGTACACACGAGTGTAACAAACAGTACAAAATACGCCAAAGAAGAACAAAATAAACTCTACAGTCAAATACACGTTATGTGGATTGTACACTCTTCTATTACGATAATTATGATCTGGATACATGGAGTGGGCGGAAAATCAAATAATAAGCCAAACAAACTCTCTCTCTTCAGCTCTTCACTCTCTAAGAATTATTATAATGTAAAATCCCAACCATACTGTACACACACGTAGCATCAAATGAACTAAACAAACTCTTAGTGAGAATACGAGTATTCTACATCATCTGTATTCTAATGAGAGATTTTATTTTGGCCATGAAGTAATCGACAACCAAATGAATTGTGAGTACTTTCAACTACACCAGACCAAAAGCATTGAAAACAAAAAGAATACTAAATAAATTATAAGATTGTATCATCATTAACCTCCATCATCTGTTTTTCCTTTTCTTAATTTTGCTCTACTAGCAATTCTTTCTCATATTCTCTCTCCCTCTGTTGGTTCTTAGATTCTATTGCCAAATATTCTAAAAAAAAACCTCAAATATCGTAAGATTCAACAGACTGTACAAAAGAATCTTCAACTTCATAATTATAGAGACCGTCTCAGCATTCCACAATCTTCAATTTTATGGTTTAAAGTATTATGAATTAACTTTGTATTCTTTCCATCTCTCTATTACGAAATCTTTCAACACTTTCATTATTTAAAACCACACTGAAATAACATTCGATAAAATTTCATTTAAAAAAATAAAAATGAAAAGAATATCTCAATCTAATAATTTTCTTGTTGAATTTTACTCGTTAATTATCTACCCTCCAGTGTTTTAATGATATATAACTCTTGGCTTCTCTTTTTTTTTTTATTAATGATTAACACAAACCCATTATGAATCGACCGGTCTTACAACTCATCAAATCATCGCCCAACAAAATAAAAAATAAATTTTCCATCACCCAGTTTTCTAAGTTACCAACAAAAACTCCATTTGACTTTTCACATTCATTAAGCTAATCGACATTAAACTCATAGTGTGGTCGTGTTAATTCACCCCCTCAATTCTTTCTTGTTTTTCTTTTTAATTATAATTTCATTTCTCGATATTGTGAAAAATCTCATTAGTTACCAATGATGAAAAACGCCGAAAAATAATCATTTTTACTTAAAAAAAAACAAACAAATGGATCAAGAATTTTTGATCGTCACCAATCTATTGAAACCAAACCACGACCATCAAATGAGTATAATAATTAATGAATTAGAAATTTTCCTGTTACTCATTCTAACACTTTATGTTTCCGTTTTCTTATTGTACATTGCTTTTTAGCACACATTTTCCATTTTCGCATTCTGTTGAAAGGGAACATAAAGAATCTGAATTGAATAGTAATACAAAAGAGAGATTCATTCATCCCCTAACTGAATTTTAACTTGATTGTATACGATAAAACACACGGTATTTTATATATAGCGTACACACCGTAGTTTTACTTGTATATAATTTCCAATCCCCCCATATAACAAAATGAATATAATTCTCATTGGTTTTGGGTAGCAGCATTGCAGCAGTTCCATAACAGCAAAATATCATATAAACCCAAGCACTGTATTCTACCACCAGCATTAAAAACGATAAGCAATATCAGGAGGGGGGAAATGAATATGAATCCATCAACACTGAGGGGTAGGACGACTATACATAGAAAAAAAAAAAAACAACCGATTTTCCTATATAGAAAACTCTGACTGAAATGAAGGGAAATTTTCACAAGCAAAACGGTTTTTTTTTCTTTTCCCGTGTATTTCAGTACGTAATAAAAATTGATTTTTCTCTCCCGTTTCCATATATACATTTATCTAGCGCCGTATTACAGTATTTTTCTTTTCCTTTCACTCTGTAACCCTAACGTTCTCTTATCGGTTTATGAGAAATTTACACCGAAAAATGTAAGAAACACACAGCAACTTTATGTAATTTCATGGTTCAATGTTGTGCTTTCTTTTACATTTTCTACTTGTTTAGTCCTTGTTCATTCTATACCATTATTGCACATGCATTTAATATACACGATTGTATACCATCACAGGTTTTAAGCAATTTTCAATGTAAAACAAAAACATCAACTCACTATGAAATAATAAACTATAAAATAACGAAGACGTGAAAATAGTTAATTAAAACAACACTCACCTTCACCTCGACAAAGACGACGGAAATCCAAAATAATGTTGTTATTATAATTGCAGATGCCTTATTGTAGGACATTATGAATGCACACTAATTTAATATTTTTCACTTATTTAACACTAAATTACGATCAAAAACATAAAAATTCAATTACACTAAGATTTCTATATTTAACACAATTTAAGTTGCACGTTTTGTTGAACTTCCACAAGAGATCTAAATTGAAAAAGAAAAACACACCGAAAATGAATTAGATAAAACACTCAAAATAAAAAAAAAAAAAATAATTTGCAAATAGAACACTAATCACTGTAACTACACAATGTTATTACAATAACTAATGGCCCCAAAATGCAAATAGTTAGCAAACGATGGCTTTATACAGTTTGTTATTAACTCGCAAAGTGTTTTAGCACTTTAATAAATCTCGAAATAATCAAGAATTTTAAATGCAATTTCTATTACGGCCAAATGACACTGAACTATTACAACACTCTCCTCTTCGATTTAATACAAATCGACTAAAATCATATTGGTTTATTGCAGACCCACAATAACCTGTGTTATTAATAAAATAATAAACTCTCTTAATCAAACTAAAATATGAATAAAGTGCACTTCTCCAGGTCGATATTTCGTTTATTATTTCTCTTTTTATGTTTTAATATTCTTGCCTTTATTGGTTTGAATCCGAATTCAATCTAATCCAAATGATTGATTTTACTTTGACTGAAGTAAATTCACTGTACGATACAAATTCAGATTGACTTTGATTGTGTATTACACAGTCAATTGAATATGTGATTAATCAGTCGTCTTCAATTACTTATTACTTTTTTCTGTTAGTTTTCACTTAGATGTTCACACTATAACTGAACAACAATCAGTTGTTAATAACAGCAAAAGTAATATTGTCTCAAATGGTAATCCATTAATTGACATACACACACGGGTGTTATTCTCTTTTCTTTTTTTTTTTTTTGCTTACAAATGAATATCCAGAAATTCGTGATACACAAATTTATACACTGTACTGTATTCAACGACGCGACGCAATACAATGGACGCGATTTAGATTCAGTACAAGCTGTTCGGTATCCAATATGTATGAGAAAGAAAAAAAAATAATTCATGTAGAGAATCATATCGAGTTTTATGGAACAATATCGTTTTACGAAGAAAATACGGTGTGTCTGCGCCGATCTCTCACCCACACACTATCATGGGATTTGGTGTATTGGAAACCCTCTATCACCACATCCAGCATGGTCTTATTATGCTCTACACCATATACATATTCGCGTATACCGCGGCATTACATCAGAATAATAATGTATATTATATCGTGACTTCCATATCATCATTTGCCAAATACCAGAGAAAGCGCCTGTGTATATGCCATCCCATATTCATTCGATGCCAAAAGAATACAAGAACGGTGACTCACATTAGGGAGATACAAAATAAAAAAAAAAACGAAACGTAACAACAATGCCAATGGAAAATGTTAGAATGATTACTTTAAATATCAACACTTGGGAAAATTTACTCGACTCTCTCTTGTTCTCGAAAAATTTTGTTTTTAACTCTCTAGCTCTCTTGGCCACTCTCACCTCATTGAAGGATTTACTCTAGTTACCATCAGCAGGATACTCCAAAGACTTATTCTCTCTCGTAATTTTAGTTCTTTTTATATTCTCAAAATTTCATTTAAATGAAATAAAGAATTTTGTTTGAAATTTCCATCTTCAGCCAAGTGTTTTCCACTGCAAACGGTAAAACTCTGGTCAGAGAAAATAAAATTTCACCTCTAATCTGTGGGGATTTCGGATGAAACGAAATAGTATAAGAATAATATACGTTTCACACCAGTATATCAGGTAATTTATTGTCTTTTCTCGTTCATGGGTTTTTCATCCTGTAAAAATGTTAAAATGCGATTATTGTTTCACGTATTTGATTACACCAATGGCACCAGAAAAAAAAAACTGCACCACAATGACATAAGACTGCCTAGCCCCATATTCCGTTAAAATATAAAAATCCACTTCATTTAGCCTAAAAACTCAACGAAAGGAAAAATATGAAAATTATTATAAATTACATTAGACCAGCATAGACAAATATTGTAATATTTTATAGAATATTTTGTTGATTTCGACGGACGATAAAAGTTTTATGGTTTACAATATTTAGTTTTTACATGGGAGTGCCATGGCTGATGGTGTGCGCATACTCAATATCCTTCTGCCATCATATCGCAGCTATGGAAAACATCAAAATGGAACAAAAAAGTAAAAGAAACTCAGCTACCTCCAACATCGTAATAGAGCACAAAAAAAAGAGAGTTTTCTCAATTGAAAATTTCCTTTTACCCTTCAATATGTATGAATCATTTTCCAAACCATCTCTCATACCAAGAACAAATGAATAAATTTCTCATTTACCCATCTAATATATAACATTGTTTGGCCTTTAAATAGAATGATATTCTAATAATTTGTTTTGGTATTATGCTTCTAACGTGCACTTCTTTATATGTTTAATGTGACCATTGTATTTCGTCCTGCTATTATGGTGGACCAACTCCATTTAATGATAGGCAACTGTTCAACTAAAAATATTCCATATCGTGGAACAAAAATTTAAAGATTTCCCACAATAAATTTTCACCGCATTCAATAACAAAAAGAAATATAAAACTGATTTTTTTCTGTTTCGTTGGGTACCGGAACAAAAGGTGCTAATTTTTCAGTCAAACCGATTTGAATGGAATCACAACTAACGATTGTTATACTCTCTCTCTCTGTACAGTTGACTGATGATAAACGTATACATCATCCTTTTCGCCACGTCGTAATCAAATGATGTTTTAGTTTCTCTTATACGCATTAAATACATAAAATTCCATGGCTTTATTCGTCCTTTTTGCCATTTATTTGGTTCCAAGTTCTGTGTATACCTTTTTTTTCTGCTCTGCCGCTATTACTCTACTTTAATGCAATGTAATCTTTATGATTTATTGTAACCGAAGCGGGTGGACCGTTTAAGCTCTGATACTTTATAATCATATTAAATTACCATATCCATTGTGTTATGCACCTCAGTTAGATTACTCGCAATTTATGTCGATCACTGAAAGAAGATTCTTCATTTTTCCAAAGTCTCATTCTTCTGTTTGTTAATTTTTCCTTCAAATGTCCGCTGACTAAATTCCAAAGTTTTATTTTTGCTCCATTGATTCAATCGAATTTCCAACAGTAGGTTGCTTAGCGACCAATCCATAAAACTAATGGACAAACATATAGTTTCCTTTCAACTATACTAGCCATAGTTCTTATTTTTACCATGTTTCGATTAAATTGATGCAATCGACGGCAAAAAAATAACTTTCTCATTTTAGTTTCCTAATTGGAACTCACGTCAAATAAATACAAAATGTAAAAAGTTACAGGTGAATCAATACGACGTCATACAACCGAATAATAATTGATTCCATTTGAATAGAATAAATCCATATAATTACTTGAAAACAAACAAATGTAACATTGGACTTCAGCTAAATACACCAAACAGTTACCTTCAAGTTACCGATCTAAATTCGGTAAAAGTGTCTTTGTCATATTTCCTTAAATTGTTAACCAAACAGAAGAAAAAAAAAATACTGTATTCTTTGCTTTTCTTTCAAAATTTATACAAAAAAACCATAAAACGAATAAGAATTCTTCTTGTATGTTAAGGTTTTTTATTCAAATTTATTCATATTAGACAACATGTTGTGCCTTTTCATATTTTTCCTCTTATTCGCTAAGAAAATATACCCGTATTTCATTTAAAATACAAGCATAAAAAAATACACACTGTACGGTTGATGTTTAACCAAAAGCCATTATCTGAAAGCTTTTCGTCTCGATCGTTCACTTTGGGATATCATAAAGACCACATTCACGATTTGCCGAAACAGCTTTATCTGTACAACAGAAAATAACAAGCAAAAAAAAAACATTTTTTTTTTAAGAAATACAAAAACTGTTAGAAAGAAAAGTTTTATATTTAAGCGTAAACATTTAACAGATGCCAATCTGTCCGCCCAATTGGGATTGCCACCGAACAATCCTTCACTCCAGAGTTTATGAATTATTTCTCAAAACACGAAAGAAAAAAAAAATAAAATTTTTATACGAAAATAAGACTTAATTAAGACTCTATTTCTATCGTTCACCATAACTGACTGTTAAATAAATTTATGTTTTTCCTCATAAAATGGATTAGTTGATTTTGTCAAATAAACAGTTACATTTCATTCAAAAGAATTTTCATCTGTTTGAAAACAGCGATAGAAGACTACCATCAACTTATTTGAGTCTCATTTTAAATTCAAATTAACATTTGTCCATTTCATGGAGTTTTTAATTTAATTCCTTAGAACAATACCAATCAAAATTATTTCACTTCAAGAAAAATTGTTTCTTTGAAATTG
This sequence comes from Coboldia fuscipes, assembly GCA_001014335.1. NCBI lineage: Eukaryota > Metazoa > Arthropoda > Insecta > Diptera > Scatopsidae > Coboldia > Coboldia fuscipes. Next base: position 73,453 of record JXOR01001047.1, on the reverse strand, counting down.
TTTCTGAATTTTCCATTTCTTTATCTTGTATATCTACCAAATATTTCATATACGGATATTATCAAATGACTCATAGATATGTTAAAGGAAAATTGAATATTTTCTTTCCCTTATATTTTCAATTTTATATTTTCTTTGTCAGACGCCACCAAGATATTTAGAATTCAGTGTTATATGGTGGATATTTTTCACATGTAAAATGGTATGAAACATGTCGAGACAGCTAGGATTTAAGACTACAGTTTTATGTTCAAAATATGAATCATAACATTATCGGCTCTACATACATTATTTCAAATAAAAAAATTGTTCCATATCAACATGGAACACGAACGTTAGTTTCCTGCCAGAAAACTAATAGTTAAAGTGAGATAGTTTACTGATTCACAGTTAAAAGAAATCACCTCACTATTTTTATTATTCACTTCTGTATGAATAATCTGTTCTTTGTTCCCTATCAACCCCCTGATTGAAATCCCTTAGCACAAAGAATGAATAACGATGGATCGTGATTCCAGTGATTATTCGAAATGACTTTTTGCATGTAAATAATTACAAATCTAATGAATCAGTGGAATACACTCATACCCAAACAGAATACACCACAATGCCAACGGCCAAAACTAATAGAAGTAAGTGAACAAGAGGTCGTTTACTAGAAATTAGGTGTGATTCACTAACTTCATTTCGCCATGGTTTTTCGGTATGAGCTTTTTCTTCTTTTCTGTGTTGTCTTGATTTTCTTTTGTGTTGCACTTAAGCAAATCCCAAACAACAGATAAAGACAATGGAAGACAAACTTTGTACAACTTATTATGGATCTACCATCCCATACTAAATAGCTTATCCTCTTTGCATTAACTTAAATTATCAGACGCATAATAGCCGAGGATTGAAAATTTCTTAATGTTTGTTTTGCTCCTTTTACCGAACCATTTAAATATGATTCTTTGTTCATCTTTGGCTTTTTGTTTTCTAAAACGAAAACTTATTGGTATTGAAAGAAAAAAGTAAAGTTGTCCAGCATCGTAACATTTCAACATTCTAACTTATTGAAATTCTTTTTGGTTTAATCCCATTAAATTTTGTCCATAACATTTGTGGTTTTGTTTTTCTGTTATCCAGAGTACCACGGAATAGAAAATACGTGTCTATATTGTTTCGTTATTCAATTCAAACTCATTGAACTTGATGTCACTTCAGAACCATAAAATAAAATTAAAATTTTATATTTACCAATCATTTTAGGTGGTGGCAGATTCAAATTATCCATTATGTTTACAAATTCATCGATATTCTTTGTTAATCGTGGATTATATTTTTTTTCTTCAGCCACTGTTGTTTCCAATTGTCCTCTGCAGATCCAATAAAACCATAAAAATAAAATAAAATCGAAAGAAAAACGTTAAATTAGTATAATGTAATGAAATAAGAAAAAGCAAATATATAAGTAGTACTGGACAGTAATTAATTGGGTAGAAGAATCAACTGTTCGCTAATTTCTTAACTTATTTTGAATTGGATAATATCGTTAGAAAACGATTTATTCACCCCCATGACGGTAAATAGCCCCTAGATGATTCTTCATTTAATTGAACACCCAACAAACGAAGGCCAAACCAGATCCCATAAACAAATTGAAAGAAACGAATGACCATTACTATGATATCCTTATTTATAATCTTACTTGTAATCATGCGCTGGATATAAACGAAAATTATCTGGTAAACTGAATATTTTATCATGTACGGAACGGTATAAGGATCGTGAATCACCTTCCTGAAAATCAGTACGTCCACAGCCACGTATCAACAGAGTATCGCCAGTGAATGCAATCCCCTATGCAGAATAAAAAACATAAAATCATATAAATTACACTTAATTACAATTGACTCACTGAAAGTTCATATCAGATTTTAAGTTTATGGTGCATCATACAATCACCACCACCACCCCTATGTCACTGAGTTACACAGTGACATGAATCTTCCCTACGACCAACCAAACACTAGCGAAAATAAAAATGCATGAACGACTATATGAAAGACTAACAACCAAATGAATTTGCATAGACCAGCGCATGATAAAATTATCAATTGCATAAAATCGTATGCAATTCGTTTCTATAGTTGTACTACCATTCACTACCATAAATTATAAAATATTCTACAATACACTTCATCTATATATACAAGAGATTCAAACATACTTGTTCATAGTTAATAAATGTCATACAACCGTTGGTATGACCGGGTGTTGAAACAGCCTTAATTTCATGTCGTCCAAATTTAATAACATCACCATCCTCCAAATGTTTATCAGCCTTCGCTCCACTATATTTTGATATAGCACTCAATGTATTGGGTAGCAATTGTTTTAAATATCCAGTACCGGTAATATGATCAGCATGCATATGAGTGTTCACTATAATTTTGTGTTCATCCATAAAACGCAACAATTTTAAATGTACCAAACGATAATACATATAAAACGAAATAAAATAAAAAGAAAACAGAGTAAATATACAACCAATGAATCAACAATAATTAGCATATCAAATGAATATTGTGTCGAATAATTTAGCGTTATTAATTAAATTTTCAACTCACTCGCATAGATCAAATTAAATCCAAGTTCATTGATTAGTTGAGCATCACGTTTGGCATGCTCCAACACAGGATCGATAAGTATTGCTTCTTTTGTATCCAAATCAGCCAGTAAGTAAGTATACGTGCTGCTTACCGTGTCGAACAGCTAAAAATCAATAAAAACAATTTGGTGTTAAATATAAGAAATATTCCAACTTTTTTATTTAACAAATTCACACTCTATTGATAATACCTGTCGAAAGAAGAAATCCTGTGTTAACTGAACACGATTATTCATCATTGCACAGTGGTGGAATCTAATGGGCTGATGCAATTTTTTATTGAATTGGAAAAATACGTTAGACGATCTAAATGGTATACGAACGAGAGTTTGAACTCTACTGAAACTCATACTGTGTCAAAGTACTTAAAAACTCTCATCCACGCTTAGAATAACGTAATGCTCTTGTACCTGTGTGTAATATAAAAATAAAAAAGCACAAATATAATTACAATTAAATTCAAATGCGTATATACATATTTATAATTACTATTGATTAAGTTTGGAGATTAAGGAATGAATGAATTTTGTTAAGGTTTATTTTGATTTTGAGCATTAGAAAACCCTATCATACCAACGGTTATCAGGTACGTGTTTTGATAACATTGAAATAAAAACTTTTATTATTAGTTTCCAAATATCCAATGGCCTTGACCATTGTGGTGCATCTGGTTACCATGGAATTGTCCGGCATTTTAGAGTATGAGATTTAACAAGTGCTTATGTTATTATGATCGCCTCAACACCACAAAATTCGAATGAACAACCAATGGAGCATAAACCCTTGTACTTGGTTTACTGTGTACACGGCTAATTAGTTTCCATTGAACAAAAGTCCAAGTTCTGATTAAAATAACCAATCTGATACCACCACCTGTTGTCTATGGAATTACAGATTGGTATAGATGGATTATCCAACCATGTTTGACATTGTCCGGCAAGAGGTCAATTCAACGGCGTGTGGCATGGTGACCAAACCAAAATAAATTCATTAAAAATTGGTTTCCATCTACACCACTTTTATCTTTTTACGTTTAATATTTAATAATTACGACTATCTCATAAATGCGTATGTGACTTACCTAACGTGTATGTTGTTTTAATTCCGTTGTTTTGATGTCAATGATATAATTAACAATCTTTAATGATTTTAACTAGAATCAAAATGGACGCTAATATCTTTGAGTAAAATTAGCAATTGAATTACTTTATATGTTGATTCGCACTATTCTAGGATTTACTTTCATCGACAGTTTGTATCATAAAAACACTTTGGTCTTGTTCGGTGATTATCAAATTATTGGACAATTTGTGGATTTACTTTATTTTATATACAAGAGAGGCACTTGCTTCAGATTACATTCTTGTACATAACCAAATATATAAAATTCCAATATTCATCAGCTGAATCAGCTGATAGATGTGCTGAAACATTTGATAGGTTTTGTAGCAATTGGCAATCATTTACAGTGGTTGCCGTTTAATTAAGCCATGTCGGGACAAACAATTTTGGCTCAATTAAGCGGCTGATTTTCTTAAACGAAGCCATGTACTATATGTAATTGGATTTGAGACCAACAATTTTGGCTCATATAACCGGCCGATTCTCTTAACAAGTGTGTCAATTAAATGGCTTAAATTTTTTTAAGCCAAATATGTTTCATTCTTTTGGATTCATTCATCGCGAATCATTCAAAACCCATTGCACGAAATACGTAATTTGTTTTAATATAATTCTCGTTAATTAATTACTTATTGATTCATCTTCAAATGGTAACTTTGACTATACAAAGTGTTTACCATTCTGTTAATTGTGAAATTTAAGTGAAAAGTGCAAAGTTTTCATAGAAAGGAAAGGAAATTCAGTTCAGCAGTTCCTTTGTTTTCTATACGAGGTGTATTTGAGAGTGTGAGAAAAAAATTGATGCGAAGATACCAGCTGATACTGTTGTTACACACCGAAAGAGACGGACAAGTGAAAATTGAAATAGCAATAGTTTCATAAAATTTGTTGATGTTTATATTTTGGATACCAAAAAATTGTTTGACGCCTTACTAGTGAGTGGCTTTGGCTTGGACTGCCGTTTATCGTGATACGCAAATTTACAAACTCGGTTTGCTAAGCACCAACATTAAACGAATATTAATGTGTTCAAATTTAGTCCTTGAAATTATTTCTGGTGATTCGTAGCGTAGAGTGTTAGTGTTTTTGTTTTTCGTTCTTATTTTTTCCAATTGCTTCTTAAAACGGTGAACATTGGCATAGCGTACCCGTGAATTATGGCTAGGCCAGATCCCAAATATGATTCAACGTCCACAATGGATAGGAATCCGTTCAGAGATTACGATTACGAAGGATATCAACAAATTGCTGATGGAACTGGAGAAGAAATGCTCAGTGAGACTGAAGATATTCCCCCTAGCATTGGGATCAATATTATAAAATCCGATTCAAAAAGCAGTAAGTCATTGACATTATTTGTTTAACAATTAAGAAATTCTTTGTATTTAATTTCATCATAATTTATTTCAGCTCGATGGAGTCACATCAAAGATTTAGATTCATTTTTTAGTCGTATGTATTCATATCATCAAAAGCATGGCTTCCACATTATGATGCTACAGGAGATGTTTGAAGTTGGCCAATTTTTATTTGTTGTATGCTTCCTTACTTATATGCTGCACTGTGTTAATTATCCGGTACTATTTCGGTAAGTTAAATTCAATTAAATTGAAAGCTAATGGCGAGACAATTATGCTAATCATTGAATTTAATTTGGATAATTCTATTTATTTACCAGTGAAGTGAATGTAAATAAAACCAAAGTTACACTTGACGATGTCACTTACTCATGGGAACAATGCACCGATACTTTTACATTCTTCACTTGGATGTCACTCCTGTTGGCACTCCTCTATTGGGTTTTTCGAATCATACGGATGTTTTACCATGCAATCCATTTCTGGGAGATTAAGAAATTCTTCAATACCGCTTTAAAAATTGAAGATGTAACGAAATATTGCTTCTATTTTAATTGAGCTGTTCATTAGATTTTAATATTTTTAGCGCGAATTGGATAATGTAACTTGGCACGAAATCCAGAAGCGAATTCGTGAAGTACAAACCGAACAGAAAATGTGCATTCACAAGGACAATCTTACTGAATTGGATATCTATCATAGAATATTGCGCTTCAAAAATTATATGGTTGCAATGATGAACAAAAATTTGATTCCTGCTAAAGTGACATTACCACTATTAGGGGAATGTGTTTGTTTGAGTCGAGGGCTACGTTTCAATTTGCAAATGATATTTTTCCGTAAGTTCTTTGTTATCATTTCCATTAATTTCGTTCGAACTGTTATATTTACAATTGAATTCATTGTAGATTTGCCATGGTCACCATTCGAAAATAACTGGAATTTAAGAGAAGACTATAAACGGCAACATAAACGGACAGAACTGGCCGCTAAATTGGCTAGACAAATCACTTGGATTGCCTTTATTAACTTAGCGTTCTTACCTTTGATATTCTTATGGCAACTGATGTTTTATTTCTTCAGTTATGGTGAAGTAAGTAAATTCACAATTCATTCAGAATGTTTATTGATTCACATTTTCAATGTTTAATGTTATTGATATTATTCTACAGTTATTCAAACGTGAACCGGGTACTTTGGGTACAAGATGTTGGTCATTGTACGGTCAAATTTATCTAAGGCATTTCAATGAACTCGAACACGAATTAAATGCGAGATTAAGTCGAGCTTATCGTCCAGCTTTAAAATATATGAATTCATTTTCATCTCCTATGCTAATTGTGATTGCTAAGTAAGTAGCAACATCATCGACTTACCATGTTTATTGGATGACATTTCTATTGTTTTATTATTTGTAGAAATGTTGCTTTTGTTTGTGGCGGCGTTATGGCGACTATAATATTTTTAACAATCTACGATGAGGATGTAATGCAAGTGGAACATGTATTGTCAATTGCAACTATTTTAGGAGCAATTGTGTTGGTCGCCAGAAGTTTGATTCCTGATGAGAATTTAATTTGGTGTCCCGAGCAATTGATCGTATCCGTATTAGCTCATGTACATTACTTACCGACATCATGGCGTGGCTTTGCCCATACAAACAGAGTATGCCAACAATTTGGACAATTCTTCCAACTACGAATTGTGAGTATTCGAAGAAATGCTATCGAATGTAAATGAATTTATATCCTTCTCTCTTTTTTTCGTAGACATACATACTTATCGAATTGTTTAGTCCAATAATGACGCCGTTTATACTTCTGTTCACTCTACGGCCACGTGCAATAGAAATTGTTGATTTCTTTAGGAATTTCACAGTTTCGGTTGTTGGCGTTGGCGACGTTTGCTCTTTTGCACAAATGGATGTTCGAAAGCACGGTAATCAAACGTGGCAAGAACCTATCAATAAAGAAGTTGAGGTACCAACTGATCAATATACTCAAGGTGAAAATGGCAAAACCGAATTGTCATTGGTACACTTTACTTTAACAAATCCAACATGGAGAATGCCAGACGACGCTAAACAATTTGTTGAAGGAATTCGCCGTACAGCAGCTAGTGAAATGAATTTTGGCCGTGGTTTCGGTTTAACTGCAATGGGACAAAGTCTAATGTCCATGGAAAGCTTAGGAGCTGATGTATGCATATCCCTTATCATATTTTATTGTTTAAATATTATTACAAATTAATTGTTTTGTAGTATGCTTCCGTTGTACATCCACTAATGCAAGCACAAGCTGGTGGTGTAGGGCTCAATTTGTCACTGTTGCAACGTAACGCACATTCATTATATCCAGGCACGGGAACATCTACCAGCAATGTTATGAACTCTGCTGTGTCAGGATTTGATTATTATCGATTGCTTCATCATGGTGGAAATGGCGAGGAATCATTCCGGAAAAATACTTTAGAAAATATAACGGAAGATGATGATCAATTGGGTGGTGGTGATGCAGATCATAGTATACGAACACATCAGTCGTTACCACCGATGGCTGCTAGCCTAAAAGGTCTAAGTCGCCATGAAGGTCCATTAAATGGGTCATCTGAAGGTCTCATTTCTAGTCTTTATGGTGGAATGCCAAATGATATTCCACAACCGGAGATATCAGCAGCTGATATGTCACTTAGTACTTTATACTTACATAATTTAAGATTAAGACACGTAAGTATTGCTTATCAATATTCAATTATTGATCGATGAAATATAATGAACTGTTATCGATTTATATTTGATATTTTAGACTCATCAAAGGAGTGTTGAACTTGAACAGAGCCAAAGGCAAATATGGCAACGAAGTACATTGGGTGCATCAGCATTATCGCATGCTACAGAACCAAGACCATCAACATCAGCAACTGCTGAGAAATTACCATTACTTGGTGATAAACGCATATAACCAACTGCTGAATGGGTTTAGAAAAATGAACTTAAAGGGAAACCCATTCATTGAAAATTAATTAAACCATTTAAATAAAAGCCACAACCTGTAAATTTTACTAATTTCATTTTAAGTAGATTTATCAATTTTACTTTTTAAGCTAAAAGAAAGAAAATGAATAAAGATAACGTGATTATTAGAAAATGTATGAATTCATTTTTCCTTTTATTAGTTACACGAGTTTTAAATTAAATTCTTATATCATATGATGAATACTATTAGAAATCACATTGGAAAATATAAAAATACATTGTGATGCGAAGAATTATTTAATTTTAGAATGAGGTAAAAAAAATACATAAAATCAGAATGAAATCGTTTAAAAATTTCGAGATTAATATAATAGAAATCGGTTACTTATTATTTAGTTTTAGTCACTTTGATTAACATGTTAACTAAGTCGGTATTATGTGATTTTTTGGCTATCGATAGAGGTGATTCCTTTGCGTCATTTAAATCTTTTACAATTACACGAGCATTCTCATGTTTTAAAAACGGTTCAATACAATGATAGTTATGAGTGTCAAATACAATATGCAATGGATTGCGGCCCAATACATCTTTTATCAATGGATCGGCTCCATGGGTCAGTAGTGTTGAAATAAAATTCATCTCACCAATCTCAGCAGCAACATGTAAAGCCGTCATACCTTTTTCACCTATCATATTAATATCGACACGATTTCTTTCACTTTTTTCATCCAACTTTAAATAATATTTCGCTAGAATTATATCTCTATCACGAATAGCGTTAAATAATTTTCGTACAACTCGATTATTATGATTAACAGGCTCATCTGGATCGCTTTCATCGTCTGATGATTTCGGCATTGATAATTCCGATAACATTGGATCCAATTCTCTAGGACTAATAATCACAAATTCATTTTCTAGTAACGCAGCTATTTTACTACTATGTGCAAGACTAGCTGGTGTTTGTGTCTTATTATCAGCAATATCTACTGAGACGCCATATTCAATCAATGATTCAACTATTTGTAGAAATCCCCAACGACATGCAAAATGTAATGCTGTTTCACCAGAATTATTCTTTGCATCCTTTTGCAATTTAATACCCATATGATCAGAGTAATAAAGGATTGCTTTAACACAATTCGCATGTCCATTACGGGCCGCTAAAATTAACGGTGTATATCGATCGATAGTACGAGCATTTATGTCTGCACCGGAATTAAGTAGTAACAACAATGTACTCTGATTCCCATGGGCAGCAGCATGATGTAATGGAGTCCAATTGTTGTTATCCGTAAGAGATAAATCCGCACCCTCGTTCAGTAGCATTGATATGAAGTTTGGATTACCCCACATTGATGCCACATGCAGTGCTGTAAGTCCTTTTGCATTTGGTGTATCAACTGATCTTGAAATTGGTTCAGTGCACTTTTCACAACAACATAATGGATGGCATCGTTCTAAATTTAATGAGGTATCAAACTGAGATTCGATTTGTAACAATTCACGTACTTTCTCACTATTATTATCAGAAATACTCGAAAACAGTTCCCTATGAAACTCTGCATCCTCATCTGGTAAATGTTCAACCAAACTGTCTAATAAAAGCTTTCCAATAGTATTTTGCATGGTAAGTAGGTACGATAAAGCGGCGTTTAATGTTGTTAATAAGAAACTATTGCATCCAGTATTCTCATTAATACGTTTCCGAGTAAATACAAAGTGTTGTAAAAAGAATTGTGTGCTCGACCAATGAGTTAAGTTGGATTTTGCTATTAAACAAACTAGAATTGGTATCAAAGTATCAGCGCTAAGACAAGAACTAAAATTGCCTCCATTGGGATGGGTGATAATTACTGATTTCAAGCAATTAAATTTTTCAATTGCCGTTTTATATTTTTCAATACGATTAATATCCTTTTGCATTGCCGATATTAAGCTAAAATACTTTGGTTCAATTTGAAAATCACTCGTTGTAAGCATTGAAATATTCTGAATTGCATGATTTGTTTCCATGCAATCCAGCATCGAATTTGAGTTGATTATGTCAAAAACACAATCGTATATCTTATCCAATATGTATGTCTCCAATGCCAATTCAATGTTTTCTTTGTAATTATCGTCCTTCTCGTACTTAGTTTTAACAATTTTGCTAAATAACAGATGTTCTATAGCTCTTTTAAATAATTTATGGGCATCACTTTTAAGTTTGTTTAGCCTTATGAAACGATGCGGAAATTCTTGGGTTTGTTCTTCATGCATTTGTACATCCACAAACTTCTTGCATAGCATGTCGATGCGTTTAAAGAAATAAATCGAACCAGTCTCACATTTGAGCATCGCGATAGCATCATTTAAGTTGCTAATTTTGTATAGTTTGGATGAATTTCCATCTACTATGGATCCTTCCAATAGTGGATTTTCCAAACACCAGACACGATACTTATTCGTTCCACTTGTATAGAAAATTTCTTCAAACAATACCACCGACTGAATTTTTTCACTTATTAATAGTTCTTCGTTTTTACGAAATTCAACTCCAAGAAGACTGGTAAAATGAGTGGCCGGTAACTCTTCATTTGGTATAAGAATATGCGATAACAGAAAATCATTATCACTGAGTAATTGTGGAGAAAATGACCCTCTCCGTGGTACACAAACAACCCAATTTTCTAGGGTAGCCGTACTAAGAAAGATCTCGTGGGTTTCCCTAACACGAACAAAAAAGCTATTACTCGAGATATGCTCATCGTAATCGGATTCCATTATCTAAAATTAAACAAATAAGTTAGGCCCCGGAACACCACAAAATGTCTCTTATCAATTACCACAATCATTATGCTTACCTTAACCCACTGCTCTATTACAACGCCGAATAAACACTAAAATTCCTGTTGTCTTTTCAACCGCACCAGATATTATTCACAAATGAGACATGTATCACGAACCAGGTCTAGTCACAAACTGATCGTTGATTATGATGTTGCTGCCAAAAGAAACCTTTGAAGAGCACTGAGGAATAGGAACCATGTACAAGTATTACTATACCACAAGCACAATTGATATCTTTATTAAAATTATTTATATGGTAGTCATACCGTTCTCCTTACATACCTTCAAGACAACGTACAGAGATGGAAGGTCATTGCACGATAACTACCTGCGATTTTATTACTGTCACAGGTAAGACAATTTGGTGTTTTAAAACTACACTCACTAACACTAACAGTTTACTAGAATAAACGATTCCCGAATTTCTTTAATAGACAATACATTTTAATTATTCCGATGGATGCAGTAATATTCACCTTCGAGCCTTTTAAATCAGATTTTAAAGGGAACCGTCAATTTAATTTCTGTAAACAATAAGAATGCAAAACGACTCGAAGAAACAATAACAATATAAAGAAAGATATGTAATCAGCTGGTCATAATAAAGACGCAAAAAAATCTTCACACACACACACACACACCTATATGTTTACCGAAATTCGATAAATTTATTAAATAAACTAAATCAATTTCAGTATTTGAATCACTCTTTGGTCAATAAGGACTATAAACAGTTATTTTGATGATGCAAACGGTACAAGTCCAATTATTTATCACCAATTCAAACAATATATTTCAACATTTAATGTTATGGATCCTCACTAAATAAATTATTAGATACGTTGTTGGTTACGTATTTTTTTAAAAAACGAAAATTCATGATTTTAATTGTAATAAATTTAATTCAATACATTATTAACACGTATTGAACACTATCCAACATTTTAGACTACTTCAATTTGATTATATAAATATCACGGGCACGAAATTAGTTTACATGAATACAATAGCGCCCTCTGTATGTGATTCATCCAAACTAAATAAAAGCCAATATCAAAAACACAGGGTGTATCATAGACTCATTATATCAGGAGCAGGAATAAAGTAATAATGATTCTGATACGTCGTTATCAGAATTCAAATATCCATTATCGTATACAGCAAAAAATTAGAAAATGCGGAATGAAAATAAAAAAGAAGTCTTAAACTTTACAATACAAAAATATTGTTCTTTATTGAGATCAATGAAGCTGATATTTGCCTGTTAATTAAATACATTTAAATTTCTTAACTTAACACTTTCTACAAATAGTATCACATTTCATCTCATAATCTAATTATTATCTATTCGCATTTATACATTCTTTTGCGAATTTTCTCCTTAAACTATAATTGACTAGATGAAACTCATCCGTATAGTTGAGCATCACCTTCCGGGACGCAACAACTGTATAAGAACTAAAGAACTCCGTTAATCTCAATCAAGTAAATTGTGGGATCAATCGAATTACAATTAAATAAAATTTAATAAATTTTCTTATTTAACTAAATTCATCTTAAAATGACTAGGTTACATTTGGTTCTTCTCGTTTGTAAATATTGACCAGCATGTTTCTTTTAACGATATGCTTTGTTCTGCCAAAAAAGGTACGTTTGAGAATGTTACGATTGTTCTAGCAATTTTTACCGACTATTTTCTTTACATTATATGACGATATGATTTCCATTAAATACTTTTTCCAGTTTTCTGTTTTCATTAAAAAATCAATTTTATCAATTATGCCAATTGCAAATCTTCTATCCCATGCCTGTTCATCAATTCTACTAGCAGGTAGGTGTGTTTGACATTCAAAAATATTATTAGAACTCATTCTTATTGCCTAATTACTTATAACTAATTTGTAACACTTAACCATGAACAATTACAGAACCATTACGTAAATGCTGAAGAGCTGAAGCAGCAATACTCTCTTCTTCTGTTAACGTTGATTCATGGGTTGTTGGAAATCTTGCTGATCTGATATTTATATTTAAATCAGTTATCTTTAAATGGTATGCACTGTCCGTTGACGAAATAGATTCACTCGTACTTGATGCTATTTCATATTTAAAATTCGATTTCTTCACTTTATTCTCTTTTTGTCGATGCGTAAGTAGATGTTTTCTGAGATATGCTTGTCTCTTGAAAACTTTACTACATTCCGGACAAAAGAATTGTTGGTCATTTTCACTGAACTCATTTTGTTTTCGAATTACTTCATCCTTTGGTTTATGCCAACGACGATGTGATGCCAAATTCGCCGGACAGTTGAATCGTTTATCACATTCAGGGCAACGGTATTCCAAGAGAACAATACACGAGCATCGATGTCTTGCCAAACCGAATGCATCTTCAAATTCACCACGACACAGTTTACAGTTGTATGGACCAATTACGTTAAGAATTTCTGCCAATTCTGCTTTGGCTTCATCAGTAACTTCAACAATATTGTACTCCGGATCAATGTCACCCGGTTGGCATATCTCATCATCACCAATCTCTTCCAACCGCCTAATAACTGTACCAGAGACTGGTGAAGATGTATCTTCGTCAAATTTTAATTTTCTAATTGACTTATGTTTCTTCTTAATCACCTTTGGTGGTTGTTTCGATTTTCCAGTTCGAGGTGGTGAAGTGACCTTAATAGTTTTCGTTGGCGTCGTTTCACCAATTACATTTGGTTTTAGAATTTTCACAGTTTCTTTTAAATCATCACTAAAATCTTTGTCACGATAACGTTTCTTTAACGGTGATGGTGTACTGGGAGGTGTTAACGGTGATAACACCGGCTTAACGGATAAATCTAATGGTGAATCGGTTTTAATGAATTTTATCTTATATGTTGCACTTAAATCAGCTACAGTTGTCAATAAACCAATTGATTTTTGTAAATTAAAACACTGTTTGGCTACAGCCATTATGAATTCATTCTATTTGCTGAACACACTTGTTGTAATATGGGAATTTAAATTAAATTATGTGTGTACACTATGGATTTTCTATAATGTGTAATTTAATAAAAAATACTTAATGATAAACTAAACTAGAAGTTATAATGATCTCAACACTTTGGAGTCCGGGTAATGAATGACACATTACTGATAGCGGTGAGCTTGTATTTATAGAGAATACAATACGATAAAATAGTGATTGATCGTGAACCCCAAATTAAATAGAACCCTAAATTAGATATTTTATATTTCTTCCCCTAAAAAAAGAAATATTGTAATCGGTTGTCCTGTACATATAATATCGTTTGATACGCCAGACTTAATGGTAACAGGATTTATGAATCAGCCAATCGGAATACGCAAGCGTACTATTCAGTATTCCTAGATTCTGTGTAGCAGGTCACAATCTACATAAATTTTTTGGTTACCAATTCTCTCAGATTCCATATACAATACAAGTTTCACTCTCTCTCTGTTCAATGGCACGCGACGTATATGTTAACACGTGCCAGCATACTCATTGAAAGGTGCGCATAAATTTCATACGAAAAGTAATGCAACGAGAACAACTATCCCAAATAACAAAAAAATAAATTTTGTACTCGAAGAAAAACCGGTAAATGCAACATTTTTTTTTTTATTTATCGAAACAAAACAATGAACGAGAGTGAATTTAGAAGGGAAGTTTAAATGCAATTTGGAGGAATGGAGTGTAACAATGTTTAAAGAGACACAATCTGATTGCGTAAGGTTTTAGATTTTTACACAACAGTTAGTCTGTTAAAAAAAAACCGAAACAAAACACAATATGCAATTTTCACTAAGCTTAACTAACAATTATTTTATTCCCAATCTAAAATTAGATGGAAAATTTTATTCATCCCTCTTCGTTTGATGGATAGTTGTTGCCAGTGGTGTCTCTCGATTGACAACAATGTAGGAAATCTAAAAAATACATTGAGAATGATATGCAAATAGAGATGAAGTTTTAAAATCCAGTTGGGACCAAAATTAAAAGACTCAAGCATTTTCTATCTTTTAACTGAATATGACGCATTCAAATTACCAGAGGGTGAAATCGCCTGTGATCTAAACTAAGAAACTTCATCAATTCAAATGGTGTGAGAGGGTGGTAAGTGAATCACTTTCTCTGTGTCGTACATAGGAAAGAAAGTAACGGAATTATATATCGATGAATGTATTGCAATTCTATTAATACATCGAATCAAATCTATGAATTATGATGTTCACCAAAATGGTTATGAATCATTCAAGTGTAATTGATTGGCGTCAGGTGGACTAGACATTTAGTGGTCAACGGGGAAAAAAAAATAATCATGGTTACATCAATCCCTTAAAATGACCAGGAAAAATAGAAAATACTGACCACACCATATCATGGTCAATAGCACAATATTAAATTTTTACCTATTCAGACATTCAGTCGAATTCCTCTGGATCACGCAATTTGATTTTCATCTAATGGTATGTCTCATTGCAGTTAAAATTTTATTAAAATAAATTCGTTTCCCCCAAAATATTTTCAAACTCAATGGATTTTATGGAAAAACTGTTTTTCCTTTACGCTTATAATTTTGTTGATGGAGGAAAATTTATACTTTGCGGATAGAGAAACAGTTGATGATTCATAGACATGACGGATAATGTGAATAAATACACACATTGTGGGTTAGTACGTTTTTGTTGAGGGTGTCAAATCTATTATTAAACGGTAAAATGGTATTTAATCATTAAAAATGAACCATGAAACAGTTAAATAATGGACAGATGCAACCAAAACGGATATACGATAAAATAGATCAGGTGAGATATTGGACGGTTTAAAAGCTGTAATTTAATTAAATTAAATATTTTCACCTCTCATTTGGTGTATAGGACGTAACCAGTTTATTTAATGATCGGAAGCTGTTCTTCTATAAAAAAAAAACTGTTAGAGATGATCATATTAACCACAACACCGGTGTTCAATGTGTGATCACCCTCTGTGTACTCTCAATAAACATCGGTATTCTATCCGAAACGAATTGTTAATACCAGTAATGTAATCATTTTAGTTTTGTTTTATGAACTAAACGGTTAAATGCTTTTAAAAAAATGAATTTCTGTATCGAATTATTGGTTTCAATAAGACAATCATCCAACTGTTTTGTTTTCAATATGGACTTCTCACCAGGATACGATGGTATGGTACCATTGGTATGAGCGTTTATCTGCCGTTATTTTATAAGATTAAATTACAGTAACCGACTTTTATTCCAAGGCTTCCAATTGAACTCAGTTTGGATGAAACTATAAAACCGTCAAAATTGAAAATTATTATTAATGAAGATGGCCAGTATTTATATGTGAAGCCAAATGAAAATGTATTTCAAATAAATAATATTGAGATTATATCCTTAAAACTGAATTCCTTTGGGATTATATGGAAGCCCAATTACAGCATCACTCAAGTTCATTTCACTTAATTCCATCTTCCAATTCATAATTACATACTCGACCAATAATGATCATTTTATTCACTTATAGGCTTCTAATTCACGTCGTCTCTTCGATTCTTTAACAATCCCTTTAAATGCTCTTAATGCTCTTTTCATTCGCATTTGATTAGCAAATTCTCGACAATAATTCAATTGAATTCGTTTCATCATTTTATAAACACCGTAACGTCGGAACTGATGAAACATTCGCCATTTCAATTTCGTTTCAAAATGTAAACGTGCTGCATTCATAATACGTTCATCTGCATCAGCAGCACTTGTGAAAACTGCATCTTATTCAATGATTTAATGATAATTAATTAAAATATTCAACAAGATGTAATGAGAATGTTCTTACATCCATGATAGTAATCCATTAGGTTCTCTAAAATAGAATAGCAAATAAAATAAATGATATCAAAAAGAAATTCTGTAATTATTATATGGTTTTGCTCTATTATTATTTGGATGGGATTGAAGCCCATATGCACTAAATAATTGTAATTACAACAAATAAGAAAATATCAATTAAATGTGACTAAACTGCAATTTCAATTCAAATGATTGAAAACTGAAATAGACAGAATATACAGATGACGAACATCATGTAATGGAATATTGATAAATTAGGATTGCTTTGACTCATCTCATCTGCATGATTCACATAATTCCCATTTGAATTCTATTCAACATAAGAAAATGATTCACACCACAGAGATTACGTGGAAAGGATTCATCATGGTTTAAAACAATCCTATCAACGCATTTGGTACTTATTACACTAATGGAATTACCTCACGCAAACTGTATACGTTTCCAATGTGTAATTTTAAATTTATTCTTAAATTACTACTAGCTGTTGTTCCTTTAAATACTGTTCATAAATATGTTGCGTGTAATTGAATAATATTTGAATAAAGAAACACAACATGATTATGAATTTAAAATTGTTAATAATTTTAAAATGTAAATGAAATATTTTCTTCCTTTTTGTTTCATATCATTGATATACATAGATCGATTCAACGACCCTCCGATTGCATAGATATGTTACTTAATCATAGGCAGTGTTCATGTACGTATTTTATGATGCACCTCAAATTCAATATCCGGAATTCAGTAGATCTGTAGATCGCCCCAAGTAATTCACTACCACTTTTTTAGTTCGGTTGTTGATTTCAATCTGTGTTTCTATGGCGAGTCCTTCTTTTTTTTTAACACTGACATTCAAATTCATTGAGTCCCTTTCGTTTGGTTTTGCTACGATTTTTCATCGTCATTATAATAATTCTATACAGTATTCCGTTTTTGATGGTTTTCCATGTTGCACTGTACTTAATGTTTTTAGCACAGCAATTGGATTGTAAATGGAAATGTTAAAATCCGCACGAGGTGGGAATAAATAAAATAAGGGTGAATTCTAGCACTGGTTTTTGACCATCTGTCCCTCTAACACAGTGTTTGGTTTTGATGCAACGCTTACAGATGCCATAGTTCACCCAAAAATATTATATTTAAAGTCCTACACATATACACCCCAACGGCTTACATTGTATGATTTATCCAATTCGATCGATGATGATACATATTCATGTTAGTCTCTAGTTAAACATATTGATGCAGTCCAACAATAGCCAACGTACCACTGATTGTGTACTCTTTTATGAGAATATATTCTCAATGATTTTGATAAATTAAATGAACTTGATGTTCTACAGCCGTTGGGTGCTAAAATGTATTTTTTTTTTTTTGGTAAATCATTGAGTAACGTTTATTTTTCACTGTTTTGATATACCATTGAGTCGTAGTCGAAGGTAAACTATACTGATTTGATTAAGTGTTTTTTGGAATACACCTTGAATGATTGCCCACATAAAATTTGATATTAAAATGCCCAAAATATAAATAGCATAACATTCAGAGCACCAGCATAAACCACGAATACGGATCATCCAAGAAATTTCGTTACAGTTTTTTCCATTCGTTATAAAAACAGAAAACAAAATAACAACGTGACACCTAAATGAACTTCAATTATTCTGCAATACCTGTAATGAGAATGGTATCAATGTACCAGCATTAATTTTAAGTTCTTATTTTGTGTTTTTTAATGAAGGTACTTGAGACAATTAAAATACGGAATTACTAATGGAATCTTATGGTAATTGAATTTAAATTTTTGGTTGCTAACAGCTTTCGTTCATGGCCCATTCAGAGCTCAATAAAATTGAATATTAAAATTGAATAGAAATCCATTAAAAATGTGAATACAAGATTAGCCTTTTCCTATAGATTGAAAATTCAAAATTCCTGAATCTGCTTGAAGCGCCAGTTCATTGAAACTCAGTCTGGTGTGCCATAACAAAACTGTATACCCTTAGTTAGTTCTGATTATATAGTATTGTTACGGTATTTGAACACACAATGCACTGCAAATGCTGATTCAAAAAAGTAAAAAAAATATGAAGGGGACGCAGTTGGAAATTGGTGAAACTTCAAAGCCATATCAACCCTCCGAAATTATGATTTAGAAACACATTGCGTGTCTTCTTCTTTCACTGCCATAACAACTATACGTGTCTTAATAGTGTTTTGTAAAGGAAACGGCCTAAGAAACACGTAAAGGAACGCAAGGTGTCTTACAAGTGATAAACAAATCAGAGTTATCGCAAAGTGTCATTTGTATTCATAAGAAACCGGTGAAGAAATCAGCAACAAGTGCATCAAATGATTGATGTAGGTCAAACGGTGGAATTCATATTCTTATAAGGAAGCTCATCATATTTCTTATTAGGGCTGTTTGTATTACACATAATACTCATGTTCAAGAATTTGTCCCCTTGCTTGATATTATCCATCATAACATTCGAATATTAACTAATTTTTCACAATAATTTCCATTAAATTAAGCATAATCATTTGATTATGGTATCCAGATGGACATCAATATCATATGAATATTTATGTTTCAGTTAGTAGAAACACAGCGATCACCTCTTCTATTTGTTAATAAACTAGTAAAAAAATTTGTTATCACAGACAACCCTGTGAGCAGTGAGTTAAAACACCCTGCTAGGCTGCTAGTAATGTACATGAATGTATCACCTGGAACGGCAGATGGTATTCAATCCCTGTTCATCGACCCTAATCATTATTATATTCGATATGATGCAGCACGTTATGTGTAGACGAACCAACAAAATCTGTTAAAATGTTTATACGTGAATAAATAATAATTTACTCGATAAATTACAGGTAATTAAATGTTATTTGATTTAATTCATGAGGTTTTTTGTTTTTTCACATTATCACTATTAGATTTCTTTGAAAAATCTGAATTTGCAACGATTTCTGGTAATGCAACTATGATTTCTTCACGCGTTGGCTTGAAATTCTTATCGGCCCAATACTTTCTTATATTTCCTAATACAGTACCGATTTTTTGACCAGTGAAATTGGGATATTGTTCCCGGATACAATTACCACTGACTGGAAGTTTGGGTATTTGCCATTCTTTTAATTTGACATATAAATCTAGTTTGTTATTGTAGATCAAAAGCTGTTCAACGTACAATTTCAATACAGCACTCGACTTGATTGTATCCAAACAAATTTTTTGATAATTCCTGTAAAGCAAATCAACCATATGAGTAACGGAAATTTGAACGAAATATAGCAGTCAACAACAACGTTCACTTACAGTAACTCGTTAACGTCCCTTGTATCATCCCTATTTTGTGTTAGGAAAAATGCTAAATCTCTTTCGTTGGCTGATAATTTTAATCGATTGTGCATTTTCAACGCGTCATCTGGGTTGTGCAACAACCCGCTTATCAATGTAATTGCGTTCATTGGAATATTACAGTGCTTTATTGTGTCATATACCCTTTTAAATTCAACCATATTTGCATCCTCGGGCAACCCAATCCACTTGAACATTCCACATTCCTTCATTTTCATAACAAGGTCATATGAGTAATTGCCCTCTAATATTTTCTTTAGCTCTGCCCAGATTCTTTCACCACTGATTTTTTCAAGACCATCAACGTTTCCTTTAATTGCCTTTATTGTTAATTCATCATGATTGTTCGCCTTCTCAGCAATTCTGCCATAAAATCTAAAATAAAATATTCATGAGAAATAAATGCATTTACTTAATTGAATATTTACAATTACCGGAAATATCTAAGAATACGAAGATAATCTTCTTTGATTCGGGTGTCAGCATTTCCAACAAAGACTACTCTTCGTTTAAGTAAATCATCGAATCCGAAGAAGTAATCATAAACGGAACCATCCAAGTCGAGAAACATGGAATTTATTGTCAAATCTCGACGATTCGCATCCAATTGCCAATCAGTTGTGAACTCCACTTCAGCGTGTCGCCCGTTTGTAAGCACATCTATTCGTAATGTAGTGACTTCAAAGTTTTCCTTATCATTTATTCGAGGTGTGATTGTACCATGCTTCTCCCCATTCATATTTACCATTCGAACTCCTTCTGCTTCAAACATTTTCTTCATTTGTTCAGGAGTTGCGGTGGTTGCAAAGTCGACATCTTTCGGCATGTATCCCAACACCAGATCTCTAAAAAGTTAAACAAATAATCGAATTTTTGTATGTGAATATAATATGCAAACAACCTACCTGACGGCTCCTCCAGCAATTCGAATCTCATAATCATATTTCTTAAATAACCCGTGAAGAGTCTGAAGTTCTTGGGAAAATATCGAATGAAACTCCGGGGAATCTATTTTCTTTACTATCGGATTTTCCCGTGCTTTAATGTTTTCCGCCATCCTTCGTTTAAATGCTGACAATTTGGAATACTGGTAGTTGCTGTTACTCTTTTAAATAAATATATTTTAGAAATAAAATTGTAAAAATTATTCATTATGATCCTACCCAATTGAAACTCTTTAACAAAATCCTATTATTTCCGCTAATGATACGTCGAAATGAGTAGTTCATTACTTTCACTACTATCAGATTGAACGAATAACCAACAGCTGAACTTTCAATTTCAAAAATTAATTAAATTTTGGACTCATTTTGGGCCACCGGTCCGGAATAAAAACATAAACAAAAATTGAGGTTATGTGTTTGTCATACAGTACCTAGTAAAGACTCAAACCATTCGTTCAGTTTATTTGACGAAAATTAACGAATGAATTTACATCCGGAATTCGCTAATATTTAATCAATTTAGTTTAATTCAACAAATTAGGTAATTCAATAAAATGAAACAAGTAAATATTCAGTATTTGATATATTTGCAATAAATTGCTTTTAAATGTATTGATAATGTAAAATGTAAAAGTAATGAAAACAATACCTCTCAATTAAAAATTAAATTAATCAAACTTTCATCATATCATATCATTCGGAAGTGTATGGTAACAATTATTTTTCTATCAGTAATTTTAAGTTAAAATAATTCCACGAAACTTGAAGAAGCATTTCTTATCTTATCAATAATACTAGATACCTTCAATTTATTACCTATTTCAATTGGGAAGTCAATCAGCGATGATAGTCTCATATTTATATTGTGACAAAGAAGTCAATCAAATAGTTTGAGATTCATTAGTTGAGAAAACATAAAGTGTACAATTTGGAAATATGAGAACAATAACAGTGTGGGGTATACTTCTATTGTTTGCATATCAAAATCATTTAACGGACGGTAAAATCCATTAGCTTAATAAAGTTTCTAAAAGTTATGTATCTCAAGTTTTATATAATTTTATTCAGGACTCAGATGCTATACATGCACCTATGTGGTAGGCATTGAACGATCATGCATTACGGATCCTCGTGAACAACAGGTGACGAACTGTAATAAAAAATATTGCATAATACAAAGACAAGAAGTAACAGTAAGTATATTGGTTCCAATAAATATTAAATGGAAAACGATATGCGCAACAAGTCATTAATTTAGTTTATATCGATGTCTTAGGGTACCGGAACTGTTAAATCATTTTTACGTGGGTGCGAAGATAAACCATTAGTGAGTATCCTTTTACTTCATTTCATTTATTCATATTTCCAATTACAAACAAAATTACGTCTTCTAGTATTTAAATACCGTTGAAGAAGATTCCGAATCGAAGACATACTACAGATCATGTACAACAGATTATTGTAATGATGGTAAGTATTCTATTATTATTTTTATCAATAAATATCGATGATATTTAAAACTACAGCTTAATGCATTCTATTTTCAGGTGATGGTATACGTGTATCACAATCAAACGTAGTTGATGAAGTCCAATCTAATTTACTTGTGCCAGGTAAATCAAAAGGTTATCGGACCAATAATTTAATTTATTTGACCTTATTCGGCATCATTTCGATATATTTTCTGTGATAAGAGAATATTAAATGAGACAAGTAAACGGATGGTTTAGCAGTTTGGATTCTTTATTTATAATTTATTAATCACCTTAAACTGATTCGCCTAAAAACTTTTCTTCTCTTTTTTTTTGCTTTCCTTTTTTTTTACATTGACTTGATCCTGTATTTAGAGAGTTGACCATTATAATCCATTGGTTCTTATATAAATTCAATTTCTTAATTTTTTTTTTAATTCGATTATCCAATATAATTAAAGGAATTTTGATGTTATTTCTATTCATTAATTTTTAGTTATGATTTATCTCAATTGTGATTGAAATCAGTTTATTGTATTATAGCATTAGATGTATAATGTATAGGAATCTTCTCATTTAATATAAAATTTAATTTCTTCTTTTTTTTTTGCTCTAAATAAGCAAGAAAGCATTTCACGTTATAGGTTTTAAATTGTTTGAAATTTTGTTTGAGTTTACTAGTGAGATTCATTTCTATTAATTATAACATAAGAAAATTATCAATTAAAATCAGATAACAATTTGATTTAGATTAGTTTAAATATCAAAATAATGGAGGTTTTTAATATGTTGCAACATCATAGATTGTTATTTTCTTTTTGTTTAGTTTTCACAGTTTTTATCTAGAAAAAACATAATATCAATTACTAACCATTAATTATCTCTTTTAGGTTTTGCTTTATCATTTTTTTTTTTTATGTTTCACTTATATAATAACTTTACATTATACATATACTTTGATATACAGGTGGCAATAAGCTTATTTAATGTAATACATCATTTACTTTATTTTACTTTTCTTGGTTAGTAGTTTAAGATAAATTACAATTACTGATTAGTTTAATTAGTAATCATTTTTATATATTTTTTTTTCTCATTATAATGTGTGTATTTCATTAATGGTAACATATTTGAGTATAGTTGATTTAGTATCATTCATTCATTCACTACAATTTCCTTTTTAGTTTTTATTCATTTAATTTATGCCATTCGGCTATTTGTCGACGTGGTGAATTGCATACTTCATTCCAATGATTTAATGCTGAGCCGATGCATCCTGTACCGCCTAATTCTAATCGTCCAATTACCTAAAACCAACCAAATCACATTTAGAATATATCGGAACTGTAGATCTTAAAGTCATCAAAAGGATAGACTTACCTCATTCTTAGTAACTCGATCCCAATCAAGTAACATTAGTTCCAATGAGATACCATCTAAAGATGACATACCCGAATCACCATTTGGTATATCAAATGCAAAGCTCTCATTAAACACTGGACTTAGTGTCCGTTTCTTAATGTGTGTCTTTTTCTTAGCAATTCGTTGACCATTGTACAATAAATAAATTTTAACATATGGATCTGCTAATCCAGTTACATCCATACGGGGTAAATTGCGTGCTTTTAATAATACAACGGTGAGACGTGATGCAGCTGGTTGCCAACAAAGTGATACCAACAATTCACCACGTCCTTGAGCTCGAATCTAAATAAAATCATAATCCAATTAACACTAATTTACATTAAAGATTACTATCGTAACATTACCTTTAGACTTCTCGGTTGAATTTCACGGCTTAATGCAATCTGTTGTCCAGTAATTTGTTTTAAATCAACACCCGACAATGGACAAATTACTTCACCGATCACCTCATCACGTGAATATCGATCAAAGCTGAGCACTACAAAATGTAGTGACATTGATGTTAATTCATTGAGCGTATGATTATAGAATGTAAAATCTTCATCATAAACTGGATTCCTTGTATTTCTTACGACCCTTTAAATAGTCAATCACAAAAGAAATGTAAGTTTTCTTTTTATATTATTTAAGTCACGATGACTCGGAACTGCATTACTAATACACAATCGTTTGTAACAATAAAAAAAATTACCTGGTCTTCACTTTGTGTTGCTTATCAGGTAACAACTGTAATTTCACATACGGATCTGTCACGTTTTGTGTTTTACCATTTGCATTAGCCGGTATATCAGGTGCATTTGTCGTTGATAAACTACGTTTTGGTAAACCATTGCAACGCACCACTGACACCACCAGTGCACATTTTTCATTTATGTATTTTAATTTAAACACCAACGTTCCTAATTTACCAAATTCGTTGTCATCCTTATCGTCCATACCATTAAGTTCAGGTGCACGAAAATCATTTTGTATTTTCTTTGAGATTGCACGCTCATCTTCTTCAACGAATTTTAATGAAGTTTGAAGATCGGGCGGTGAAGATGCTTGCAATGTCCCCGGTAATGGTTTCACTGATGTTGGTGATGGTGATTTTTTTAAATAATGGCATGGTGCACCGCTTGGTGAACGTACAGCACGAGTCTTTTTTGGTGGTTGAAACTGTATAGCATCGTGATTTAATTTTTTATTTTTCAAACGATAACGACGGGCACAAAAACATGCAGACACGGCAAGTATTGATGCTGTTGTTAAACCCAAAATAGCAGGAATCACTAAAATTAAATTTCAAAAGATTGGCATTTAAATATCGCAATTGTTATTTCCATTTTTTTTTTTTATATTTTTGGGACAAAATCGATTAATGGAAATAAATATATTCTTCTGTAATAAATTGTTTTTATCGTCGTCATTGCATCAAGGCAATATGTGACCTCTAAATGCTAATCGGTAATGGATGACGAATTTTCAATATGAAAAAAAAAAAAATTAAAAGAAAATTGTATTTTCTATTCAATAACTTATAAGTGAATATAACAGATTGTAATTTCTAATTGATTATGTGATGAGAATGAATCAACATACAATTACCAGTTTCCAGTAGATTTATATCTGGACCTTGATGATCCATTTTTTCTTTATTATGTTAATTCAATACTCCCCAGATATTTTGTATCCAATTATTGTGATTCAACTTGATGCCACGAAAATATTTTTGTTAAAGCAAAAACAAAAACGAAAAAGAAAATGGAATGTGTCCCTTTAATTCTACGTCACTGATTGTTTTTCACAAGATTGTTGGCGTTACACTTTCAATTAAATTAATCTTTCTATTTAATGCAATCAGTTGCATTTAAACAACACATTTTTCGTATACAGTTTCACTTAGAGTGAATAACTAATATTCACCATTAATTTTATTCGTTTTATTGATAAGAAATTATGGATTTGACCCACACAAAAAACTAGAAATAATAAGAAGTGAATTTAACTACAAACAAATATATTAAAGAAATGTATTGCGACTTTAGCTGAACAACTTCATTACCAGAATAGCTAGAAAATTTTTGTTGAAAACCAAAATGTTAAAATCAATAAAATCGCGTCGACTCTGTATGTGGTTATTGTTAAGAGTGAAATACCGATTTTCTATTTTCCAAAAACCGATTCATTCATATGTAGGCAATTGGGCGTATTGTCCAAAGACCATGGTGTGTACACCAATCCATTATCCATTGTGTAGGTTGATTCTTATTATCCCACCGAACAGCAAAAAAAAAAAGAAACACACAACATTTTCATTCATATTATGTATCAATTGAATCTGTCTCACTCCAATGCTAAACAGAAGGTAGAACTTCAGTATACTATACGTTTATCTTCAAACAGAAGGTAAATATTAATCGTTTACATTCTTAACAAATTAAAAACACAATTGATTTAAAATAACCCACATACTCTCATCAATAATCACGTTGCAAATTTTCTCTTCACTGTTGTTTTTCAAATCAATGAAATACACATAAAAACGAGTCAATTGAACCGTAATAAAAACCGATAGAAACAATATTAAAATTTTTTTAGATTTTTATTATCATCAGTATACAGATCGCCATTTAACATTATAAATTATTTAAGAAAAACAGATATTCTTATGGAAAATCAAAATAAAAAGAAAAACCCCATTTGGATGTTATTATATTATGATGTTGTTCTGCATTATACACACTGTGGTTGTCAGTGTATGCTCATTTATTCTTATTTCTTTTCTTTTTTTTATGTTGGTTCATTTCAAGCAAATAAATAATAAAATTATTAAATAAAAACGTATAATTAAATGTATGCATTTTGTTTTACTCATATAATAATTTCTCATTGTTGTATTGAATTATTCTCTTTTTTTTTTAAAATAGAAAAAATAATAAAATTTTTTTTTAATAATAAACATAAATACATTTATGTAAAAACTCATTTTGATTGTTCGCATAGCAAATTATTAAATTATTATGTGCATTTTTGATGTTAAACGCTCTATAAGTTCTTGGTTTTGTATAATTTTGTTATTTTTAGTCATTTTAATTGAAAAAAAGACGTTATCATATTGAATTCGTTGTTTTCAATGAATAAAATAAATCAAGATGTTCAATTTTAATAGAAGTGTCTCTGTCCGATATTGTAAAAATATAGAAATTTACAGGTGTTTTGTATATATTTATTCCGGTCCCTTTTAATAGCCAGCCAATTCAGCGAAGGTGGAATCCATTTCGTCAGCAAGACTCTTGTATCTGTCCTTGTTGATGCCCAACTCATCTATATACAAGAAACGCAAAATAATGGAAAACACAAAGAAAGAAATAAAGAAAATCGAATTAGTTTCATTCAAGTGATTCGTTGGATGGAAAGTGATAGAAAAACAAAATTGATTGTGTAAAGGTAAAATTCGTTGCGTGTCCATCTAAATATTTTTCGTATAATATATAAAAGGTTAACTGCCATTAGTTGTGGATATTCTATCTGATTCAGGTATATTGAATTAATTATATCATTCGTATTAGTCAATTAGCATGCTAGTGTGTTCTAATTATAAGTCCATTAATACCTTTGGCTATAATTTCTTATTTATATTTTTTTTTTTCTTTTTTGGTTTTTGTTTACTTAAATTGCTTTAGTTGAATATTTAATTTTTATTTATTGTTTGCTGCCTTTTTGATCACCTCAGTTATTAGAAGCTTCGATATTGTTAAAAACATTGCGCGTCGTATTAAATTTAAAATTTCCAATTTAATTTTAAATAATTTCTTATTTTTTTTTTTTTTGGTTACTCATTCTATTGGAAGGTTAGGAGATTATATAAAAAAAGAACGATAAAACAAGTGAACAAATGAATAGAACAATTGAAAGAAGTATTTGATAGAAAAAGGTCGCAGCATAGAATTGTTGAGTCAACCGATTGTTTGAATGACTTGCTTGGAATTCGATTAAAGGTGGGATTGAATTTAAATTTACTTGACTGGATGTGGATTTTAGGAGACGATAGAAGTCCAGGTGACTAGGATTTCTTTGGAATAAAATCTAATGGTAATTGGATATGAAATTTCTTCTAATAATTTAGACAATGGATATAACATAGAGTTAATATCCAGTGAGTTCGGCAAAGGTTGAATCCAAGTCGTCACAGATTGCTTTATATTTTTCTTTTTCGTGGAAGAGGTTGTCTGCAAAAAGCATATTAATATTTAGTTAATGTGATAGTAAATAATAATTATCTTTTTAAAATGATTAATTAAGAGTTAAAACACTAAGAATCAATAAGTCCATCGCTGCACAGTTGTTGTAATCCAATGATTGAAATTGATTTTTATAATTAATTCGAATGTCCTGATAAAGTAAAGCTTTAAGTTCTTTATGAATTTTAAGTGAATGTTACCTTCTAGTCTGTCGACTTCCTTCTGGAGTCGTTTCACTTGCTTCTCAGCTTGTTCAGCACGATTCTCAGCTTCCTTCAATTTAACAGTGAGTGTCTTCATTTCACGTTTGAATTCCTCTACTCTTTGGTTGGCCTTCTCTTCGGATACTTCCAATGATTTCAATGAGTTTCCTACGACCTAAAATGCATCCGACAGTAAGTAATGACTAGTTGGCATTGGAGAACTGTGCGATTGTGTTACCTTCAATTCTTCTTCCAATTCCATGATCTTGGCTTCACCAGACTTGACACGATCTTCAGCTACTTCCAATTCATCTTCAACGAAGGCCAATTTGCGTGACACTTCATCAGATTTACCGTCAGCATCTTCAGCAAGGAGACGGGCTTCCTTCAATTGGTTGGTGAGTTGATCCATACGTTCTTCATCTTGTTGGGAACGGTTCTCAAGTACTTTGCACATACTAAAATTTAATTTTGTTATCAAATTAGTCAAAAAGGAAAATATTAGAAATTCAATTGAATTACCGGTTGTTCTCATCGGCAGATTGGGTAGCTTCCAACAATTTAGTTTGGGCAATGCCGGCACGTTCCTCAGATTTTTCCAAATCTTCTTCAATTTGTTGGACTTTACGGTTCAAAGATGCTACCTCAGATTCGGTGGCAGTAAGAGTCTTCTCCTTCTCTTCCAAATCTTGATTGGCCAATTCCAATTGATTCTTGGAATTCACTAAATCAGCCTCAACTTGAACTAATTTCTTTTCAAGATCACGTACTTCTTCATTTACTTTCTCAGCACGTGAATTGGCATCTTTAGCTTGTCCTTCACAGGTATCAGCCTTATCCATAGCATTATCTTTTTCAAGCTTCATAGCTTGCATCTTCTTCTTGATGGCATCCATGGCGTATGGGGTTTTTTTTGTCTACTTTGAAACCGAAAAAATCTAATTAAGAAAATCTAAAATAGAAATAAAATGAGAAGAACATAAATTAATCATTAATCGATCAACATTTTTCCAGTGATAGAAGATCAAAATTAGAAGATGTATAGTTCCCAATAAGGAAGCAAACGCCAGTTTAAAAAAAAAATTGTTTAAGAATTTTATTGTGCCTTTATAAGTGATCAGTTTCATTAGGTCCGTGATGTCATCGAATTATTTACGCGAATTCATTCTCCGAACACTGGTAAGATAATATCACTCCATTCAACACCCCCACATTTTTGTCTATTCATTATTCTTTTTTTTTTTTATTTTCAATTCGTTTAATAAATGGTGTGAATTCCAATCGTTACAGTTAGATGAGTTTTGTTGTTGTTTTTATTCAGTATAATGGTGAAAATAGAGTCTATGCTATTTTTAAATGGACTGTGAAAATCCATATTTCCCATATTTTGTTATTTGTTACATTATGATCAGTGATCGCTAACAAGATCTCATGTATCCCATTTGTTGGTGGGTGAGTGAGGGAGATAAATATTGAGTAAAAATTTTCATCAAAAAAAAAAAAACGTTTTCGTAGCAATAAATGGTGATTAAGATCATTTTAGTTTTATTTTTGTTATTTCTTTACGTGAATGTAAAGACACCACCGAATTATACGTTATGAAAGTCGTTGTAATACTGCGAAATGTTCATAAATAAATTTCAAATTCGTTTCTTATGTTTAGAGGCAATTTAAAATACGAAACATCCGTGAGTATATTTAGAGTTTTGTGTAATAAGAAAAGATCAGCTTTTCACTCTCGTGTTATGTTCTTATTTATATGTGGATCATGAAAAAAAAATTTTATTTCATAATGTGAAAGTGTTAGAGTGTGTGGAAAATTGTAGGATCAGTTATGTTGAGACTGAAAAAATTTTCACAAAACACCGAATGTGTATTTCTAGATTTTCACCATTCGGTTGAGACTGCGCAATGAATTTAATCGAATTTGTTAACAATGTCGTTTGGAGTATTAATGTTTACGTGAAATTGACGATCATCATTAAGCCATTTTCTACATTCCGAATTCACGATCTTATTTAATCGGTTGAAATTCTTTTTTCCTTTCGATCTTTTTTGATTCATTTTTTGAAAATCTGCCAGGGTAACAAATTGATGATCACACTAATATTATTTGAAGTTATTTTCTTTTTTTTTTTAAATTTTCTTAAACGATTCTGCGCTCTTCGGTAATTCTTGCCCACTGAAAATCTATAGAGACTGGCAAAATTTTCATCAGATCCGAAAATAGTCAATATCATTTTGAAATAAGAATTTTCACACTCATGATCGATGTTGAATATATCCATTTATAAAAACTCCTTTACCATTACAATGGTATTATGTACTTTAACTCATTAAACGATAGTAACAAAACTCTATTTCCTTTAATTGAAACTGATTTTTTAATTTCAATTTGATTTGATCACAAAACTATTAAAGAAATTCAATGAAAAACTCTCATTTTCATTTTGAAGGTAAAATTACATAACGAAAACTCAAACACTTCTCAAATTTCAAATGAAAAACCTTTAGTAAAACACTGTACTTTATACTGATCATTTACTCATGAAGGCACAACAAAAGGGATGTTATTTGCAAAAAGAAAACCTTTTTTGTTAAATTCTTAAGTACAAAACTTTAACGGAAAATCTTTCAGTGAAAAAGAAAAAAAAAATTTTTCTTAAGAAAACTGCACTGTACTCACTAACCTGAGCGCGTTTGATTCAATCTACGCGGTATCAAATACGCGAAAGCACTAATGAATATTAAAAATTATGTGCCCCTTGGCCCCACTTGCCTAAGCATAGAATTTTCTACTTCGGATTTTTCCCATTAAGAAAAATTTCGGGAAAATCGTTTCATTGGACACACATTTTCAAAGAGAAAATCCCACACACCTTACACATAACGATCCTAAACACTTTAGTAGTTGTGATCATTAGTAATTGTGTTTAAGAAAAATTTTCCCCAGGCCGATTTTCACTTTACTTTAGTTGAATTTGTGATATTCAACTAAATGATCTGTCTGGTATGTACGTGAAAACAGTTGCATTTCCATTTAATTTATTACGTTTAAATCCCAAGGATATTTAAACAGAAATCATAAATAACAATGATTTCATACATAATGCTCTTGTGTTTGTCTGGAACTCATACTTGGTCCATTGACAATAATGATATTCCGTTTTCCCTAAAGAAATTCAATCTGAAATATCCAATAAATCTGCAATTATTTTGTCTCATTAAACATCTGAAAAATGAATTGCGTATTATGTTTCATTCTCAATCGCGTAATGTATCATAAATAAAAATTACAAATGTTGATTTACAATTGATGCAAATTAAGAACAATCACTTTATTTGATATATAGAATATTTTAATTTTTTATAAAGATTCTTTAGCCTAACTTGGATTTTAATATCTAATATGTTTATTATTTAATGGGAAACTAAGAAAATAGAGGTTCAATTTAAGCATCTCTATAAGCACAATTGAAAGAAAAACAGCATTTTTAATAACTTACAATTATAAATTTGTTTCTTAAAACGAAATTTTTTCATTTTCTATTTTCATAAAACGTGGAATGCAATATTATTAATTAAATAATGGACAAACGTTTAAATACTAGCAGCTCATCACAATAATCTAAATGAAAATGGAAATTCTTTTATCAAATTTCTTCATGTAAAAGGCAATGAATTGTTTCCTTATGTCTTCGTTTGATGAACACTCATCTGATGAACAGAAAAATATGAAAATTTAATGTTGTACTGATCGTGTATATTTAGTAACCGGATAAATCGGCGAATGTCAGATCCAATTCATTAGCGATCACCTTATATCTCTCCTTCTCTCTGTTAATCTCCTCTAAAATATGGATGAATAAACATTAAATGTTGGTATACTAGTCGAATGGCAACAGATTTTTTATGGATGGGAAATGGAAAAATCTCAACGGGATCGATTGCAAAATTATGAAAGTAGAAAGTGGAATTTTCGTGTTGGATATAACGAAAGTAAAATAAACTGAAAATAACATTTTTTCATACAAAATCATCGAATGAGTTTTCATTCATGAGCAAACAAAATTCTAAATTCTTCTCATTAATCTCAATACGTCATATTGAGGCCACATATTAAGTCGGTGTTTATAGAAGATGCCCACCACATCATGTACAAAGTAGATTATTAGGTCTCACTGCTCGTTCTGCACCCACAGATTCTTTTGCCTTGCAAAACATACATAAACTATTATCCCGTTTAAAAATAAACCCAACGAAAAAGAAATAAACTGAAAATTCAGAAATCATAAGAAAACTCATAAAATAAATGAACAGAACTCATAAATGAAATTATAATTGAATTAATTTTAATTTGCCAGTATATTTTCTTTTACATTTTTATTTTTTCAATTTGAATACTTTTCTTATAGATTTATTATAATTAATTTTATTTATCCATTTGAATAATAAAATATAATTGTAATTGGTCTTAATAAATCAATAAAATTTTTATTCTTTTCTTCTGTGTTAATGGTAATCGGATCCATTGGGTTGAAAAATTTAATCCTTGAGGATAAGCTCAACGAATGCAACATCAAGATCATCTCCAATATCCTTGTAACGTTCCTTCTCCAATACGAGATCGTCTAAATTTTTTAAATTGATGATTGATATTTTGGTGGTTGTGTTTTTTTTATTTTGGTGGGTTGTGCAATTATAAAAAAATATAGAAAATATTGAAAGAAAAGAAAAAACAGAAATGATAATTTAGAAATATAAATCGTATCAAGTTGATTTTCATTGTCAATTTGTTATAGTTGAGTTTTCATTTTAATGGAGTAAAGCATTAATCTTTTTGCCTTGCATATTACGTTGCCACTCATCATTTGACTAGTATGTTAAGTATAGGCAGTTAATTGAAATAGAAAATTGGAAATGAATAAAG
The DNA here is from genome assembly GCA_001014335.1 of Coboldia fuscipes. Lineage (NCBI taxonomy): Eukaryota > Metazoa > Arthropoda > Insecta > Diptera > Scatopsidae > Coboldia > Coboldia fuscipes. The sequence goes on along the minus strand of JXOR01001047.1, from coordinate 40,088 downwards.
GCGATGTTAGATAGCATTTGATTTATGCTGGAGGTGCATCTGCTGGTGGAGCAGCCTCTGCTGGTGGTGCTTCTGCTGGTGGAGCAGCTTCTGGTGCTGGTGGAGCAGCTTCTGGTGCTGGTGGAGCTGCTTCCGGAGCTGGAGCTGGAGCAGCAGCCTCTGCTGGTGGTGCTTCTGCTGGAGGAGCATCAGCTGCTGGTGCAGGTGCATCTGCTGGAGCCGCTGGTGGAGCTCCTTCTGCTGGTGGTGCAGCAGGTTGTCCATCGGCTGGTGGAGCAGCTGCAGCATCTCCAGCAGGAGCTGGTGCACCTTCTGCAGGTGGTGCTGGTGCTGCCCCATCAACAGCAGCGGCTGGAGCACCTTCTGCTGGAACTGGTGCAGCACCATCGGCTGCTGGAGCTGGTGCAACACCTTCAGTTGTTGCTGGTGGAGCAGCTGGTGCTTCCTCAACAACTGGTGGTGGTGGTGGTGGCTCATAATTTTGTACGAATGGAACCTCAGCACCTTCTGGTGGCAAGTCCAATCTATATTCAAATGGTGGCGGTGGTGGTGGTGGTCCCTTTGGTACTTCTGGTACCACTTCAACTGGTGCTGCTTCACCGGCAGCAATAACAGTTCCATCGGGTCCAGGTACTCCACCTTCTAATGGCGCACCAGCTTCTGTTGCCACAATTGCTTCTTCCACTGGTTCTGGTGCTGGTGGTGGTGTTGGTAATTTTGGTGGTGTCGGTGTCTTTGGTTTTGGATGTCTATCATTATAACTTGGCTCAACACCAATAAGCTCAACAAATGCAATATCGAGATCATCACCAATGATGGCATAATGTTCACGTTCCTTAATAAATTCATCTTTTGGTTTTATGTATTTTATATAATACAGCAATTTAAATAAAATTAAGCAGGAAAATGAAGCATAGATGTAGTTGCATTCAGTTTAAATTAATTTTTAAATGAAAAAGAGAAGCAAAGAAAATCGAAAAAATAATGATTTAAAATAAAACGAAAGATAAAACATCAAATAAAACAACATAAAAACTCAATAAATGGATTCACATGTAAAATCGTAGATTATTATAAAGATATAATTTATTTGCAAATTATCAATCATGTTTTTGCGTATTGCTTGCAACATTCATGGAAAATACAATTCAATAATTAATAAAAAAAAAAAAACTGTTTTCATTTATTTTTTATGTTTTTTTTTTTAAATCAATTTTGGAATGGACAGAAGGAGTGTCACATTATGTTTTACAAATATAAAATCCATTCCATAATTATTTATTGTAAATGAAGGAAAAACAAAAATAAAAAAGTTTAAAATGATTGCAGGAAAATACATTAATTTATCTTAATAATGGGAAGAAAACAAAACATGATTAAAAGGACTCTAAGGTGTAGGGTGAATTTAAATATTAAAATTTTTAATTATAAAAAGAAAACATTGACAAGAAATTTGTATTTGTTTTTTATGTTATGTCGCAATGGAATGGATCATTATTAAAACCCTAAGTATACATAAATTATTATCATTAAATACTATGGAATTGAAATATCAAATTTCTTCTCTTATACTTTGATTTAAAACAAAAAAAAAAGATATTAAATGTTTTACATAAATTATTCATTTCATATACTGTTATCCTTTACTCATACTAGCAGTATAATATCATTTTAATTAAGTTTACACAATAATTAAAAACAAATAGAGGAATGAATTATAATGGCTTTCATATAAATTGGTCCTTAACTTTAGTATCGATTTACTTTATAATTTTATCTCAATAAAAAGAAACAAAAATACATTAATAACTACATACGGAAATGGCAAATTGTTATTCAATGAATTTTCTTTTCTGTTTTGATTTAAAAAAAAAATAATAATTAAACTTTTCTTAGGAAGTGATAACAGTAGTTGCTTAAGAAAACATTTAAAAAGATTCCTAAACAGACAAATATCATTGTTTATTTAATGACTTTTCAAGTAAATGAATTTCAAATCAATTTTCATAATTTTCCCGTTTCCTTTTTAACCAACAAATAATGTTTTACTTCTTATTGCATTCCTAATTATTCTTATTAGTGTCTCTATAATTGTTTCTTCGATTTAAGTATTTCATTTTAAATTCTACATATACAATAATTTCAATATATGTGTTTACTGGTTGTTATAAACGCGCGTAATTTTCACGAAACACAAGTGCATTCAACCAAAATAAATAATTTAATTAAACGTTTCATTTTACTTTAGTTAATAACAAACAAAAATAATAATTATCTCTTCCTTCTTTAATGTTTAAATTAGATTTCTTTTTTCTTTCGTATTCATATCAAGTAAAATTAACAATTAAGATCCTTTAACTAATAATTGATTACCTTTATATATGAATTTACTTTAATTTCCTTTTATTTTACTTTAAAGAATGACAAATAAAATGCAATTCGTTTTTTATTATAATAATTCGTATTCAACGTTTAATGGATGTTTAATAAATAATGTAAATGTCAGTAACTGTAACTCTTAAAGAATTTCGTTTACGACTTTATTAATGATTTTATTATAATCGCTTTCTTTAGTTTTAAACAACAAAACAAAATTTTACTTAGATCAATGGAAAAATTATTGTTAATTTACAGCAGCAAAATCCTCTATTTTAATGTTAATCTATTCAAAAATATTACACAATTAGTAGCGTGTGTTTTTGACCACTTTATTTTCTTTAATAAAACACAATAATCCCAAAACAAATATTAAACAAAATAGGTAAACTAATAAAAATACGAAATGTTTTAAATTTTTGAGGGATAGAAGGGTTAAGCACGCTTTTGATTCATAATTTATATATATTTTTTCTTGTTTAAATTGCAATTAATTATTTTTTCTTTTCATTGAAATTATGCGTCAATATCGTATTTCATCATAGAAGGGTGCATTATCGAATACAGTTACATTCGGTTGATCTATTTTCTTAATTTCTTCTTTTTTTTTTTCATTATTATTTTCCATTTATTATTAATGCTCATCTTTTTAATGCATAAATTACAGATCTAAACATTTAAATTAACAAAAAAAAAATTCTTGGTCGTTAGACATCCTACATATTTTGGATATCATGCAGAGTTGTTTCCATTTCCTCCTGAAGCAATTTATTTTTCTCACGTTCGTTCACTAGATCATCTATTATGTGTTTCACCCATATTTCATATATTTGTTTTTTTTGTTTTTAATTTAATTTATATGCAGCAGGTTAGTCAATCGCACAACATCAACATTACAAAACGCATATGAATTTTTTATGTAAATTATATTTAATTTGGGGGGATGCCACACATTTTGTTTTTAAGTACATTTGGTATCATTTTTTTTTTCAGTTAAAAAAAAAAAACAAAAAAAAAAAAATAAAGAAAAAACAAAATTAAAAATCCAAATAAAAAATATGTTAACAAATTAAGAGGATTTTAAAAGGGCGGGGGAATCAATAAAAGAAGAACAATTTAATTCGAAAATAAAAGAATTAAAGAATTAAATGAAATCTTAATTATTGGTAATGAAGAAAGAAAGAAATAAACAATCAAACGAAAATAGAATTCGGTAAAACTTTATTATTTTCTTAATTTTTAAATTAGAAATTAATAAAACATTTTATTTTGGGAATGTGGATTATAGAACCACGTTTAAAATGCGCGAATTCTCTGAAGCATTGCTGCATTTATTATAGAAGGATTGGAATAAGGAATTATTAATTAAAAATTTGAATTTAATTAGCAACAATTTATTGTAATTGTTTGCTTTAATTGCATGCATGATACGGTACCTTCAAGTCTGTCAACTTCTTTCTGCAATTTCTGCACGGATCTCTCAGCGAATTCAGCGCGGGCTTCAGCCTAAAGTATTTTCAAGAATGAAAAATAAAATGATTTCTATAAGTAATGGACCTTCAATTAAATTTCATGTGCAAATCAGTCAATTACAAATAAAAGCCACATAAATGATTAGTAAGAAATAATCTACTGTAAATAACCAGGCGTGCATTAATTGTGAAAAACAAAATTTCTGTTTTTTTTTTACTCTTAAGAAATTAAAAGCACTAACAACATAACATTTAAATAAAAGCATAGCAAATTACAGAAAACCCGGTACTTATCCCTTAGATGGGTGATAGTAAAATAACCAAATAAAAACCACCGATAGATCTCGATAAAGTTTAACAATCAATAAGAATTTAATCTCATTATTACTATAAATGATAATTAAGTAGAACTACAAGAGATAAAAAATGAAATATCGAAAGTAATGAAAAAGTAAAATAAATGATTTAACAATTTTTTTTTTCAAATTTTCTCTCTATCATTTACGACGACTGATTGAACGATTGTGATAATCTTAAAATTGAATTTCTTCAGTTCCAAATTTAGAACCAAAAGATATGAATTCAATTAATCAAATCACACAATTTTAACAATTACAATACCAAACCAATAATTTAATGGATGGAAATCAATTAAAATTAATCTCCTAAACATAAAAAATTTGAACCCTTATTTCTTTCAAATAATTAACTAATGATCAGTGATCAATTGTGTAATGTCAATTGTTTTCTAATACAAAACTTACACTGGCAAATTGTTTCTTTAAGTTATTCAACTTGTCCTCGGCAGTCTCACGATTCGCCGATGCCTAATTGACGTTAATCCATACCAATTTTCATACATTTATTTGGTGCAAATCATTTGATAAATTGCAAAGTATAAATTTTAATTATATAAAAACAACAAAACATTTTCAATTGAAATGCATCAAATTCGGTAATCGACATGTAAGAAAAAAAAAAGAAGTAGAATATTATAATACAAAATTGTTAAAAAGAATAACAAAACAGTTTTCATTTGTATTTCAATACAAAATCAAATATTTCTTGTTGAATAAGACGCCTCTTTTTTTCATATAAAAAAATTTATGAAATAAAATTTAAAATAAAAAAAATAAAAACTGGAACGGAATTTCATATTGAAATTCTATGCAGAAAAACTGTCGATGTTGCCAATCAGGTTGTCAATTGTTCTATATTTTAATAATCATCATTTATGTTATTCATTTTTACTGAATTCCATCCAATGTGTGAAGAGAGTCGTCATCGCAATGTAATTTACGTGTAGAGAATTTAAATATTCATTCAAAGTGAAATAAAAGAATTGAGAATGGATCAACACTGAGTACACCAAATATAAGACATAATATAAAGATAAATATCGTAATAAGAAAATATTTATAAGATATCAGAAGGTAACAGACGTATAGCATAATATACTGGACAAATTCGCTTATCAATATGTTTTCCTCATTATCCCAAAATTAAACATTACAATTTCATAATTTTGAGTGCAAATAAACATAAAATGTAAATAAAATATTAGATGCCATAATAAGAATGAGCATACAGAATAGACCATTTTATCCGAATTTACTCATCTAATATTTAATTACATTTATAGAGATGTTTTGTACCATAATTAGCATATAGGTGAATATTGAATATAATTCATAAAGACAATTTTTTAGCGATATATTATCTAATGAATAATTCTGAGTAGATACACCACTTTGATTATAAATGTATCACTTTAAGTACCTCCTTTAATTGACGATCCAATATTCTAATTTGCGTTTCATAGGTTTCTTCTTTTTGGGTCGCCTGCAGATGTTTAGCATTTTAAAACTCATGATTAGTAATTAAAACAAAAACTAGCAATTAATACAACATGGAAATGTACAACATTATGTCGTACATTAGAAGGAGAACATTTTAAATTGTTTAGTTTATTCATATCCAACATTGTTCACTGTATCAGTTGCGATTTTATTATTTTCTATTTTAATTTCTTGCGTTTGCATTTTGTTTGGGCATTCATAAGAAATCAATTCTGCTGAATTAGATAAAACAACGAAAATCAACAATCTAAAATTGCATTCAATTCCAAGCAATTAAATCAAAACGGCTTTACATTTAGTGTTATACATAATGCCGTTAAATCAAAATCAAATCTCAACACCACATTTAATGATTCTTTTACCTCCTTGAGACGGGTGGTGAGGGTTTTGATTTGATTTTTGTATTCTTCTTCACGTTGGTTGGCCTAATAAAATTAAAAATTCAATGAAAATTACGATTGTACATTAACTCTTAGAATTGCTATTCTATAAAGAAGTTATCATCATGTGATAAGAACTATCAACGTTCCAATGTGACCGTAGAATCCACCTAAATAAATAATTCATAATTTCTCTTACGAATAGGAAGAGATTATTTTATTTCCTTTTAATCTCTCTATATCACTGTAATAAGAAAATTTCCTATACGAAAAACAAAAGAAAACGAAAAGAATGTTGATTTTGTAATTAAATAAAATTACCTTCTCTTCAGACACCTCAAGTGATTTCAAGTTGTTGCCGACAACACGAAGTTCCTCTTCAAGTTCAACGATTTTACTAAAGAAAAATAAAAAACACATTTCGTTACATTATGACTCAACTTAAATATGATTTACATTTAAATAGTGACGCATATTTATATGAATTGGTTTTATACACTCAGCAAATGATAATATATTTTTTGTATTTTTTTTTTTTACTTTTGGTTTACTCGTTTAACAAACAACTATATGATCATGCACAAATTAAAAACGTTTCCATATTTAGAAATTAATTATAGCCAAAAAAAAATTAAAATTAAACAATGTATCATGTCAAGATAAAAAAAAAACAAAAAGGAAATTACGAATCACACAAACCTTTCACTAAGTTCAGCTCGTTCTTCAGATCTCTCAAGATCCTGTTCCATGAGAATTAGTTTGCGAGCCACCTAGCATTTGTTTAATTGGTGTTTTACATTTTTTTTTTTATTTTTGATTTGTTTCAGTTACAAAATGCAGGGCGCGTGATTTACAACATCATATTCCAAATACGAATGTTGGTAAATTGGTTAATGGCAACACATTTGATTTATTTTTTTTTTTATGGTTATGTAATCACATTTTTATGCAATCGGACATATAAAAAAGAGAACACATTTAATATTAGTTATTAGAATTATTTAAAAAAAAAAAAAATAATAATATTCAAATAAATCAAAAAATATAATGAAAATTATGGAAACCAAACATGCAAATTAAAAACATTTTCTTATTTTCATTTTTAAAAAATTAATTGCATTTAATAAAGGAACATAATCCCTTATTTTGGATGCTTAACAACAATTATTTTAGCTAGCTGATTCAATAGGATATTAATGAGCTTAATGAGGAACCCCATTTTTATTCATAATTTGGTGTACATTTTTCTAAATGCAGCACAAGGATATTATGCATTTTAATGGCAAAATTCTTGTATTGGTAAATTAGTCAGTGTTCTGTCAATATTGGCTGTAAAAAGAGTTAGATATATCAATTTGTATGACTTAAAACTAATGAGGGAGGAATTTCGGCCCAAAAAACAATAAGTAAAATACCACAACAAATAAAAAATAAAATCCACATTCATATGTGAAACATCAAATAAAACAGTAAAATAATAATGAATTATCAAAAATAAATTATAAGAAAATTACATAGAAATCATTAAACACAAGATAACCAACAGAAAATAAAAATAAAACGGTTTGGATATATTTAAACGTACGCTTCGCCAGCTTCAGCACGTTCTTCGGCTCTCTCCAAATCAGCCTCAACCATTGCCAATTTACGGGCAACCTACAATTTGTCGTTTATTCAACACCAATATGGAATTGAATATAGTAATTGAATTGAAAAATTGGAACCATTAAATTATCAGTCATTTTATGTTTCAATTCAAAGACAATCGAATAATATTGTCCTCACTGTGCTTAATAGTTATTATCCGGCTTAAACTATCATCATAATAATCATAATATTTGAATGCATACAACCACATTTGGTTGCATTTTAAACTTAAATTATATCGAATAAATTAGCTTATGTATCTGTTGTGCTACTAAACACAAGACAATTCACAATTAATACATTTTAAAAGAGATATGATGATTAACATAATTAAACGGTTATAACTTATATCTGAATACGGTCATTCTGCCGGTATAATTCTGTTCTACTTTAACGTATTATATTCATCTTATTAGTTGTTGTTTGTTAACTAAAGCCCATCAAACTTTATGGGTTTCATCCGATTAAAACGGCCACTAAATAACCAATTGTGTGGCTAGTGTGTAGACACAAGAAAAAACCACAAGAAATAATTTATCAATTCTCTTATGAATCGATTTGTATATCGATCATAATCACTAACTGTAATATTAACGCGACCCACAATTGAGGTGATGTCTCAATGCGAATTTTATATGAAAACATAAGAAATAAACTCTAATAAATTGAATCAATAATTCTGTTAAAGATCTCAATCTGAATAGATAAATTTTATTTGTTTCTATTTTTGGGATAAATGATAATAATAATATTCATCTTAAGAAGATGTTTCAATTCATAACAACAAACAAAGCATCATAAAATTATTTCAAATTAAAAATTAATTCTTTATTACATTTCATTAAAATTAGCGCTATCATCTTTTTATTTTAATCATCAATCTATTAATATTATTAACAAAATGTATTTAATTCAAAATTCAACTGATTTATCAGACGGCAAGTACTGATCAATAATATTAATTTAATTTAAAATAAATCATCTTTATCCTTAATACGTTAATCTAATCTTCTTGATTATTGTATCGATAATTATTGTCCATTTATAGTTTCAGAACAAAAACAGTAAATAAAATTACAACAATTATGTGAACATATTCAGCATATTTCATTACAATAAATCAATATTGTAAAATTGTTAAAATATTTCCATATTTTCATCAAATAAAATTCAATGTGATTGTATGCAAATTATATGATTATACATGTATTGTAGTTTTTCATTTTAATTAATAGAACAGATAATAACTATTTTCAAGTGATAAGCGAATAATGCACCTCATCGTATTTTTTGTCAGCTTCTTCAGCAAGGAAACGGGCTTCCTTCAATTGATTCTCAAGAGCATCCATACGTTCCTCATCGGCCAATGAACGGTTCTCAAGTACTTTGCGGGCACTAAATTAAGAAAATTTTGTTTTTTTTACATTTACATTTCATTCAAACTGGAAACCTATTGGGATTTCTATTATAATAATGGAAACGGATGATGAAGGCTCTCTCTGTTTCTCTCTGTCAATTATTTATCCATTTAAGAGGATTTTTTTTAAATACCAATCAGAATTTTGATTAGCAAACTGAAATATAATAAGAATTTCCTAACACCCTAATTGTCCCTAATCAAATCAGTTTGGTTTACCATAGATTTTCTTTTTTAAATTATTTCATTTAAATTAAAAAAAGAAAATTAAATGAAACAAAATAATTAAAATAAATTTTGTTTCATATGTTTTTTGGTACCTCTTCATATTTTTTATCCGCCTCTTCAGCAATTAATTTTGCTTGGGCTAATTGTGCTTCCAGAATTGCTACACGATCATCTTCCATATTTGTACGATTTTCAAGAGCCTTTCGTATCCTAGATAATGTTAAAGTTTATGATTTCGATTTTTCTCTTAATTTTATAGTTTTTCTATGAGCCATTTTGGATCTATTGTAAAACATTTCTCCACAGAAAAAAACAGTGGAAACACTAAACATAAAACACAATAAGAAGCAAACCACTTACCGTTCACTTTCATCAGCAGCTTGAGATGCTTCTGAAAGTTTAGCTGTGGCTGATCCCAAACGTTCCTCAGAACGTTCAAGGTCCTCCTCCAACAATTGGATACGACGGTTAAGAGCCGCTACCTCAGATTCGGCCTGTAAACAATTTATTGTTCCAATTTTATTTTTACTCATTCAAATATTCAATTAAATAATAATTTTACAATATAATCATCATTCTACGGTTATAAAATTAACTAAAATGCTTAAAATTACTAATTAGTGGTGTCAAATGGGACGGTAAATCATTTATAGTGCTAGTCAAATTTATATTTCGTTTGATTGATCTGGTATCCCCCTCATTTTTTTTCTGTTATTTTTATTATATTTTCACAGCACCGTCAAACCAAACGGTATATCAAAATATATCCGGTAAATTGTAACAGGTTGAATTTGTATAACATGTAATCCAACAGTACTTTCGTTTTGTGTTTTAATCATAAATAATAATAATAAAAAAAAAACAGTTCAAGGTGCGTTTTTCACATAAGATCACCTATCTCCCGTTGAAATTCACGTAATTTTTGTTTGTTTCCATCCAAAATATTTGAAATGTTATATTGTTAACAGTGACAAAGAAAAGAATCATAATGACTTGTACACAGAACGCATTCAATGTGGAATACAGGAAGTGTCTGTTACTCTACTGTGTGTGTGTGTTTTTTTTTTAGTAACAACACTTTGGTATCAGAGTCCAATTACAATGAGCATCAGAAACCATTTAAATAATTGGGTGTTCATTCTAATAATTCACCTATTTTATTTTTATTCAGTGATACAAGCTCTCATTCGATTTGTTATTTATAATCTTTCAACCGACTGAATGAATACAAATAATAGATTTCATTGAGTTTGTCAGTAGTCAATTGTACTTTCATTACAATTCTCTAATAAAACTGATAAACGTTTACAATTTTTTTTTCAAATTTGTTAAATTTCACTAAAATTTCTTTTCAGTGAAATCACTGTACATTTTAAACTCAAAAAAAATGATTAAGTCAATTGTTGAGATTATTGAATCTTAGATGCCAGTTAAGTATTATGGCGCGCATCCATACTGTAATGGAATACTGAACAGTGGATTATGTCATCATTTAATGTTATACATAATTCACATGTGTGTTGATGAAACACTACACTCAAGTAGTTTCATTCCATTGCTGGTTTTATTTCATTATTAATATGAGCCAACATCGTAGCGTCTCTCACTGAATAAAAATATAAATAGTTTTTGATTGAGTCACCCCGTACCAGAGTATACCAATATGTTATGCATTTTGGACCAACATAACCGATTCTTTTTGGTCAATAAACTAACCAAAACGGTTTCCATTCAATATGCGAATCATTATTTAAATTCAAATACCAGAACCAAATCATCATTTACTTTTTAACATTATTTATCGCATCTTGAAGTACTTTTAAAGGCAACACAACAAAATTAATAATATAAAATTTACAAATATTCTTTATGAATAATTATAAATGTAAACTGCTGTTCGTGATTTATATATTTTTTTCGCTCTCTGTTTAATGAACACCTTGAAGTTTTAAGAATATTGTATTTTGTGGCTTTAATTTTTTTCAGAATTTAAAACCGACTAAGGGACTAACCGTTTCTATTTAATACCTCCATACCCCGAGGTTGGGAATTATGTTTCGAATTTATTGTGTCTTGAGATAAGATTACAATTATATTATTTTTATCTTGTACGATAAATACAAACATAACGTTACCAGGTAAAATTAAACAGACGAAACAACGACAAAAAAAAAACATAATTACAGTGAAACATCGAATGATAAAAGTAATTCTAGTCTTTGATAAAAAAAAAAAAAAAAAACAAAATTCAATTAGCTTTTTCTAATTTATAAATAAATCGGCAAACGTTTTATTCGATATGGTACACTTGAATTTATGCAACAACAAAAACCGGGTTACATATCAGTTGCAACTCATTGATGAAAACTGATGTCCATGTATGAATAATTTGAAACTAAATATCCAACTAAGTTCAATTTTTTATTGTTTTTGTAAACGAATTTTTATTTTAAATTACAAATAACCATTGAAAATAATTCACACCGTATATGAAAATTCAATGTCTGTTTAAAATAAGTAAATAATATGAAATTTAGTGGAATACAAATGGAATAAATATATAGAAAAATGAAATAATGTTCGCCTTCAAACTGACTATTATAACCTTTTCTAGACAAAGATTAGATGGCTCTATGTTTCTTTAACCATTTGTGGAATTACATTTATTTTATTTCATTCGTTGGACTTGTTAACTGATTTTAATTTAATTCAGTTCTATAAGCATCGGTCTACCCAGCAGATATTTTCCTTCAAAGCTTTAGTTTTGGCATTAAATTTTTTTTTTTTTGTTTTCAGTTTTGCCTTCTATTTTAAGCCAGATCTTTCCATTAAATTATAACGAAACAACAACAATAAAAATAAATGAAATTTCCAGATATGAAAATGATTATTCACATGGAACACATTTACAGTTCTTAATACCGGTCAACATTAAATATCATTTGCCTTTCAACTGTTGATCATAAAATAAAAAGAATCTACTGTTTCAATTCACAACCGTTTAATGAACGTCAATGGTTTTTAATTTTATTAATCTTTACTTGTTTTCGTTTTTATATTCATTTGAGTGACAAATTAACATGTAAATTAATATCAAGTTTGTTGCAATCAGAATTAAATTTAATAAAAATCATGTTAACTTCTTCACGGTTCTCCCCATGAATTACATCATAATGAAATAAAACATGCTTCATCCACAAAGACCGGCTTTCTTCATTCACTTATTCTTCGATTAACATTCACACTTACAAAATGTTCGCAAACACTTAAGCCCCCCCTAACCGCATACAATATTAAATTATGATTAAACACTGCCATCATCAGTGAATATGTTTTTTTTTTTTTTTCATTATTTGATTTAATATTTTCTATGTAAAAACCGTTAAATCATATAGTAAATGCTATGACTGGATACTATATGAATATATCAAAACGAAAAATAAAAAAGAAATTTAAAAATACTAGAGTGTGAATTTAATACAGAATCAATTTTAAATCAATTGGTAATTAACTGAATGACACCTTGTTCATAGAGTACAGGTGTGTAGAATTATATGTATGTATACATGAAACAGAGATTCAATAATTCCTTTGTCGTCACAATACAGAAGGCGAAAGTCAAGTGACAAGGCCACCATTTGGGCGGTGTAGTTCGATAAATAATCATAATCGAATGCCGCTAATAAAAAATACGTTGACTTAAAGAATTGCCATATAGTGAGAAACCATATTCGTTTTCTATATTATTTTTGATTTTTTGGTTTCAACATAATTATGAATCAAAGTATATTCTATTCAGTGAATATAATTTAGTTGAATAGACAAAATTCTTCTTTACCATTGATTTAATGGTGTCACAATCATACGCTATTTTATATGATTATATGCCATCAATCGTTACCCATTGTCATTGAACATAATACATTCATATTTAAATCAATTACATATTTTGTTCAATATTTAGTTTTCTCTCTCAATAAAAAAACATTAAATAATATTATCCACTGTCTTCTAAAACATACCATAAGATTCTTTTAGTACAGTGTGCACGGGTAAATCTGGAGTAATTTGATGCCTTCATTGATACCACACGAATTACATGTACATTGAATTAATATTTATATAAGTATATATTCGGTTTGTTTGCCGCAAAATATAGAAAGAAACTTGTTTCTTAAGTCAGGTCCGATGCCAACGTAACCAGAATTTTTTTTTTCTTTGGATTTATATTCCACTTCGTTCTTTTTCAATCTCTTTTTTATAATATCAAGAATTACTGTGCCCAAAAGAACTTCAATGATGATAGGTTATATAGTTACACCAAAATAAACTATGGAACCACCACACAATATGAATGGAATACCAAGATCATTAATGTTATGCTATTTTATTTTTTCTCTCATTCCTATCAAATACTTTGGATGGCGAATTGTCCATTAATCTAAAACAATATTATTTCAATTGAATTCACTAACAATTATTACAAGTATATGATAATTAGCTGGAAGTAAATTCTACCATACTGTCATACAATATTGTTTAAAATCAATTCATTTTTTTCCCTCTTTCTATTTATAAAGTAGTGGTTAATTGAACACAATTCTCTATTAAAATATTTAATATCGATGTAATAATAAAATACAGAATTTAGTGGAGAAATATAAAAACTTATAAGCAGATAAGACTATTTTTATATAAGAAAACTCACTTCTTCCCGTCTCATAACTTCATTCTGTAAACGCTTTTGGAATTCCTCACATTCATCCTTATATTTTTCCATTTCTTCCTTGGTTTGTCTCATTTTTTTCTTGAGTACATCAAGAAGAGTACCTTGTTGCATATTCGTCGTCATGTTTTACGATTTTTTTAATGCTTTTTCTTTTATATTTTATATTTGTTAATACAAAATTCAATATGTAGGAATAACTTAAATTGAGGTAAAGCCAGACAAACACACTTATTTTGGGGCGCGGTAGTAGGAAATCACACTATCAGATATTTTTTTCCACAAAAAAAAAATTGATTAGAACTTTACTTTTTTTTTTTGCCTCAATAAATGGCTCAATGATTAGTAATCCTGCTATGTTGGATTCTAATATTTTCTCAAACAGAAATTTAACTTAATTTATTTGATGGGTTCAGAAAACTCAATCACTTTGCACTTCACAATTGTTCAATTAACAATTGTTCCAAATAATCGGCAAAAATATGAATTTTTTTCTCTCTCTATTACACTTAGTTAAAACTTTGACTGGTAAAATGGTTGAACAGACAAATAAATTAGAATATGTACTAATAAATTGCGATTACACCAGCTGTATTGTAATATACAAGAAAAATTTAATTGAACCGAAATACAGCTCTTTTTTTTGTTGGATTACACGAAAATTTTGCGTAAAGAAATCACCGATTCTAAATTTTTCCTCTAAACCGAAATGGTTTTTTTTTCTTTTGGAATGAAAACTTTTATTGGAATGCTTAGCTTATGGAACACTTTATGATACTGTTTAATTAACTATTGATTACGGATTTTTTATGTAATAATCAAAATCAATGTGAATAGAAAAATAATATTGAACCACAGAAATAAAATTTCTATGTGGTGCTCGAACTCTCGTTTTACAAAAAAACCACCGTGTACAGTAAGAATGACTCGCCCGTCAATTTCAAAATGGCGTTTAGCGATATACCAATCGAACCAGAAATGATACTCAAGCCCAGGCCCGTAAAAGTCAAACACTCTCACTGCCACGGAATCTCTAGACCGTGTACATGTATTAGGCCACTGGCTGTTGTACTTTACGTATGGTTCGGTATAGAATACTGATGATGTTTCTGTACGTATAAAATGGCATGCATTTGTCGCAACGTTTTACCAAATTTATAGAAATGGAATATAAAAACCGGGGTGAACAGATAGTGTATATGTGTGCAATCTGGCTGTTCGTTGTATGGAGAACGTTACACTCAACAATATTTTCAGTTCCAGTGGCACTGACACATCGTACCATTATAGTTGGATTTAATGAAACTGATGTTAAGTCACATATTGTATCTCTCTTCGTCTCCGTATTAAATACAAAAGTATTTTTATTTATTTTGAATGGAATTGCAACTTGTCAGTTGAAACTAGAAATACCAAAATATCAAATATTTAACGTGTTTTTGTCTTCGACAGTCCAAACAGAAAATACCATTGAATTGTAATAAAATATTTTCTTTTGTTATTCAAAACATTTGATTCGGACCACTGATATACTTCCGATTTAAAACTAACATAATATTAATGTGCAGTTAATTATTCATCGGTTTAATTGAATTTTATGTAGTACTGTGTACGATGAAATCATGCTTAACGTGGGTATCAATGAATTTCGGCAAAAAGGGCTATTCAATCAATTCTATTTATCGATTTGAATTCATTTGGGAAATATCTTTTTAAACCATGAATACAGCCATTAAAATATCCGGCTACATTGTTTCGATTTATACGTTAACGGAAATTTTAACTAATGTCATTGTATCGACATAGTTAAACGTTAGATACGATTACTTTAAAACCCTTAGATATACCTATTCTAATAATTATACTTGTTGTGTGTAATTGATGCTACTCTTAGACTCAACTGATAGGCGAAAAAACGGTCTAAATCAAGTTATAAATTTATTTTTGCAGCGCATTACAAACAAAAATATTGACCATCAGAAGGTCGATTTCGTAAGGAATACTCATTGATTAATTAAAAATCGTATAAGTTCAATTCGCATTACGATTTTCCAAAAAAAAAAAAAAAATTCAAAAATTATGAAAAACAACCTCAACTCGTACAATTAATGCCATTTGGTCTCACAATCTAATAAATACACAAAATAAAATTTACCACCAAATATGGATATGTTCAATATAAATATCAATTGTAGTTTTATATATCATATGTATAATGATATTATTTGCGGTAAAATAAAATCGACAGTATGGTTTCTTTTTCTTTGTACTAAACAGCATAACTACGTTTGCAATTAACATATTTGGTTTTGCGCTAAAAGTTATCGTAGCCTTTAATGTGACACAGTTTCGATGCTAGTATGTCACTATAATCTTTTTTCGATTCGACCAAAACAAAATATGAAAATTAAAAGTTAATTTCCAACTATTACGGAATGTTGAAGGCATTTCATAGCACTTCAACAATGAATGCGTCCGACTGATAACAATCCGTAACATTATAATATTAATTCAATTCGTTTCGTTATCGATTTGTAAACGAATGGCTTCCCAGAATCATAAATTCTTTACTGTTCTAATAATGATCGTATGATTTAATTATCTTCGGTTTAAATACATCGTACAGTTCAATGAATTCCTTTTTTCTTTTATGCTGAAAAGAATACTCAATAGAAGTATTGATTAGCGTTCATAAGTGAAAATATTCACGTTACCACAAATGGCGAAACAATTCGCACACGTACCCGTTTCAATTGCGTCTTCATTATATTATGAAGCTCATTCCGAATTATATTGAATTTCATCATTGTATCCGAACTAAAGATTGATCGTCCAAAGTCTAAACCCGGATAATCTGGACATCGTCTACGATGCTCTCGTTCAGCCACAACTTCAGTTCGTTCGCTGGTGCATCGAAGTTTCACCCATTCACCGCTGTCTGGATCCTCGTCCATTACCTCTTCACCAGCTGCCGCACCTTCAACTGGAGGCCGTTCCTCAATTATCACACCTGGAGACTGTGAGTGTATTGATGTACTCTTTCGATTCTTCGATGACTCAGAGCTTTTTGGTTTTCTCGGTCGTCTCGAACCATCTTCTGAACGTCTCTTTTTCTTAGCAGGAACTCCACTTATCGACTCTTTTATTGTTTCATCAGTTTCTTTTCGTTCTGTTAAATTTTTCTTATCTACAGTTGCCAAATCATTCGATCGACTGGCTAAGGCATCTATTGGTGATTTACTATCATTAACTGCTACATTGGATTGAGGATTTAACGATACATTATTGTTGACGTTATCCAATTGGCCAATAACGTTGCAATTTGCATCCTCCTGGACAGAGGTAACATCTGGCAATGTTTCGGAAGCAACAGGTAAAGTTTCACCACGGAGGGTGGCAATCACTTCAGTGGCAGGCACATTTGATCTTCGGGTACCAATGTTCTTGGGATGATGTTGATGGCCACGTTTCCTCATCACCCCGCCAGTCTTCTGGTTCTGTACACTATCAGCTGCCGCCTCAATGGGAGTATCTCCCATTTTATTAGGTTTTGTCGTTCACTTTGGACGGATTTTTTTATTTATTTATTTACTATCACCTAACTATTATCCAATGGATTAATTTTGTTTTCTTTTTCGTCCAATTTCGATTTCTTTTACTTCAGATATCGGTTCTTTACACATGTATATGTGTCACCGCAAATAAATAATAGTAAATGACAATCAGCTGTGACGTTATACGTTCGTTACCGCTGCTCAAGTATCGGTTGCGATTGTGGTTTTCAATGTTGGCCACGATGGCAATTTTCCACGAGAAAATTCGTTCAAATGCAATTCGGTAGACCACAACTAAATTCTACACTATTTTCAGAAAATTCAGAATCAACTTAAGCGAAACAACAGTCGTACGAGTTTAATAAAATTGAATTCTTTTCTGTTGGAAAAATATTCTATTTCTTTTTGGATACGCCGGAATGGCAACACCTTTCTTGTTCGATGAAATTATTTAATCCGACTGGCGGTTGAGTTACTCGAAATTCTCTTGCTTCAAAAAAACGCATTCACGGAAAATTGCCGAAAGAAAAAGACGGACAGTCTTTTATGAGAGAGAACAAATGTATGTTTCCAACCAACACATGTACGCCGTTATAATTTTAATACAAATTAGAATATCGAGGAAATTGGGCCAAACCTATGAAACGCATTTTCTAATTCTTTAACAAATTCATTTGGATTCAAAACGTACACAGATCGTAAATACATCCATTATGTTATTCTAATTGATGATTCTGATGTAATTTCCTTAGCAGACATTGGTACTTCACGCATATCCGAAATGATTTTGGTTATTGAACACAACTTGAAATTCATTTAATTTTCAGCCACTTCAAAACACCCGTTTCTATGGTATCAGAAAATTATGAATCTCATAAAATCTGAACGATCAGAGAGACTTTTCACAACCAGTGTGTGAACCACTCAGATGAACAAATAATGAAAATTGCCAGAAAATTATTATCAAGGAGTCCAGAGATGAAAATTTAGTTATGATTTTTGCATTAATACTATCTTATGACGCCATATTAGGCAACGGTTCATTATAATCCCACCGTTTTGTTAAAAAGAAACTCATTTTTCGTTTCTCAATATTTTAAAAATAGCATTTCAATGCGGGAAATTCGATACTCGATGCTCTAGTTCTAGCAAATTTAGTGAATAATAATTTTGTGTTTATATGAAATTCATCGTGAAAATTCGTTCAGTTTTTCATCATTTTAATCAAATTTCCCCTTCACCGATCATTAAAAGTCGTTCGTCCAATTTGATTAAATCAGACGACGAAATGTGATTAATTTAACTAACAATGCTGAGTCCCATTTAATCACCAATATGAGAAATATTTGCACCGGAAACCATTGTAATTAAATCAATGTCAATGTACACCACCGATTGGTAAATTTAATTTCAAATTGTTTAAAATCAAAAATAAGGATGAAAATTGTACTCACGTTTTGGAGTGCCTTGTTCTTCTCTTCGAGTTTGGCATTGACTTGCATCAAAGCTTCTTGAGTTTGATCCAATTCATTTTCTACAGTTTGGATCTTCTTTTGAAGTGAACGAGCTTCTTCTTCGGCCTGTGCAAATATGAATTATATAAATTAGTAAATTCATAATTGAATTGATCATGAATCTGGGTAAACTCACCTTCTCGGCACGGAGATTAGCATCACGGGCTTGTTGTTCACAGACTAATGCACGATCTAAAGCATTGTCCTTTTCAAGCTTCATAGCTTGCATCTTCTTCTTGATGGCGTCCATGGCGTATGGTTTGTTTTTCTTAACTCTTCACTAAACAAAAACTACAGAATATCTGAAATGATGAATATTGTAATCGATTAAACGATTTGTCAAATGTATTATTATTCAACGTTAATGAATCAACACGACAAAATAACTAACAATTATTATTTCATATAACGAATATAAAGGAAGTTGTAATTATCTAAATTTTTTTCTGTTGTTAAATATTTTGTCTTATAAGTTAAGTCACTGTATCCAAATACGAAATAATTTTTCTTTTTAATATTGTAAATAATAAATATTGCGATTTATTTCTTCTTTAATGAATATCGTTGCATTCCTTCTCACGGAAATACCACAAGTTAATCAGCGAAATAAAATTTTAATAATTCATTAAATGGCAAAATTTATTTATGTATTTCATAGAGACCTCCAAAAAAAATTGTTTGGTATTACAGTGCATTTTAGAAAGCTAACAGTTCTTGAAACACCTTCATGTATGGGAAACCATAAAGGTGTCTCATGCACCGTAATTATGATAACAATTTAATATCATAATAAACATATCTATTTTTGCACACTAGCCCATATTTTACATATCTACAAACAGTCAAAAGAACTGCAATATCCGTGAATATCGTCAGCATTCAGGTATTTCATAATCAGGTATACAATTGGAAAGATTTTAATTGCTGGTTCAAACCTAATCGAGCAACGTTTTTAAAACAACCGTTACATGTTGTAAGTGAAAACAGAATTCCTTGAGTTCATCTTTAAACTCATCCAAAATTAAAATATTGCAACAATATGTTTAACGGGGTAACATAAAACGTAATTAACGAATACTGATCACGTAAAATTCCGATCTTCGTAAAACAAAAATGTAGGTGTATGATATTCCTTAACTCTCTCTCTCTCTCTCTCTAAAAATTTATCAACCGATGAGCAAAACAAATATTGAAGACACAGTATAATAATTCGAATTCTAAAAATAACGATCGCGTTCATCTAATATTTCACATATTCATTTAGATTTTCCTTCAGAATAATCCACCACACGACAAATGAACGGTTATTTTTTGCCTTACGCACTAAATTATTTCATTCACATTAAATCTGCTATACATTCTTATGTAACTTTCTTTTCAGTGATCTTTAATGAAACTGAATTCAAGAAATTTAATTTAAAATAATAATTTGCCCATTCTCTTTTGCCAAAAGAAATTTTACAAAAATTATCGTCGCTTTCATTGAACAATAATCACAATAATTCATAAATATTATGGAGTATTTATTATTCACACATCACTATTAAACATATGACCAATTGAAGATAATTATTATTAAACTAACAATCAACAATTTTAAATAATGAAACAATAATTATTATGGAATATAAACGATAATAATTTTTAGTAAAAAAATAATTAAATAATTCTCACTATTTTTTTTGGAATTAATATTTTTTACTTACAAAACAGAATCCGCGTCTTGCACAGTGTTTGAAGGCGAACTAAATAAGTTTCAGTTAAGATACTTTTACTTTGGATATATTAAAAAAAAAAGAATTTTCCCGAATCAGATAATCCGAACAGTAGGATGTTGGTTTCGACTTACCTCGAAATAATTTAGTGGCTGTTGATCTGCCCCACCAATCGTGTATGAATAGAAACAATAATCGATAGTATTGGAGAATTTGTATATCGACACTCCCCACCACACGATCTTCATGTGGCCCGGGAAATTTAATGGAAACTCTCTATTTTCCGGATAAAATATCAATTCCGAATAGTTAAAATATAACCCACCAACTCCCACTCTCGATCTCGATCAGATCACAAATTTGGGTATTTAGAAATTTGTATCATTTTGAAATAAATTTTAATATTCGAATTGCGTTCAGTGAACGTTACAAATTACAGAACGTTCTAATTCAATTCTTATGCTTTTGGAGTATCTTAAGGTATCCAATTGACAGTCGACGACAGTTGATGAAGTTAAATCCAGAAAACAGTATGACATGATCAAAAATAACGATCAATAAATTTACGTTTTCAATGTTAGTGGGTCTTGGACTAATTGATTAAATATTCGCCACCTGGTCTCACCTTTTCATGTATTTTATTTTCTGTTAACTTTGTTTTGTATTTTACATTTTTTTTTGTTGCACGTTGAACGGTATGTAACAGATGAGAAATCATGAATGATGTTATGACTGTTAATTGTTAATGCGTATATTTACAACATATTTACTTATTCACCTGATGAATTTCCTTATATGGTTGGAGTTTTTTTCATTTTTAAAACTAAAAATATGAAAAATCTATATTACGGCTTTTTTTTTTTTTTTTAAAAATGTTTAATAACAAAAAGGTATAAAATCAATATGTTGGTATATTAAATTTTATGGCATGCAGTTTTTGGTGATTGATATTAAATATACTTTTTTAGGTAAAATGGTCAAGGTAAACACCACAAAAAATAATCTGTTTTATTAACTTTACCATTTTATTAGTACTTTTCTGTATCATAATTATGATAATATCCATTATTCTATTCATTTCTTTTATTGGAATAATCCACGAAAAAAATATTAATAATTACCGAATATACTTAAATTATCCTTCTATCTTAATCAAGTTAATGTTTAATGTTGTCCAAATCGTTTGAAAACTTAGAGATGATTTAAACAGGAAGTTAAGCTTATAATGCTTTCCGATGATATTCAGGAGTTACATTCACAAAATTCGTTATTGGGAATAGAGTTGTGCTATTTTTGACAAGATACTTTAAAAAATCTTGAATTTGACTCACAATTATTTGCACAGATTTCTCATCTAATGTAGTAAATGATAGCATCGAACCTAAACGCACAAATAATCGTAACAGATGTGTTGATCCATAAATATTCGACATTTTAGTGTCCGGATGGTCTTGCAATAATTCGGCATACTGGGGCCGTTCAAATTTATAGAGCAACTGTGAGCCTACCATAGCATTAAAATATTCTATTAGACCATTGGTTAAATCACTAGCCGATGATGTGTCCTTTGATCCGGTTTTATTCTTGTTATTATTTGCTTTCTTTGACTGCACATAGTTATCCATAATCTCTTGGACGCTCACTTTAGCAGGCAGATCAACTAATTTATTTTGTCGGGTGATACAATCCCAGTCATCGACTAAAATTGGCTTCAATTCGTCTGGTATTTTAATTTTCACTTCAATTTTAGATAAAAATTGTTCTTCGCTTTCAACAGTTTGATCCAAACGAGCTCTTTTCTTATTTCTAAAAGTAAATAATTTCAGTATAAAACAGCTCAAAGTTAATGGTTACAATTAATCATGTCATACTTTGAACTATCATCCTTCGATTCATCCACTTTAACTGCAGAACTGGTTGTTGCTGAGGTAGATGCAGTAGGTGGTTTTGAGGATCTGCCACGTAACGATGATTGACTACTTGCTGGTGTAGATTCCTTTGTAATTTCTTTAGACGGAGTCGATGCCCGAGAATCGCTGTCCTTACTACTTGAACTGTTTTGTCCATCTGCCTTCTTGTTCTTGGCTCCTGTTTTCTTATTCTTCGATGCCATATTGGCGTGTAATTTGGAAACCTCCTTTTGGCGTTGTACATTCGCCTCATTATACTTGAGTACTCTGTCCTCCGGTACCCATTCGTCCCAGCTAAAAAGATAAATGTATGTTTGTACCCACAAGAATTCATTCAGTCAATCAGACTGTCCACACACTAACTTTTTATTCCAGCCGGCGTAATGAATGAAATACTTGACGTGTTTATCCTTCGTTACCATACTTTTGAGCGCCTTTGCTTCGTACAAGAGAGGGCCGTGGAAGCACAAAACCTTCTCGCCTTCTGTAAACTTTAGTTTTGGTGGCATTTTATTAAGCCCTTTTAACACCGACTCAGCTAATTGTAATTTTAATTGGGGAATTGGATTAAATTCTCGTTCTAACTTTTTATTTATTTAGAAGCAGCTTCTTTTTTTGGCAACAAATTTGACGTACGGTATATTATGTGCACCTTAGTATGTCCTCTAAGTATTATAACAGTGTATACACGATATTATAACAGTGATAAACGTTAATTCAATTGATGCATATTTGATTTTCTCATTAAATGATCTACATTTCGTCCTTTGAAAGAAATTGGATAACATTTATAATTTTCGAGGTATTAATAAAATCAAACATAAGATTATCGGTATTCATATTAATTTTAAAAGTATTTAAAAACTTCAAATGTAGATATCTCAAAACTATGATTTTTCATTATACACTGTTATAATGCTAATGGGACGATATGTGTAAGTAAATATGTCAAATAGCTGAAATAATTGGCGGTACTTCTGCCGTACCGATAGACGGAGGTAAAGCAAAAAAGCTAAACTAATTATTTTCTTCTTGATGAGAGGCTTCCACTATCAGCGGTTCATCGTTGTCCTGTTCCAGTAGGTCCGCTTCATAGCATCGTTGGTTGTGAATAACCTCTATCGCATGGCCGCCCTTCACTTCAGGACTAATTATCACAATTTCAATTAATTGGAAAGAATGTATTGGAAGAGGACAACTAGAAGCTGCTTCTAAAATGCAAATAAAATTACAAATGCATAAACCACCCGATCTAATGCAAAAAACCCTTGAAAATTATGCGGCAATCAAGTTCTGGACTTGCAACTACCTGTAATATTTCTAAAAAAAAATTATGAATAATCTAAAAGCCGGAACGGCCACTGATTGCTTTTTATTGTGTTTTAATTCAAAGTACACCAAACATAGAAAGTAAGAAACAAGTTATTGAATTCAATTTCAAATTACGCAGCATTCTGCTAAACTAAATAGATAATAATAACAAAATGTTTATAGCTTCTCATTTGTACCAAGCGATTCCTGTAATGAAATTCGGTCCCCATGTGTTACTGGTAATGGCATTCCATTCGGTGGAGATGCTGGTAATGGTATTCCACTCGTTGGAGGTGCCGGTAATGGTATTGCGTTCGTTGGAGGTGTCGACAAAGATGTTGCCTTCGTTGAAGGTGCCGGTAAAGGTATTGCCTTTAAGGAAGGTTTCTGCATAGTTATCGCATTTTCTGGTAATCTTTGCCTCGGTGCAGCTTTTGCTTGTAGTCCTTGCCTTGGTACAGAATTTACTTGTGGTCCTTGCCTTGCTACAAGTTTTGCTTGTGGTGTTGGCCCCGGTACAGCTTTTGCTGGGGTTGATTTTTGAACAGATTGTCGACCTCTTATCATAGACTGCGATGGCGGTAGTATTGTTGTTGTTGTTGCAGGGTTGTCCCGCTGTCCACCACGACTTCCTGGCATTCTATTTCCATTATTACCACGAGCCCACTTTCTTCGAAACCCGAACTCATTACCCGAATTATCACTGCTATCTGAGAAACGCCCTGCTAATTCCTGAAAACCTTCTGTATGTAATCTGTTATTAACGAAACGCCTGCCACTACGTGATCTACTTTTTCGACCCCGGGACTCACTGTAATTGTGGACTGTTCTTGATATGTTAAGAGGTGCTCTCGGTGTAGAATTAACATATATAATTTTGTCTCTAATAGAAAACGGCAAATTAGATTATTTAATAAAATTTATCTTAAATTTAAATACATACACAGGTCCATTAATAATAATCGAATAAAAATTACTCATAATTACGCAGGGAAAATGAGATACCTTAAAAAATCGAAATTGGAATCTTTTTCTGAAAAACACCGTCCGTATTTGTTTAACAACACACGTTCTTTGATTAAAGCGTTAGGATTTAAAAATTTAAATATTACAGTCACACAATATGTACACATTCTATTAGAAATTGAATTGTACTTGAACACCGTTTTTGTACTGCAAATTCAATTCAAAGAGGAGAGAAATTAAAATTGGAGGATATATTATTGTCCATTGAAGTAAATACAATTAAATAGCAATATGAATATAATTTATTTTTTAAACATCTTCAGTATTTTACAAATCAATCAATTTATTTTTTCTTTGTTCGGCTTCCGCTTGCCTTCGACGTGGATGGTTTCTTGACATTCTCCTTCTTCGGTTTAGCAGCAGGTTTTGTTTTCACCTTTATCAAATTATCATTATTAATATTATCATCTTCTTCATCCTCATCGTCTCCACCGTCATCGATTAGGTTTCCTTCTTCATCATATTCCTCAGAATCGGTACTCTTCTTCTTCGACTTGGTCGTTTTCACAGCTGCTGGTGCCAACTCTTTATTGTACTGCCGAGTTAATGCCGCCTTCACCTTCGAATCAACCGACTCCCACAAGTTCTTTTTTCCTTTCCATGATGTGAGCTCTATTAGAGATTCAATATCTTCACGTAGCAAACGGTACTCTCGAAGTACGCTAATAGCCTCATTAACACCATCCAAGCCAGTATCAACCAACGGCTTAACGATTCTAAGTAGAATATATGGGGCATAGTCCAGTCGAACACTAATGCGAGATCCAGAAATTCTGAAATAGATCATATGAATATATATTTTAAATAATCTTCAATGTATTTACTATACATACTTGACTCTCGTGTGGTCATTGATTTCCTGAGCCAAACGGGATCTCTTCCGTTGCGATGAATATTTACCGAGCCACGATGGAAAATTTATTTGACCCGCTATTTTTCCAGACATATATTCTCCCGGTAATACTGACGAGAACATTGCCTAAATTATAATAATCACATTTTATTCATTATAACTAAATCCAATGAAATTTAGTTACCTGAACTGGCAAGAGAGACCAAGCGTTATTAGAACGTATTCTTGAATCTACCATGTCCCCTAAACTCAAACTATCGGCAGTTTTCGCTACTTTCCATAGATTTTTTGAACTAAAAGCAATTTTATGCAATGGAATTATGCAATCATAAATAAAATGTAACTATCAAAGCAATTACCTCTGTCCACTCGGTTGCACTACCAAATAATTTTGTTGCACAAATAATGGAGCAATACTATAGTCATAGAAGAATAAATCCGATTTATCGTGGATTGTCATATTTTTATGCTCCTCGGCACTAAACACTTTACGAATGACTTCCCATGGTCCTAATTTGAGATCCTTTGTAGCTGTTTTTCCTTTCAATTCCATTGCTTTCGATTCGTCTTTACTCATCAGCGATAGGAAGTTTAGTGTTTGTCGCACATCGTTATTCGTTGCTTGAATTACTTCATTTATTTTATCTATCGGCATTTCAATTTTTTCCTCATGCAAAACGCGACGCATAGCACCAGCAATTTGCTGTGATGACGGCTTATTGAACCGTAAATCAAAACAGTAGTTCGACAAAGATCGTATTTTTGGATGCTGGCGATCGTTACACATGCAAATAATAGGAATCGAAGAGTTCTTGATTAATGTAATTAATTCTTGAACCCCACCACGATCCTCATTGCCAGCCATCCCATCTACTTCGTCCATAATTAATACATGCTTTTTCGTAACTTTTTTAGATTCTCCATGACAATAATGGAATAATGATGTACTCTGTAATATTTCTGCTACTTGTTGTTGTAAAGTTTTCTTACTTCTAGTATCGGAAGCGTTGAATTCAACTAAATCAAAACCCAATTCATGGCTCACAAGTGTTGCAGTTGTGGTTTTACCTTTATGATTCGAAAATTACAAATAAGAATAATTTAAATAATTATGTAAAAATAATATTTACCAACTCCAGGCGGTCCAGAAAGCAACACAGCTTTATAATAGCTTCCATCATCATTTTTAGCCCACGGACTCGGTTTTTTCAAATTGGGATTCTTTCTATTTATGTACCATTTAGATAACCAATTCAATAATCTAAAAACCAAATTATTGTAAGAACCAATTCATATGAGATAAAATATTGTTATTATTACTTAGCGCAATTGCTAGATGGTCCAAATTGTCCAATTATATCCTTAGTAGACTTAGGCTTATATTTTTCGGTCCAACACATAGCATTACCATCGATTGGTTTTATACCCATAGAACGATCAACATTACGTTCTGGCAATTTATTAGAATTTTCCGTAGATGATTCTGTTTTTACTTTTACTGGTGTTATTTTACCGGATTTACTTTTAACTGGTGACTGAACTTTTTGGACTTTGACTGGTTTTTCAAAGTCCTCATAATCATCAACTGGTTCTTGTTTAACAATTGGTAAATTTGATTTTTTTCTGATCAAATTTAATAAATCATCTTCGGAAATGATCGGTATATTAATACTTTGTGCCTTCTCTAATTTTGCGGGGCCAGCATCAGCACCAGTCACAACATAATTTACTTTCTTTGAAACACCACCGACAATTCTTCCACCATGAGTTTCAATCAATTTCGCTGCATCATCGCGCTCCATCGATTCCAAAACCCCAGTCAGAAGGAAAGTTAAACCTTTCAGGCAATCTGGTTTTCCTTTTGGAATTTCCTTGCTACCAGGATTCGCGGGACCAGCACGATTCTTGAACTGTTGATAGAGCATTGCCGAATAGCGTTTTTTCTCATATCTATCAGCGTCCATTGCAGCTGCATCATCTATAGATTGGTCTAAGTTTTCCACACTTTGAACATCGACATTTGATTTCTTTTTTTTGGCTGATTGCTTCAGTTTTTCTGTCGACTTAGTATCATGTGCCTCTCTTTTCAAGTAAGATTTTTTTGGTGTGTTATTTTCTTTTCTTTCATTTTTTTCCTTCGATTTATCCCTTGATTTCTTATTCGGCTCTTCTTTAACTTCATTTTTTTTAGGAGTTATTGATCGAAGCCGTTTTGATTCACGTTTTTTCTCACTACTCCGTTCTATTTCTTTTAAATACGATTTCTTTTCTCCTCGATCCTTTTCACTTGATGTCGGTTTCTTACATGATTTTACTTCATTATTATTATTGTTTACCTTCTCGGGGGTCTTTTCACCATTTCGATGTCTAGATTCAGATTTATCTTCTTTTTTCTTTACTTGAACTGGCTTAGATCCTAATAGGTTTTCAATATCTGAATTAGAAATTTTCTTAAGAGTTTCAGTTTTCTTCGGTTCTTCGACCTTTCTTTTCTTGGTATCAGTTTCTCTAGCATTTGAATGTTTTGCATCATTATCACATTCCTCGTCACTTGAACTGATAACATAACGACGTTTTGGTTTTGTCGCCTTCGTTTTCTAAGAAGCAATTATTGCAAAAATTAAATATCCTTTTGGAATAATATAAACTATTAAATACTTTTGATGGAGGGTCGTCTTCCATGACAATTTTTGGCTTTTTCCTACTCGTTGAGGATGCTGTGTTTGAGGCAGGGACATTGGGTGCCAACGGCTTCCCAGTACCCTTCTGCATGGGTTGAAAAAAGGACCTAATATCCTAGGAGAGAAAATCCATAAATTTCAATCGACGGAATAAAAATTGAAATTTAATTCCTCACCCTACTCATTGTAGATTATTATTGTAGCCAAGTACAGTTCACCATTGAATAGATGAAACTAGAAAAGTAACTGCGCCAAATTCTAATAGCAATTCAATTTATTTAAGTATTGATAAGATAATCGTAATGTTAAGTTACACTAATAATTAGTAATTAATAATTAAAACGATAAGATAATAAATTATTGAATCGACTAGCATTACGGTAATTTTACACCTAAAACACTGTTTATAATATTGGCGGTAAAATTGACTGTTCTATGGATTGTGAGGAATGAAAATAAATCGTGTGGAACGTCTGACAGAATTTCAGTAATTTTGTGTTGTGTAAAAGGAGAGAATTAATTTAATATTTGTAATGAAATATAAAATTAGATTAGGTGTGTGAAATAGTTACTAATGTAAGTAACAAATGTTTAATTTAATATACTAATGCATATACTAAAATCAAGACGGAAATATGGTCAGTGATTGGCAGTACTGTTTGTACTGAAGAAAACATTGTGATTTAACAAGTTGTTGCTTAATGGACCTTAAAATGGATAAAATGCATCCAATAATTTGCAATGAGTTGAATATAGATATGAATAAAGCATCCCTCGTTTGATGAGAGACAAGAATACGAATGAAATGCTTATCATTTTTGATAAAATCGCCTGCCATTTTTATATCAAATTGATTCAAACCATTTTCCTGTCACGTATGGCGGTATGGCGTTATGAAAAATTACGTGGAGTTCCACCAACAACTATTGTCCGCCTGCGATAGTTCAGTTTAATATGAGATTCACGTAACTAGACTACTGAGATGCAAGCTCAATTGGGTGTATTTATCACTTTAATATGTGATGTATCAACGCTTCACAATGAATTGTACAATTGATATTTCGAAAACCTCTTACATCATAAAGTCATCTCATAGTAAGATACTACTGTTTGAATATTCATCTCTTCTTACTACTGATATCACGTAACTGGAATATTGAAATACATGTTACGTAGACAGTGTTCATTTCTTCAAGTGGTGGAGAATCGACGCTTCACACTATATGTATGTAACATCGATTTGATACCGTATTTCAGAAACCTCTTGAATCAGAGTTTAATTTAGACGCAATTCATGGAAATATACGCCACTTTTGATTCTTCACGATTTTCATGTCGCGACTGAAATCATCCTCCTTTCGTTGTCACGCAACTAATCGTACGGTGTAAAAAATTAATTTGTCAAACGGAATTCAATTTTTGCTTCGAAAGGAATAAAAAATTTTAGTGTAATTTTGTAAGTAGAAAAAATCATTTTAATTAGTCCAATAAATTGTTGTGTGCTTGAAATTAGTGTGCCCTACGTTTCAAAGTAGCCGGTAGAATAAATTTTTTGTGTAAAAAGAGCGCTTTTCGCATTGAAAATCTAACAGAGAAAAGTGGTGAATCATTGGCCCTGATTCGGACCGAGGACGCGCTATTTTTCTTTTCTTTGGAAATTTGTCCAAGCATTTTGTCGTATAGAATCTATTCATTGAATGAGACAATCGGAACTGTTTGCCATCCTCCGAAGCATTTAATTGCAATAAAACAACTACGATTGATGAATTAAGCAAATAGATGGGATTAGCATTTTAATTAGTACATGTGGCCATTATTAATTGTATGCGGAATAGTTGTAAAAAACTGCCACATGGGAGTTTAATTTTTCATATGGCTTGTAACCTTTGGACGGAACAGAAATCCTTCTAAAGTATAATCAATTTGCGAAAAATTAAGAGAGATTAATCTTTTGATGGCCGGAATGCCATCTACTTATTACTTACATCTAAATATTATAATGGGCTCACGGGTAGAAGCCATGTGCCACCACCATGGTGCTCTTGAAAAGTCTCATGTCGACTCGTTGAGGTCTACATGTACAATTAAACTGCATCATTGATCTATCGCATAATGCTATCGTGACAAAGATCTAATAGATGTTTCAGCATAGTTTCTTCTAAAATAATGATACTCCAAAGCTGTGGCTCAATGGGCAATCACCCGTAGTTGTTACAGTTTGAGTTAAACCATAGCATATATTAAGGGCATAATTATTATTATAATCTCTGCATATTGCGAATGTGGTGGCTAATTTAATTTGTTATATTTGTAGGTAACAAAAAAAAATACCGAAGAAGAGACTTTTATTGCCTCCCCAAAGTAATTTTAATAAAATTTCTAATTGTCTTTATTAATCAAAAATAACAATAATTGATCAGACAGAAAATAGAATACATCCCCCATACCCATATAATTAAGAGTTTCAATAAGACCCCATAATTCACGTGTGATTTATCGTGTGAGTGTGACCTTTAGTTGGAGCTTTATATTTTATTTATTTTATCCTTTTTCGTTTTTTTGGGACACCAGTTTACAAGTAAGATTTGTTTGTTAAATTTTTATTTTATTCAATATTGTTTTTTTAGTTTCTTTTTATTAAATAATTGAGTTGAAGGAATTATGCCTATATTCGTTTCTTCTTTATCTCTCCTATTCCTACTGCGAACACTCATCGCAATACATACAAAAGACACTGGAAATTGGTGTTTCGCCTGAACATTACAAGCTTTAAAACAAGTTTTTGTGTATACTCGGAAGCACATCATCATTTATGTGCTGAACCATATACAGATGATTCAGTCTCAGTGAAATCAAGTGATGAATATGTGAATACAGAAAGCGGTTCGTTTTTTAAGTGAATGCGAACAATACGTGATTTTACCTTAATTCAATGTAATCGCATTAACTTGCCAAGTCCTTTACGACTGTACACCATTACACAAATCTGCTGTTAGTAATTCGATGGCCATTGACCTAAAAAACAAACAAAACTAGAGTATACAATGTAATAACTGCTAAAACTATTAGTAGAACTAAACCTAGTAATGGACTAACTGGTTGATTACTAGCTAATAGAAATTTTTTATTTTATGATACAGAACAATTGAACAACAATTATATGTGCAACATTGAGCCGAACTTGAATATACACTTAGAGGTCAATTTATATTACGTAACGTTTTTTCTATTGCTTAAAGAGCCATTCATGTATTTGACTAAGCTCATTGTTTTTGCATTAATTGAATTAAAATTATATGAAAAATCTGAGAGAGTAGAAATATTGTCCACAAATGGACACTTTTCATTCCAAATTGTATGTATCATTCGCAACGGTATATGCATGAACCGGTATTCAAGATAAAACTATGAATTTTTGGATATCAATTCATTCAACTTGAAAAATTGGCTGGTTGCCTGTTGATCACTTTATGTTAAAACGTACACATACATACAAAGTTTATTCTTTTTTCGCTCTTTTTATTTGATCAGTACTAACGACAAATCATATAATGTGACTATCATAATTCATTGCTGATGCTTGTAAAAGAATGTAAGTTTTTTCACTTGCTTTCGAGAACAACCAATTTGAAAACTCCTTTGAATTTTTGATTGTCTAAATGAAAATTGACGGTTGTGACGGCATTTGAGAAACTCTGGCCATGAGCAATAATGTGTGTTTGTAATACGGCCTAAATAAAACGCGATTCAGTGGGAGAGAAAAATATTTAAATAATTATTAATCATTAATTTTTTTTTTCCATATCAACAACGAACCATATTCATTTGAGTGTTTTGATTTTTATATTTACTTTTTTCGTTAAAATCATTGAGGACACATAGACAGAGAATACGTATACTTAAAACATTTATATTTCCCATCTTGCAATTATATTTTCGATTGATATTAACGAGAAATAATATTTCTAATTGTGTATCAAGTCACATAACTTCGTTTTTCAATTTTTATTAAAATCAGCTTGAATTAAAGTATTCCAATCAATACATTTTCAAAACAAGTGTACTGTTATTATTTCACGAGTTTCCTTATTACCAAGTGAGTTTCAATTATAACACATGTGCAAAGAATCTCTTGTTAATTGTGTAATGTAAAGTGACCACAACATTAAAATTCAATGAAAGAATCACATACAGAAAGAGAGAGAGAGAGAGAGAATAGAAATAAATATAGTTTCACTGCTTAAAAATTTAATTATATTTCTTCTTATTTTCGTCTACATAATAAATTATATTTATCTCATTTTAGCAATTTATTGTATGAGTCAAAAAACCGAAAGACCAGTACTATCAGGTCAGCGCATCAAGACCAGAAAAAGAGGTAAATTATTCTATAATAAGAGTAGAGTATTTGATTGAGTTGCTAATAGGATTCTATTTCAATTATTATAATTTTAGATGAAAGAGAGAAATACGACCCCACGGGATTCCGTGACGCGGTCATTGCTGGTCTCGACAAAACTGAAGGCGATTTGGAAGCAATCTCCAAGTATCTAGATAGCGCTGGTAACAAGCTTGATTATCGTCGCTACGGTGAAGTATTATTTGATATTCTTATCGCTGGTGGACTACTCGTTCCTGGTGGTTCTATTTCTCAAGATGGCGAAAAGCCACGCACAAATTGCTGCATATTTGCAGCTTCTGAAGACATGGAGGCGATGCGAAATCACGAACAGGTAAACAAACCTTATCTATTCATATTGAATAAGTGGCAACTCATTAGACCTAGTCCATAGAAACATACTTTAGACTGGGGTCGATTGTTGCTAAAAAAACGTTGATGCAATCTTTACTTGTCTGCTTTGTGTTATGAGTTTTCATTTACATACACTTAATGGATTTCTTTGATTGCTACATATATTCAGAATATATAATTTATTATATAAAGTGGATTACTTACTTTCAATAAATTGTTTCAGGTATTCGTCAAACTCATGCGACGATATAAATATTTGGAGAAGATGTTTGAAGAGGAAATGAAAAAGGTTTTAATCTTTATAAAGGGATTTACACCTAGTGAAAGAACAAAGCTAGCCCGTATGACTGCCTTGTGGATCGGTATGTATTTCAGATCATATTTTTAAATTATAGAAATATTAATCTACCAGGTTAAACCTATTGTCCAATATTGTTAATTGTGGTCGATTTCAAGGACCTGGTGAGATTAAAAACTATTCGACCGGAACGTACTGGCTGTTAAGCTATTTAATAGTATAACAGACACACGTTCTGGAACATAAAAATATGAAATAAATTATGTTTATTTTGTAACAATAAATTATTTTTCATTTTTTTTCCAGGCAATGGTTCTGTACCACCGTCCGTCCTCTTGGTTTTAATCAATGAACATTTGGTGAAAGAATCCATTGCATTGGACTTCTTGCTAGAGGTTTTCACCACATTCAAACAGGAGAAGGGTTTATCGTCTTTGGTTCAAGCACTTAAGAAGGGACAAATTGAGACGAGGTAAGAATTATAATAATGGCTATAACAAATTATTAGTAGTGAGCTATTACCCCACACAATAAGCCGACTGTTTAGATGAATTCTTAATTCACAATCAATGTTTAAACAGTGTGCTAGGTTGTGGGTACATTGAGGCCATCCTACTGTGTGTATGAAAGGTGTTCGAATCAATCGACATTTATCAAAGAAATGTAGGAAACACACAAACAATATTTTAAAATTTTATAAAATGCGTATTTAACTACATATCGACATTTTTACTTTACAGATTAATGGAGTTTTTCCCATCCAAACGACAAACAGAGGAACAACTAAAGGCTGCCTTTGTTGATAGAGGTTTGGCTGAAGTTGTTAAGCTCCATAAAGCGCAAGCAAGTCATGAAGCGAAACGTGAAATTCAACAGGTAATGAAATTGAATTTAAATTCAGTTGATTGTTTATTTGTTTGAAATCCACCTGCATTCTACTCTTTCTATTAAACATATTTCATTACACTTGTTATATGATTCAAATGGTTCGGGATGCAAAATCAAAAATGAATTTTTGCTTGCATTGTAATCTTGCTTTCTCGATTTCAATGCTAATGTAAATTCAAATATTCTTATGTTTATTCTACAATTTTATTCACTATCAAATAGTAGATATTATGTGGTTAAATACAACCGATTTTAATTGAATTTATACTTTTATTGACAGGTATTAATTGACGATATTAATGATAACAAAATGCAAAAGGAAATTATATCTGATCTTAAGGAAATGGCTTTAAAGACAAACATTCCGGAATACGACGTAATCGGCATTGTATGTTTATAGAATTATATTGAATAATTTATGTTATTCGATAACAAGTGCAACTTTATTAATTGTTTTTATTTAATATCAGGTTTGGTCTACAATTATGTCTTTGGCAGAATGGAATAAAAAAGAAGAGTTAGTGGCTGATCAAGCGTTAAAGCACTTGAAGTTATACACTCAATTGTTACAAGCGTTCACTATAACTGAACGTGCTGAATTAGCTCTTATATTGAAAGTACAAGAGTTCTGTTATGAGAATATGAATTTCATGAAAGCCTTCCATAAGATTATCATGTTATTCTATAAAGGTATGCATTATTATAATATAATACAGTAGAGTATTTTTTATATATTTATATTAATTGATGTGTTATTTCGATTATAGCTAACATCGTATCAGAGGATACAATTCTCAAGTGGTACAAAGATGCCCATTCAGCTAAGGGCAAAATGCATTTCTTAGAACAGATGAAGAAATTTGTTGAATGGCTCCAAAACGCTGAAGAAGAATCTGAATCCGAAGAAGAAGATTAGAGAACAAACAAAAATTAATTAAAAAAGAAAATATATCATCAAAATAAAATTTGTCTGATTAATGTATACAGATAAAATCTTATCCCCAATTGTAAGAAACATATTGCGAATAAGTTATATTTTGAATATGACGAAGACTAAACTATTGTAACTAAATAACGGGGATGGTTACAATTAATTAAAATTAATTCTTCGCCCCAAGTTAAATGAATTACAACTGTAAATTATTTTGTCAGATGAACATATTCATTATATATAAATAACTGTACCAACCAACTTTATAAATGAGAATTACATTTCTTTTTATTTTAAAAACTCTGGATTTATTGGATATGAAAATGAATATAATTTTAAAATACAAATTTAATTGAAATGAATTAATGTAAATTCATAAAGCAACTAAAAGAAAATCCTCCATTCACTTTATAAATTATTCATCTTTTAAACCATGAAAACTATAACATACATATTATATAATCCCATTATTACCCATAATTTTTTAATAAAATTCGATTATTGATCAAAATGTTACGATGCTTTTATTTGTATTCTTTAGTAACTAGAGTTAAGATAATATAGTTTCGCCTGAATCATGATTGATAAAATGAACTTAACATGTTTCTCCTTTACAGAAACGTATCAAAATGTTGGAAGTGTGTATTGACACAATTGAATCAGCGTTATCTGCTAGTGCAGGAGGAGCAGCTCGTTTGGAAGTGTGCAGTTCATTAGCAGAAGGTGGTTTGACACCATCTTTTGGCATGTTTAAAACAATTAGAAGTATTGTAAGTAACTGAACTAATTTAAATATGCCTAGTCGATTGTAAAATAAATTTTGTAGGTAAAAATTCCTTTGTTTGTAATGTTACGTCCGAAACCTGGAAACGATTTTGAATATAGCGACCTGGAATTAGATTCAATTCTAGCTGACATGGAAATACTGTCGGAGTACGGTGCTGATGGATTCGTGTTTGGTGCTCTTCGTAACGGATGTATTGATACAGAAGCATGTTCAAAAATCATAACTGCTGCAAAAGGTTTACCGGTCACTTTTCACAGAGCATTTGATGTAACTGATCCGAAAGATATGATTGCAAACGTTTATCTCATCAGTTCCCTTGGATTTTCGAGGGTTCTCACTAGTGGATTAGCTCGTAGTGCTTTTGAGGGCGTTCAAAATATAAAATCATTACAAAATGCAATTGGTAATGGTCTTATTGTAATGCCGGGCTGTGGTATCACTACTGACAACGCTGATGAGATTTTATCCACAACCGGTTGTAAAGAGTTTCATGCTTCAGCGAGGAAAATTAAATACTTGCCATCAGGAATGAATCCGTCTGTGAAAATGTCTAAAGAAGCAGCAAACGAAGATTTTATTTACATAGCTGATGAAGCAACCGTTAAAAAATTAGTTCTGATCGGTCAACAACATAATCTTCATAATATACTATAAAAACTGGATGAATTAATCGTATCATTGAAATATATTTATTGTTATTTACACATAAATTGCATAATATACATGGATTAATCAATTACATTACAAGGATATTACTAAAAGAACGCCTATAATATTTTGAAAGTTATCCCAAATTGATATACGCTACAATTATTCAATTCGATACCGGATAACAAATCTATCAAGAGTAAATGTATATGGTTAATTACAATGGGAAGAGGAGATATAATTATGTATATGAATGCAACATATATTTGAAGAAACGCTTAAAGAATTAACAAGCCATAACAACATTGCATGTAATTATTTGTACGAACAATTTTAATTATATTATGTACGAGCAAAGTTAAAAGTTTGTTATCCTTGATTTCCTCTGTATCGTTAAAGCAATTGATATTTGATATATACCATAAATGGAAAGAACAATTGTATTGTATATTATTGCAGAAAGCAAAAATTAAGAAATTTGGTCATAATATAGTCCTCTTCTAATAAAAACAAATAATTATATAACAATAAATCAACTGATATCTTATAAACAAAATTTTAAAAATTAAATATGTGCTTAGTTTCCTCATTTTCGTTTTATTTTTCTAAATTAGTAATATTGGGAATACTGACGGAAATATAATCGAACAAACAAAAAAGAATAAAATTACATGATTTAACAATTTTAAAATTGAATGAATAATATTCATCTACACACATTTTCCATATATATTTCATTATTTTAAAGATAAATTTAATTGTGATGGAATAAAATTATCAGCTGGAAGTTACTGATTACCGATGAATACTCCGTACCCTCGAATATGTCCATTTCCACCATCCCATATGTTGGAAATCAGTAAATGTCTTCATACGCAGCAAAATATCAACCAACTTAAATTTGGTGAATACAAAGACACCGATGCACTTTAACTGTATTCCGCAAAGGGCCAGCTCAACGGACATAGTTATTTCTTATAATACACATATTGTTTATATTGAGAGTTAAAATAGCAAGTTACATAGTTCATAGATAATTAACGGAAAAATGATATTAATGCAAACACTAATGAACTCACGATTCATTTTAATATCTTTACAATCAGAACCTGTGTTTTATATTTTTAACTGTTTATCTATACCATATTATATATTTTTCTTTAAGTTTTTAAATTATGGGAAATAAAATCAAATTTATGTTGTTATGAATCGCTGAATTAGCCAAAGAGCATAATTATGAGACTTGATAGTATTTTAATTTTGTTTTTACATATACGCTCATATTTGTTAAAGGAATGTGTTGCTTTACGTAGTATTGCATTCGTAAATTAATCGGTAAATTTACGATTCACATTACGGCCAAACAAGGCGTTACGAATCTGTGGGATCAATTGTTGAGCAATCAATTCCAAACGGGATTCAAGTGTGTTTGGCACACGAATACGTCCATTCAATGCGGACAATACAACACCACCACAAGTGTCGGCAGCTAAATATTGAGATGTATCTAATTTACAGACAACCTCCTTACCCGTATTCTTATTGTATTCTGATACGGCAGCAGGGATGCATGCTTGAACTAAACTTTCATCTGCTTGACGACACTTAATGATAACATTTTGTTCCATAAGCTAAAATATGAAATCAAGTTTTATTTAACTTAATCAATGTTCAGGATTAGAATCATACCTGGTACAATCCTTGAACAATCAATGTATGCACAACTTCGGAATAGCGAGTACTATCCCGTGTTATTTCACCCAACCGTTTGCGGGCATCATCCAAAACACTACGCACATGATCTTCACGTACCTTCAGCACCTTAAGACGAGCTTGATTCAACATATTTGAAGATTGAATCTTCTTTTGTAGTTCAACTTGCTTCTCTTTCTTCTCATAGTATTCCATGATCTTAAGACGTTGTTGCTGTACCAAACGTCCCTTCTCAATATTGAACTCTTCCTCGGCCTTGGCATCGATTTCTTCAGCCTTTTCATTGGCCTCTTGTTCGATGAAAGCCATCATGTGCTTAATCTAAAACAGAAATCATAATATTAGCTTAGCCATTGCTATCCTATTCCTAGCTGCGGGTTCTTAGTTCCTCGTATATTTCCATTGGATCATTTTGTACACATATCAAAATTGAAATTGAAATTTGAAAACAAATATGGCGCTGTGATCATGTGACTCAAGTGCTCACAGGCGATATTAGAATCATTTCGAGGAATTTCCTCTAGAAATTTGCCACAAATTCAATTACAAATTCAGGCGAAAGGATCTCAATTTGTTCTTATATGAATGCAGATCCGAGAGTGCATTCATTACTGGTGATTTCCAACTGATATCACATGCATTTAAGTCCAAATTATGACATCTCACATGACACAAAAGTTAATCAGTGTATCTTGTGACCTTATCACGAACAGAGTAAAATTTTCACTACCACTCAATTTTCATTCCATCCCATTTGCACTTCACCTGATTGGGATTATGCATTTTATCCCAGACTATCGTCTAGCCCATGATGTGATGTTCACTTCTCTTGTCCTTATTCAAGAGGACCAATATTAGATTGGATTTTTGAGAACTCAGTTAGTCAATGACTCCAATGGAAATTTTCGGCATTAATGATAATGTTAAACATTACTTACTTGTTTTTGTACGTCCGCATCGCTAAGCGCCATAGTGAAGGCTTCGGGGTGTTATAACTTATTCCCAAAGAAAATCAATGAACTGGATATGAAAGAAAATTAAGGTCAAAATTATTAATTTTCCAAGAACACTTTGGATTTGAAACTTCTGGTTTTCCCTTTGTTCCAAAAACGAATATGAAAAACCGAGCCACACTATTCTAATTTGGATTAAGCCAGCCAAATGGAATAGGAAGGCGATTAAAAATAGATTGTAAAAAATAAAAAAAATAAAAATTGGAAATACGCACGTTCGTCAGCCTAAGAGCAACTCACTTTGAGAAATAATTTCAATTTTATTTTAGGCAGTCATATGATCAGATATTTATGCACTTTGTGACAGCCAGTGTCATGTTATGTGACACACAACCGCCATATTCAAGTTCAGTTGCATACAACTTGTAACTAAATAAGAACGTTAATG
>JXOR01001028.1:0-107291 GCA_001014335.1 Coboldia fuscipes | reverse complement strand
ACCGTGTAAATCGGGGGATAGGTGTACTTATATTACTGTAATCAAATATAATTTTAATAACTTTTGACGTGATTTTACTCTGATTTTAATTATAACTAAATAAATCATAAGAAAATATATGAAAATCCAGGAATCCCATTTTTATTGTTGTGGTTTATTGAAGACAACTACACACCGACGAAAATTTTGATTAACTTATGCTCTTTGATATGTGTTTCATATTGATTAAAGCTCAGAATATTAGTTATGGTTCATATACCAATAACAATTCAATTTATTGGCCTATTGGTTCGTTTATCTTACTTAAATTACAATATTTTGTTACGTTCTGTATGTGTATAGCACTTTAATATCGAAATAGCATGATAAGAGTTATTTACATACAGCAATATACAGGTCCTTTGAAAACAATTAAAATAANTATACCAATAACAATTCAATTTATTGGCCTATTGGTTCGTTTATCTTACTTAAATTACAATATTTTGTTACGTTCTGTATGTGTATAGCACTTTAATATCGAAATAGCATGATAAGAGTTATTTACATACAGCAATATACAGGTCCTTTGAAAACAATTAAAATAAAGTGCTCATAATAAACTACATATCAAGAGTGGCAAAAAAAATATAATAAGTGTATCGTTAAAACCAAAATCCAAGTACAATTATTATTGATATTCACATATTCAATGCATGTATTTAAAATATTATTGTTTTGGGAAAAATTATATGGTTCAAAAATGTATGGTTATATTGGTTCAATACTCAATATTGTCCAACAGCCGTATATTGGTTCAATGCCCGTTTACAGTTAAACATTACAACAGAAACTATTTTGGTGTTCGCAAGCTGCAACATATTTATGAACTATAGCGTGTTGTCGGTGCTTCTTACGACGCGACGAAATGCAGCTGCTAAGATTCTAAAATGTTCTGAACATATTCCGCAGAACAAATTCTTAATTCTCGTCCGATAAATGATAATTGAAAAGAAATGTGTGTGTGTTGGTAGAATCGAATTGTGAATTGCAACTTGCGGCAAAAAAATGGGCTAACTGCTACACGAAGGTTGCAATACCCTGGATTTATGGGAATGTTCCAAACTAACTAAAACCGAAGCTAAAGCTACTGTATTTTATAATAAGGAACCAACAAATTTTGAAGTTGGCAGATCCAGGATCCTTGGAGACGCTCGAAACCGTGCGTCCGGCCCGTCGCCGTGCATCGGGAGTTCGCCAAAGATACCAGAATTTCTACCTTCATAAGATGTGACGGAAGTCCGAGTGAAGATCGAGCCTCCTAAATAAAAGCGATCTGTTTTTCAAACATACGATC
This sequence comes from Coboldia fuscipes, assembly GCA_001014335.1. Lineage (NCBI taxonomy): Eukaryota > Metazoa > Arthropoda > Insecta > Diptera > Scatopsidae > Coboldia > Coboldia fuscipes. Next base: position 105,955 of record JXOR01001028.1, on the reverse strand, counting down.
CATCACAAAAGTAAAATCATTCCCAAGTGGTTTCAAGAGCAGACGGTACTTGTACCAACGACTGGTAAAATATGAGTTAGTGTAACCGAATTGTGCCCGCTTCAAGAGTACACGCCATCTCTTACCGCAATCGGAAATTACTATGAATCCATTTCTCTTCGATCCTGTTCTGTTGCAAAAATTTAAATTACTTTGAGCTCATTAACCAAGTAGTTATCCGTTATGGTTCAGGCAATGCTTAATTCTTGTAAGTATATCTAAATTCTACTAGCCATCCAATAAATCAATAGACTGTTTTCAATTATTATATTAATCAATTTGATATCAAGTAACCGTCAATAGCGGAACAGTCTGAAGTATTCTATTTAAATTTCAACATTCATCTACATGCATACCAGCCTGCATTATGCAAACAAATTAATCCATATTGAAAATGCATAGTGAAACTCGACTTCATAGTATGTAAATTTTCCTCATGCAAACGAGCGATGTGAACAAGTTATCTGTACGACGTACCTCTGAATAAATTATTGTCTCCAAGCTCAAATTAAAACGAAATATTTCTCTTTCATATGTGTACGAATACCGTTTCAACTGTATTTTTATTACAAGGTTAACTAGTAACACTTCTTACATCAGCAACCAGATGCCGAGGAACCAGTAGTATAATTTTATTGTAACTCGATTGTCCCACCCACAAGGAAATTGTACTGCACACAAATCCACAATAAGTGTAATACTCAAATGCAAAATGCTTCCTTATTAAATTCCTTTAACAAACGGCGTCTAGATGAAAAATTTTCCAATTAGTGAACAAGTTAATGTTTCCTCACAAGATAACGTGGAAAAAAAACTAAAATGTTTCAAATTCCCTACCGCCTCTTTTCTTCTTCTTCCCCCACAAAAACAGCTGATTCTAATAAACTTTTTTCAGTGTTGATAAAAATTCTGTGCTGATTATAATAATATTGTCAATTAGTGAGGAACAATTCCTAATCAGTTTCCTGCGTATAAAAAAGCAACCGAACATTTTAATAAACAATTATCTGGCCACCAAATGCCCTGCTTTTGATTCGGGACTTAAATTCAGAATGACATTACCCATATTATAGTAAATTTGTGTATTGAAACAACATCAGCTTCATGGCTTTATAGAAACAGTTTCACCAATTTATCGTCAGTTTGTACTTTCACTTCGTGGCGAATGGATCTCAATAAAATTCAGTAAAACGCCACGTTACAGTTGTATCTTCGACTATATAAATTAACAACTTGTGTGATTTAAATAAGAAACTAGTGCATAATGACATCGTTAAATGATCTGCAAACATTACTGGCCCGCTACAAACAGGACCATTTAGTTAAATTCTGGGATGATTTGACCGATTCGGATCGCCAGGAGTTAGCTGAAGATATCCAAAGTTTGAATTTATGTGAGGTGCAGGAATTATTTAAACGTGCAACTGAAAGTTTATCAGATGCTGGTGCCAAGCTCGATGATAGATTACAACCCATTCCGGACTCAAAATTTTTATGGATCAATGAAACTTCTCAGGACCAATTAGAGACATACCGAAAGACTGGATTAAAGCATATTGCGAATAGTGAAGTTGGTGTCTTACTGATGGCTGGAGGCCAAGGTACCCGTCTCGGTTTTGCCAAACCAAAGGGAATGTACAAGATTGGTTTACCATCAGGCAAATCATTGTTTCAAATACAAGCAGAGAGAATCATTAAATTACAGCAATTGGCAGCTAAAGAATTCGGTGGAAATGGAATTATTATGTGGTATGTTATGACTAGTGAACAGACAATGGAACCGACTCGTTTATATTTCGAAGAGAATCACTATTTTGGATTGGATAAAGATAATGTGAGATTCTTCGAACAAGGCAGTCTACCTTGCTTCGAGTTTGATGGTAAAATAATTCTGGATGAGAAACACAAGATAGCCAGAGCTCCAGATGGCAACGGAGGAATTTACCGAGCCCTTTATAGTCAGGGAATATTGGAAGATATTAATAAACGTAACATTAAATATCTACATACACATAGTGTGGATAACATTCTTATTAAAGTGGCGGATCCAATTTTTGTTGGATACTGTTCTGAAGAGAATGCTGATTGTGGTGCTAAAGTTGTTGAGAAATCTCATCCAAACGAAGCTGTTGGTGTTGTCTGTATGGTAGATGGTAAATACCAAGTGGTTGAATATAGTGAAATCTCAGCTAAAACTGCCGAATTGATAAACTCCGATGGACGTTTGACCTTTAACGCTGGAAATATTTGCAATCATATGTTTTCGGCTAATTTTCTAAATCGAATTGCTCAACAATTTGAACGGGAATTAAAATTGCACGTAGCTAAAAAGAAAATTCCATTTGTCGATAACTCGGGAAAACGAATCACACCCTCAAATCCAAATGGTATCAAAATTGAGAAATTTGTATTTGATGTTTTTGAGTTTGCTGAGGTGTTTGTGGCTATGGAGGTGTTACGTGACGAAGAGTTTAGTGCTTTGAAAAATAGTGATGAGGCTGGTAAAGATTGTCCCTCAACAGCCAAATCAGATATATTTCGGTTACATAAACGTTATATTGAACGGGCAAATGGCACAGTTCACGGAGAGGAATGTGAAATATCACCGTTGCTTAGTTATGCTGGTGAAGGCCTGAATTTCGTTGAATTTAAGACATTTTCAACACCATTACATTTGGAAACAATCACCCAACTCAATGGACATAAAATATAACGTGTCTTGAGTTATGTATATATCGATTTAAATCAATTTATTTGAATTATTATGTTTTTATTTCCGCAATATGTACTTTTTGTTTGACAAAGAACATTTTACTTTATTGAACCGAATCAACTGGTTAAATAATTGGATAAAATTGATCAAATGAAAGGTAACCAGAAATGTAAAGTGTGTTTTTTTTTTTATTATTTTAAAAGTGTACCTAGAAATTATTTAATATGTTGTACTTAGTTGTAATGAGAAACATTTATTGTATATACGAAGTGGAGCATAATGTTATTCGGAACTCGTTTTCAAATTTCAATTAAATTATTAGGTCACAATAAGATACAATGATTCCTTTTTAATTTCCATTCTCAACAATGTAAGTGATATAAATGTTTTTTTTTGTGCTTAAAATTAAATAAATCTCTTTGTGATGTCTTAAATTTTAATTTACTTATTCTTTTTGTCTTTGAAACATATGGAAAAAAAAATAAAATAAAGAAAAGCTCATATGAATAATTTTAATCGTAAACATATTTGTAAAAACTTTAGAAAATCTAATTATAAATTAATATTGTTAATTCGTTAATTCGTAACATAATAATGTATATTACAAAATGCTTTTATATTTTGAAATCTATATATTAGAGTTAACTTTATGTATTGAGAACAATCGGAGATTAAATGGTTTACTGAAACTATGTATTAATTTATAAAATAAAATATGATTTGTAAATAAGTAAATGTAGATTAAGGTTTTTTATAGTACTCTTTTTTTTTTGTAATAAAACATCACTTATGAAAAGCTCTTTTGGTTGTTATCATTAAGGATTTTGTTATTCAGCAATAGAAGTAATTATTTTTATTATAAACTCTCTATCACATTTAATGTTATTGTGTCGAACAAACAACTGCAAAGCCAAGAGCAAACATTTAAAAATAATGTTTGTCAGATATTATTATCAATTTACGTTAAAACAAAAAAAAAAAAACTTCGTGCAGGTGAGAGGAAAAATAACGTTGTTAGTATTTAATTGTTCCTAAAATGGCGTTCTTATCACCTAGTAAGTTAATAAAATTCTTTTAAACAAAAATATTTGATCAATTTTTGATATGACTGAGTTCTCAAAATAGAGCACAATAATTTCTGTATTGGAACTCATACACTCATAAATTGATTTAATCAATCAGAATTCAACTATTATTCTATTGTTAATTGCAATATCATTGATATTGGCTCTTCATCAGATTTTATCATTAATTGATATGAACAGGAAATATGTAATAAAGAAAAATGTTTAACGACTTCTTCGAATCAACATACATACGTACATACGTATAACAAAAACACAATGATGATCATAAATTTTATTTTAATTGAAATACTGAGAACATCATTTAAAATGCATCATAATTTTCGTTTATTTCGTTTACTCTTCAATAGCTGTTTATTGATAATCACATAAAAAAAATCGAATATGATATTGATAACAACGGTTCACGTACACCAAAGGGTCAATAAGAAGATAATAATTGTTGATGTATTTTGTATTATAATTCAAATAAATGAAGAATGTATTTGTAATCATTAACGTATAGTTTCATAGTTACCTGGAGGCTCGTTTTAAATGAAAAATTTATTTTTGATAAATAATTTTATTAGAGTATTATATTCATTAAAATTGTTTAATATTAACATAAATTTTGGGATACTTTAATGAGATAAGTGGTACACAAATATTCAATTAACAAGAAAAATCGATCTTATAGATAATTCCGAATAACTTTGGTAAGATAAAATCAATGACAGGTTTATTGCAACCCTAATATAATATGGTGTATGCCAATAATATTTGAATCGTTATCTTTTTTATTTTTCCGTTACGTACGATTACGATGAAACTATTGATACGAGTATGTAGAAGCAAAAAAGTACATAATGACAATTACAGTGTAAATATATTCTTCGGAATATTTGTTTGTATTGACTAGCGTTATCTTACTTAAGATGTCTGTGTTCAATAAAATAACAATTTGAATGCATCAGAGATCAGGAACAAATTATATAAAATTTGATGCAAAGCTTAAATCTGAATTATATCAATTTAAATTATTCATGACTTGCATTCAGTCTGAATTGTGCAGTGAAACAATTACAATATAGTGAAATATCTTATTGAAGAAATCATAACAATGGAGTTTATAGCAACAGGTAATATCTGTTTACATTCACTGAACTATGTTGCATGTCGGCTTTACGTGATCTTGCAGAGCATCAACACAGGCGATTCAATCCGCTTACCGGTAATTGGGTGCTAGTATGTCCGCATCGAATGCTTCGTCCTTGGTCTGGGCAGGAAGAAACTCCAAGCACATTTGATGAGGAAGAGTTTGATCCAAAAAATCCACTCACTCCGGGTGCCATCAGAAGTAATGGAGAGGTTTAAATATAAAATTTTAAATATTTCATGAATATCGAGCAAAATTTGAAATTTTAGAGAAATCCTATTTATAAATCGACCTTCGTATTCACGAATGATTTCCCAGCTTTGTTGGAAGATGTACCAGCGCCACCACCGTCTGATGATCCATTGTTTCAAATGGCACCGGCAAGTGGTACATGTCGAGTAATGTGTTTCCATCCAAAGTCAAGTAAGACTCTACCACTTATGGCTCCTGTGGAAATTCGAACTGTTATAGATGAGTATGAAAAAAATATTAAATAAATAAGATTATATAATTGATTATAATATAATGTAGGTGGATTCGACAATACAATGAATTGAAAGAGAAATATACTTGGGTGCAAATATTCGAAAATAAGGGAATGGCAATGGGATGCTCTAATCCACATCCACACTGTCAGATTTGGTGTTGTTCATTTCTACCAACAGAGCCATCAATAAAAAATGAACAATTAAAGAAATTTTACGAGAAAATGGGAAAACCATTACTTGATGATTATATTGAAAAAGAATTGGAACGAGAGGAACGAATCGTTATCAATAACCCTGATTGGCTTGTAGTTGTTCCATTCTGGGCTGTATGGCCATTTGAAACAATGATTATATCAAGAAATAAGAACAAACGAATTTCCGATTTAACAAGTTCACAGATTAATAATTTAACAATTGTTATCAAAGAGTTGACCACCAAATATGATAACTTATTCAAATGTTCATTTCCATACTCAATGGGGTGGCATGGTACATAGTAAAATCAGGTTGTGTTAGTGATATAGTATTGAAATTTTTCTTCGTTCTATCTTTAAGGTGCACCCACTGGTCCAGGAGTTAATGACGCTGACGTAACACCTCATTGGACGCTTCACGCTATATACTATCCTCCCCTACTTCGCTCTTCTACTATTCGAAAGTTTATGGTAGGATTTGAGTTACTATGTGAATCCCAAAGAGATCTGACACCAGAACAGGCAGCTGAAAAATTAAGAACGCTCAATGGCATAATGCACTATTCAGAATTTCAATAGATTTTTTTTTTTTAATTTTATATATTAAACAAATACATGTACTCAACTGGAGCTTTGATAATTTCCAATATTAAATAATATCATATATCATATTCAATTTTTTGGTATATTTAATGTATACAAAAGATTTGCCCAATCTACTTCTACAATGCGAATTGCATCGTGCCAATCAACGAATTCAGCATCCTTATCCATAATGCGACTTAGGCCGCAATGTTCTTCCCAAAAATTATTATGGTATACACCTTTCACACCCTTCCAAACCTACAATTGAAATTAAATAGATTTTAGAGGTCGGATATTATCGATATATACTTCACGAGAACGGGAAATCCAAGCTATCTCGAGATGATTGTTCTGGGCTAGTGCTGCTTTATTAGCTGAATCTAAAATATCTATTGCTCGATTTTTGTTCTTAGTTAGAAGAGCATAATACGCTTTCAAATGTAAAAATCTTGGCAGTATATGGTGTGCCACGATTGGAATTCGTTTTCCTAAAACCTTTAAATACTTTTCGATCAAATCTCGAGTTGCTTTAATACTTGACTGTTCCCTAAAAGAATATAATTGTAATTAAATTTAGATGATACCATTAATCGTTATTGAAAGGTCATACTCGCAATCATCTAATTTATGTTTTAAAATCAACATCAAAGATTCAATTCGTTTCAATTCCAATAACAAATTTACTGGATGAATTTTTTTAATAGTTTCCACCTTTTCCATCGGATCCATTTCTTTGTCAACATGATTGTGTACCAAGTTCAACCACACTTCAGCGTTATTCCATAAACGGCTAAAATTGTTATACTATAATGGAATTTCTAATATAAACATGATTAATATTACTTTCTCAAATTAAATATTAGCATGTTTAGAGCCAAACGAGACTCTACTTCCGTTGTCTTCACGGCATCTTTGCTCATGTATTTAAAATTCTTAAATTCAGAATCATCAGTCAAATTAAAGTAAACCTCAGCAAAACTTCTTATATTTTCATAATGTTCCACAGTAATGCCTAAAAGGCAAAAATTATAATTAGGTATTTGATTTGAAAGAGCGAATATAATTTACCTCCATCAATAATCATTTCCAAACAAATCACATAGTACCATAAGAATGCATGAAGATTATTCTCCTGCTTACCAACAAATTTCAACATTTGCAATAAATCGGCGACTTCTGTGATACGTTTAGTATACATCTAAAAATGCAATCATATTTAAAAACTATCAAATAATTCTGTATCCATTACGGAGATTTACCAAAGCCAAGCTTAAATGAGGAATTACTGTCAAATTCATGTTAAGTTCATATAATCTCTTGTTCATGTCGAGTATTTTGAACCCAACTCTAATGGCGGCTGTTAGTGATCCACGCAATATTCTGAAATAAAATAATCTTTAATAAATTTGATTGTGAACAAAATTATTTAAATTACCTTGATTGAAGCGTGGCATCAAATAAACGAACGATTGCAACTAAATGTTCAATATTATGTTCAACATAGAATCTCTTGACTTCATGACTTGCGGAAGTCTCCAGAAGAATGCAGTAACCATGATCTCCAAATCGATTGCAAACATTCATAAGGATTGAATAGGAATCACATAAAAGATCCAAATTTTTGGATACATCAGTTATTTGAGCCAGATTCAAAGACTTTAGTGCAGTAAACTTAGACAAATGCCAATTATCTTCAAGAATATGACTAAAATTGAATTTCGATTATAGAAGCGATATTATCAAAGAAAAAAAAACTAAATCAAAGAATAGGGTAACTAACATTTTGGTAAGCAGCATGAATGCTTTTGCAATATTAGCGCTTACAACACAATTCTTGTAAGATTTGGTTGCAAACAACTTAGGAAACAGTTGATGACATTTTTGAATTTTCTTTTGAATGGCTATAGAGTATGGCAGAGTAATGGATCCGTTGCTCAGGCTCTTTCCAAAATACTTAAGGGCAATTGCAAAATGATCTTTGGCTTTTGCCAGTTTGCCTTGTTCCAGTAAAGCTTCTCCAAAGCATACGTAAATCTTTCCCATAAAAGCTTTCTTCAACCAAGTAGCACGATTATGAAGAAGAGAATTGCATAATGTTTCTGCTTTCTTCAAAGCTTCAATTGCATACAAGTTCTTCCCCAAAAAAATGCAAGCTGAAGCGAACTCTATTAGATATTGGATTAATTTTTCCCTCACATTTGCCATTTCACAATGCCAGATTAATTGTTGGTAAACTCCTGACACTATTTGAGAGCAAGTGCAGTTACGGAAATCAATAAAAACATTAGTTCGCATAAAGCTAATTTGCTTCTGCACTGTGTTAGATGGCAGATGGGATTTCGAAGAATTTTTTTCTATATTTGAAGATTGCTTCGGTTTAACATTTATGATAAATGTAGAACTCGATTGTTTAACATTGACTGTCTTAGGTTTTCCATTTTCACAATCACTTTTATCAAAAGCTTCTGATTTCACCGTGCAATCTTTGGAAATTTCGGTACAATCTTCTTCTTTACTATTGGCTTCAGAATCTTCAGATTCTCTCGTCTCCTCAGGTAAGGCAATTTCCAATTTCTACAAAATATATTTCATTACAATATGAAATGACTCAAAGACTATAATAAATTTGGTGTCTACAGATAATCTTACTTCCTCCAAACGATTAGAAGGTGGAGTTGGATAATCCATTTTTTCTTCCAAATTCTCCCGAAATCTAAGTAAATTAAATTTATTACATTCAATTCATACTTTAAATTTATTTGAATTACTGTTGCAATCCTTCAGAGTCTATGGTTACGTATTTTGATGAATTTAATGTAGGAAATCTGTCGCCAGCGAAGGCTAGATCCAATTGGTTTTGGCTTTGACTGACGACATACGATGCAGCTTGTTGAGGATTTATTAAGTTATACACATCTTCTTCTTCATTATTTGCTTCGGTGTGAACTTCTACATCACACAAATTTAGATTTAATGATTCTAATTCTTTCTTTGAAGATAACTGGGTTTGTGATAATACAGTCGTTGCCTTTTGCTCAAAACTATAATTCAACGGTGAATTTAATTCTTCAGCCGATCGAGATTTACTCTGGTAACTTTTAACAGAATTTTTAATCTGTCCTTCCAATAGAACGCTGATATTACTCTTTTCGTTTGACTCCAAATTGATCATGTTTAATCGTTCCTCAGACTTAGATGAGAATTTTATATTGGAATGTTGATTTTCAAATCTTAGAATCGATAAGAAGTCATCAGAGGAACTCTGTTTTAAAGAATGATTTTGCTCCAATATTTTCTTTTCAAAGCTTCCACCACCACAAGATGAACATTTATTAGCTAAATGTTCTAGATATGTAATAGCATTTCTATGAAACTCTGCACGTTGTTCATTTGATATCAAACTGTAGATATATTTCCGATAATGATCGTGGCGAAATCTTATATGTTTGCAATATGCATATTTTGGAAGAGAATCATTGATATCATGAACTGAAAATGATATATTATTATTGTGACATGAGAAATGAATGTTGGAATACCTACTATTATCAGTACAGAAGCATACAATATTTGGAGTTACATTCGCAAAAAAGGATCTCACAGATGTTAAGGAAAAATTCTGAGGTTTCTGAGTAGTTGATGGTACAACATTAGTATCACATTCAAAGATTCTGTAGTCAAAGAATTTTTGAATACTCTTTGGCAGTGCCAAAGAATTTTGTTCCATCAAATGCTCCATCATAGCCCTAGTGAAATTAAATCCCAAAACTGCTGCTGCTTTAATAACCAATTGATCATAGGGCTGTAATCTGTCATACAATCTCGTTAAAAACCCAATCTCTTGATTCCTCCGTTGTGATGATAAATCTTGGTAACTGTTATACAATCTGCATACCTTAATTTTCTTACTCTGATGAAAGATAACGATAAGCGTTTGTAATTGAATTGTCAAATTTACTCGTAGTTAAAATACTTCGTCGTAGATTTTATCAAGTTCATCTTGATCAGATGCATATAAGGCTAATCGCTTACTATTGCTTCCCTTCGGAACCACAAGATTCATTAATTTTGCCTCATTATTGAACTTTTTTAGTGGAACATTGTACAACTACAATTTTACAAATACTTCATAAGTTGGATCAGCAAAAGTAAATCTCTAGCAATTACCTGTAGGTTTTTAGTTTCCTCCAATTCAACCAAATAACTCTCAACCATTCCCGGATTTCCGTGACTTACTTGGATCAACTGTTCTTCTAATTGTCTAGGAATCGCATTCACATTCAAAAATTGACAAGCTAATCTACCGACGATTACATCTGGTAATCCGGACAGAAATATTTTACGCATTTTCTCTACAATATGAAATTGTGTTAATTAGTATCATCAATTCTATTTAAAAGATACCTACTATGAATCATTAGTTCAAACACGTCTGTGTTAATTTGATTTAATTTGTCACGATAAACACACATAGCAACGAAACAAAGATCCCAATCCATCATCAAAGTAATAAGATGACATGAAAGCGGATCCAGATATTGAATATTATCGATCGCTATAAAAGTATTTGGTCCAATTGCCTCCATTAATGCTGAGAATAGCTTTGTTTTCTGTGACTCTTTAAACGAGTCAGATTTGAAGTAATATCCATGAGGTTTCGCGAACTTTACCTGAAACCAACGACATTGTTAATATATATAATTTAGATAGTTATCTCTAAATTACCTGAAATATATCGTTCAAGAAACACATATCATTAGGATCAACGTTCATATGTATTGAATGATATAGTGCCGATTGATATTCCTTCTCGTTGCAATAAGGATCCAAATCTAGAAGCTGTGCAAAAATTTTCCGTATGGCTGAATATGGAACATTTGCATCCAGGAACGTCAAATATGTAGCACTTATTTTGAATCTCAACCTAGAAGCTTCTGTAACACATTGATCCAAAAACCGTGATTTACCAATACGTTGTTCACCATGGATGAGAATACCAGAAAACTCAGACGGATTCGAAGTAGTGGCAGATGAATAAGAAGAAATAGTTCGAAGAAACTCAGTAATCTCTTTATCTCTTCCAAGTAATGGTAGCAATATTGGAATTTCATTAGATGTTGATGTGTACCAACGGTTCTCTTCGCTGTATTCATATATGTTACCCATATTAAATTCATCATTTGGCAATGTATGAACTTGCAAAATAAATCGCTTTTGTGGTAAATTACTTAGGCGAAAAGTTGTTTGACAACAGATTATCTGTGAATAAATTATCATATTAATATTACAAGCCAACAATATATATATGTGAATTAAACAGCATCCTTACCTTCTTTGTGTAATGATAACTGAACTTGTTTGCCTTATTGATTACATTTCCTAATACCACATGTTCAGTTCTTAACGAATGTCCTACCATTCCACAATATGCAATACCAGTGGCAACACCAATAGAAATGCAGTTAATGTTCTAAGAATGAAAAATGCGTATGATAATTGAATTTTTGTGTAATAACATTTTTACTATTACCATGTTCTCTTTCAAATAATCGTAGATATATCGAGCCGCACAAAGTGCATTTCGTGCCTCGAACTCATGTTGGTAGCCCTTCAGTCCAAACACTACAGAACAAATTATTTCCTGATCTATTACTGAAATATTATGAATGCAACCCCATGCTTTTTGTATGTATCTGAAGGAATGGTGAGTCCAATTAATAATTTAAAATATAAAATGAATGATAAAACTAACGAGTTCATTTCTTTATAAATTTCATCAACAAAAGTAATGTAATCTCTGATCTCATGTTCATTCGGACGTATATTTATACACATGGCAGTGATTTGATGCATTTCAGTTATGTAATCTAACGAATGTTTGGAGTCCAACTGGAAGTATAACATTAATAAAATAATTCAAGAATTTTAAAAATCTCTTACTTGTTGCAGTACGGGTGTAAGAATGAACTTCCTCAAACTATGAAGGAACTCCACAGACATGTTTTCATTGATAAAATTTCGCACTGGAGCGTATCTTTTTTGATCTGTATCGCCATCATTCTTCACATCATGAGAATAATCGCTTGAATAATTTTCGATTGAAGTATTTGAAGAAGCCTTACGATTTGTTTCTAAAATGTAAGTGAATAAAATTAAAGATAAATATGAGTTTAAAGACTTTCACTTACTTGTAAAAATATTCTTTTTTATCGTAGTCGCATTTAGGCCGGGAAACTTGGCATCGTTGAGTACTTGTTTAATATGTACAAATTTTTGAGGTAAAATTACAAAATTATAGATTCGAGGAATACAATAGTCCCAAGTAAAAGGAGATAGGATGATGTCTCCGAAAGTGCTTAGTCGATCGGCCATGAAAACATCTTTCAAACATTTTCCATAAGTAATAAAATCAGCACACTTGAGATCTCCAATAATAGCGACAGTCACTTTACCAGCCCCAATAGCAACTTTAGCTGGAAGTTATAGAAGTAAGTCAATTCAAAGTAACTCAATAATGTTTGGAAACTCTACCATTTAGGGTGATTTTTACGTCGGTAACATAGAATCCAAGATTAGATTGAATAATAAAAGCACATTTAATCACTTCATGGATGGTTCCCATCAAAAGTTCTACACGATCAACTTTCCAAACAGTAAGAATAGATCCATCATAGAACTTGAGAACATCACCACCCCAACTGTATATTATTTCAAATAAAGCTCCAATGAATTCATTCAAAATTTTTGTTAGTTTTAGAGTACCGCCACGTCCGGTATTCATACATTTCTCACACAAGGAAGTCAATCCTAAAACAACGAAATCATTTGAAAATTGAAAGTTTAACAATGATGCAAAACTAGTCACACCTGAAATATGGATGTTCATCAAAACACCAACAAATTCATGTTTAACAACACTCCCCATTGTACTAGTTACAAATAAAATTTCATCAGGCACGAGGTAGGCAATAACCTTCGATCGCATAAATGAATCCTCCATATCAGCTCGTTTAATCGGGATAGAATTAAACAAACTAATTAAACAATAATTTTGTTTATTTAATAACTCGATTAGCTAGAAAATAATTTAATTGCATACTTTTCACAATGAATTACAGTCGGATCTTGTGTACTATCACCACGTCCAAGTGCACTTCTTAATATATTTCGAACTTCTCGTTCAATTTGGGTATCTCGAATTTTACTGTTTATTGCTGTATCGCCTATCTTAGCTTGATCGCCTCTAGCAAAAATTTCCTCAATACAACCAGTTATATATTTTGTATATTTTTCAATTTCTTGATCACTACCAATACGTAGATTTATAATCTCTGCGTTCGGATATCTGTATTCCATTGTTTTATTCCAAAATTTCCAAATTGACAGCCAATTAAGTAACTTAAACAAATTAATAACTAGAACAAATATATTTAAAATCGCAGCAGTAGGTATTTTCTAATTTTTCATAATTGCTCGGTTTTCAAGTATTTGCATCTCTTTTAAAATAGTTGCAATTGTATATCGTAGGCGATGAAATACAGCAAATGGCACTTGAAATGTTCTCGTTTCACCATTTGATAATACTATGTTGAAAATGATTGTGGGTTTGCTTATGTTTGGAATACCACTAAAAAAGGAAATTGTTGAATTAAATTTATATCCTATTTTTGGGGAGTAAATGAGAATTTAGGTACCTTTGTAGCAATGATATATTAATACACCAGTCAAATCGCTTTAAGGGTGAACGCAAACTGTTTACTTCCCTATAGTTGGCAGTTAGAGTATCCCGATGGTTGAACAGAACTTTAACTAAATCTTCAATGCAATCTTCTGAAAAACGAACTTCCTTTAGTGTTTCTCTGAGTTCTGCTTCTTTTAGGATTGCTCGTGGTGTTCGCAGAAATGATTGCATGATTAGTAATACTGCGGTATACAATTCATAAAAATTCTCTGGTATATCACATCCAGTCTGAGACAATTTTGTAAGCGCCAAGTCCAGTACTTCGGAAGAACAAGTTTTACTCTCGATATAGTGAACGCATACTGTTAGACATACGAAAATTGTAGTTAATAAAAATACAGCAAAAACACTTTTCAAAACTTATCTTACCTTGGATCAAAACTCTCAACACCGGTTTGGTCAATTGTGAAATGTATTTGTTATAAGGTTTAAACTCCTTTATGAGATTATATTGGAAAGTAGTAGACATATTTCTATTATATTAAAGGTAATTTTTATATTTACTACCAAAATTAAATAGTAATTTCTTTTGTTTATTTACTACAAGTAGTGATGTTATGAATGAAATACCGCAATCAGCTGTATTAGTTTTGAAAGTTACGGTTTGTTTATATTTACATTACCAAATCTATAATGTGGTTTGTGAAACAGTTAATTCCAAAATAACAGATTTGTAAATCAGTTTATAAAAATGATTAACTTTGTGGATTCCAGAATGGCAACTACTGTAGAGAGTTCCTGTATCGCTGAAGACTACCACGAGGCAACAAACTTAATATCATCAGATACGAACTCTTGGAATCGAGGATTTATGGCATATAGTGTAATAAAGCCACCAGTTGACCTCACATTCACTTTTGAATGTCCTGTGAATCTCTACGGGATCAAACTGTGGACCAAATCAGGAGCCTTGAAGTCCACTGCTTTTGAAATTTTTGCTCGAACAAATAAATTAAGTGATTTCGATAAAATTGGTGCTTGTTATGATTTACACGATGAGGATGGTGTACTGTTTCTTAATTCCGGCAATGATTCGAAAGTTACAGAGAAATTGAGAGAGACAAATCAATTTAAAGTTGCTGAACTCTTTCATGGTAGAAAAGTGTCGTTAATTGAACAAGAAACTTTATGTCTTAGGATAAGTATTAAAAGAACACTTCGATGTGTTCCCGTATTGAAGAAAGTCCAAGTGTTTGGTGTTCCTTCAGAAAAATGTGATAAACATGTTAAACAAATGATTGTCAACCGTTATTTCCATTTAGATAATTCATCGGTTGATAATGTACCGTCAAAAAATCATCCAGTTGAAGATGTTGATACTCAAGATACCAAGGAATTACAGATTCCACCAGAATTTTTAGATGCTATCACATTTGAAATAATGAATATTCCAATGGTACTGCCATCCGGTAATGTGGTGGACCAGTTCACTTTAAATAAATACAATCAATCTCAAGAGATGTATGGTCGTCTACCATCAGATCCGTTTACTGGAAGTGAATTTACAAGCTCAAGAAAACCTATATTTAATGCAGCGTTGAAATCCAGAATAGACGAGTTCTTGATCGTGAATAGTGATCATAATGAAATCCGTCGTCAAGGTCGAGTTTTAGGTACAGGACAACAGGAACGGAAACTGGCTTCGAAAATACAGTTTTATTCAGATCAAATGCATGAGAATAAACGAATAAATGATCATTCTAATTATAATTGCCGCACTAATCAAATGGAACTAAGAGGATTACCATTGAATGAAGCTACTAAATTGGCTAGTTCGTTTGTAACCAAATATGTGCAGGATAGAAAGAGAATTAAGCTAGAAGAAAGTGAGTGCTGTGTTAGGTGCCGAAGCACTGCAAATTTGTACAAATTAGAATCTTGTGGACATTTGGTGTGTAAAGTTTGTGCCAACGAAATACTGACTTCATCATCCTCAAATTGTAGCAAATGTAATTTAGTTATAAAATCTTCAGATCTAGTTAAATTTAATAAAGTCTCAATATAAAATATAATTCAGATATATAATTATTTCTGTTTAAGGAATTAAGGGGATTATAGAAATCTTTTAACAATAACTTACTTATAGGTACTCATTTGGAGGTTCTAATTATTTTAATGTTATAGCATTTACACTACAAAAAGTTAAATTTTATTTGGTTGATTTGAAGTAATAGAAATGATTTAATTTTTTCAGTCGAGACGCCAACCACAAATCTCTACACAACTGAATTATGAATTAATAATTTGCAATAATTAAGTTAATTAAATTAATTCCTTTTATTCGTAAATGTAAGTACAATCAGATGAAATTAGATTATTTAATATACCATGCAAATATATAATTAAAAGATAATTTACCCTCATCCAACTTCTGAGAAACCCTTATATTTTCGAACTGGTAAACATTTTTTTCGAATTCATGTTATGGAATTAAGTAATAGATTTAGATTACAAAATTTATTTGTAAGACTATTATAATCTTAGATGATATGAGTTCAAATAAAATGACATATAATTCGAATTTGTAAGATATTTAACCAGAAGTCAATAACTCGACAAATAACGATTCCAAGGACGTCAAAAGCATCTGTTACTTTTTGTTTTTGTTTATTTTCGGACCGACTGATAAAGAAATGTTAATTTGTTAAAAAAATCTTAAATAAGTGGATAAAATATCAATGTTTGAAGTTCCTGTGGGTTTTTTATTCACTGATGCCGTTTTTCAATAAAAGTAAATAATAATTAAATTCCGATTTATTAATATATAGAAAATTTGAAGCAAACCAGACGCCACTCATTTGATTTCTGGACACTGAAAAAAGGTTAGATAAAAATTTAAAGGATGAGTTTAAGAGCTCGAAGACAGGCCTATGCTCAAGTACCAAGTGGATGTATTAGGCCAAATAGAAAGCCATCTGAAAATATTGTCAACCAATTAATTGGAAGAGAGGTAGGTTGAACTGTTTCTTTCCGATATTGGCACAGGAGAATTTAACAGTCGCATAATTTCAGCACTTTTCATCATTATCTAGTCGTGCTGGTGTATTCAAGCACAAAAAATTCTCTAACCCTCTAATTAAACTTCGTCTGCGAAATATCTTCAAATCAAATGCCCATATTTTGAATAGGTGAGAATCTCTATATTCTATGGTGATTGATCCCAAATAACTTTAAGTTATTCTTATATATTTTTAGTCATGTTTTTATGGGATTCACGATTTGTTGCCAATATTTAGTTAGCTGGAGATGCATTGATCGATTTGAATATAATTCAAGATCTAATTTCTTTTTAAACTATCAATATGAGTGAGTACAGTAAATCAGGGAAACAAGATTGCATTATTTTAATTAAATATTTTTAATTTCCTTTATTTTAGACTATTTTTGTGGCCTTTTCACATACACAAAAGGTTAAATCGATTTCATCGAATAAAACTATTCTCAAATGATTTATTACCAGACATGAATCGAATTAAAATTGTTCAGTGGCCAAATAATCCACGTTTATTGGTAATTTATGGTATAGCAAATGGTAGCTCTGATACAGATAATGTATTTCTGACGGTGATTAGTGTTCCTAAAATGGGTTGTGCGGATTGTTTTAAAATTAATCGAAATCGTCGTTTGGAACATACAATGGAATTATCTAAATGCCTGCAATGCTCATACGTAGTTAATACAAAATTCACAGAGAAAGATGCACATGAAATTTATAATTCATTAATCAACCTGAACTGTCCCGAACATATTGTGGTTGCCACTAATGGATTCCTTCACTCATTGGAATTAAGTGCTGTTATGCCAAAACCAACAATACCGAAATCAACATGCATTAGTTCTCGTTATATCCCTCAATTGAAATCAACGGGTCATAGTGTAAATATAGTCGATAGAATTATCAATGATTTCTCGGATGTTGATACAACTCAACCGACCATTATGCCGTCAACTAAAAAACATTCTACTGGGACACCGATTAAAAATCAATCAGTAACAACGGGGAGTGCGACAAAAGCAAACCGTATTCGTGTTTATCGTTATTTATTGGATCAAGATTGTGCCAAGAGTACGTTGGGTCAAACAAACAGTGCTTATGAATTTCAGGATGAAACTGAATTACCTGTTAAGCTTAGTATATTCCGTAAAAGATGTTTAGCTGAAAAGAAGTATGCTCTAAATGAAGAAAATCTAGAGAATATTCCATGTCCAATTGACACACGTTCTCTTCTGACTGGTGGTTTCAAATGGCAAAAACCAAGTGGTATTGAAAGTGAAAATGTATCACCGGCATCAAATCAATTACTTGAAGATAATTCAACTAACACTGATTGCCAGAGTGCCAGTGAACCAATGGATATTGATCAACCAAAGTACGTGGAATGTAATATTAGATACTATTTAGCACCATCCGATAATCTATCATCGATGAACAGTGATGGTAGCGATGGTAAGTACCCAACACAACAAAATTCTATTGAAATTACTCAATTTAAAATTCCATAAATTTTAATGTGATTTTTTTGCCCAGATGATTACTACGTTACATCGTATCATAATGCGGTACCATTAGAAGTTGGTTATCGTACAAGCAGAAGTGAATTGCAAATGGAAATGTCGACTCAAATCGTTCCAAATGATAGTGAAGTGTCCAGATTAAAAGTAGTACAACGTACATTTGATTTGGATTCATTTGCTTATAATGTTGCCAAACAGCTATGTGAATTGAACAACAAGACTTACCTTTACTTTTACGATATGGACGTGAGAATACTGCACGTAAGTTATTTTAAGTGTCGCTGCGTAATTTTTATTTTAGTTTGACTGTTTTTGTATTTTTACAATTTAAAATTAAGGCAATTTATTTATTTGGTTACCTTGATTTGTGGCCTTCAACATGATCTTATTATACACATAATATTTCAGGTCTGTCCCTTGACATCGACGCTTACATGCAGTTTGAAAGTGCATTTTCACGCAACTGAACAGCGACAACGGCAAGAGTATTACCATTGTGATTGCAGAGAGCCCCGTTTTAATTGTGATTGCTTTAAAAGACACTCTGAAGGAAACGTAATATTCTCATGGAACTTGGAAACGGGTAGCTCTATGGTAAATGACTACGGTGAATTGCATCGTGTCTGGTGTGAAGATGGTTGTGTTCGAATTCGTACATTAGATGCATCGCGTAAATTACCAGATGTATCAAAGGCGATCGTGAGCCAAAATCATACAATGAATTATTCAGAAAATGAACCACTTCTTGTCCTAACAGATTATTGGAATGCGATCCAAATCTATCGTGACTAGTTCAGCAATGTAGACTAAAATGTTTTTTTTTTTTTGAGGCTGAGATAAGTAATGTTAAGCGAAAGATATTAAAAGATTTATTTAATGTTAAGTTGTGATCCATAATTAATAAGAAAATGACCACAAATAGACAAAGTGCAGACACATTGAATCACAGCTATAAGTTTATTTTGAAATTTAATATAATTTTGTTTCTTTTGCTGCCATTGAACATGAATTGCAAATACATAACATTACACCATTTTATTTTTTGATTTTATTTTTTTTTATATATTTCACTCTAAAAATCATTAATTAAATGTGAATTGACGAATTATAATGATGTAATAGCGGTGTAAGTAATGGTTATAATAAAACAGAACGAAGAGAGATTTATAAAAACTAAACATCTGTTTGGATTCCTTTCTTATCATTTATTGTTACAAGGTGTCTCATTACAGTGATTACAACACTTAATATTAACACATCGGTTGAGCCGTTGTGCTATGAGAAATACAGTGTATACTGGG
Source organism: Coboldia fuscipes (assembly GCA_001014335.1). Taxonomy (NCBI): domain Eukaryota; kingdom Metazoa; phylum Arthropoda; class Insecta; order Diptera; family Scatopsidae; genus Coboldia; species Coboldia fuscipes. Next base: position 86,159 of record JXOR01001028.1, on the reverse strand, counting down.
TAGCACCACCTTCACTTGAAACCGAAACATACGAATCTGAAACATATTTTGACTCACACTTGAATGCACCATACACCATCGTCCGCCAAGTGGAGGCCATCAAATAGATCAAGAAGTGAAATATATAAACAAACATTTACCAATTAACAATGAGTGCTGCTCTTAATTTAACGTTGATTGTTCAACTAACTTGAATTGATCACTATTAAATTATTATTGAAAAGAAAACAATAAACATTGTAATATGTAATTCATCAAAATATTATTTTAATATTATATGTACAACATTTTGTGTATTTTTCATTTATTCACTATTTTCTTTTTTATCCCACAATTAAAATTGTATTCATATGACGCGAAAATCTTTATCTTTAGTAGTCAGAGTTAAATAAAAACAAATAGAAATCACCAACCAAAAAAAAAACATAATCTAAAGGACGAAATATTCGGGAATAATAACAAAACATTATTTCTTTTTTTTCCAAAATAACTAAAACAATGTCATTTTGCAATTCTTATATGCACAATTAATTAACATTACATGTTACCGTACGAACTAAGTTAAAAGCATTGCAATAAAAGCGATAGAATTCATTTTAAATAAAATTATGGAATAAAAAAAAGAAGAAAATCATTAAATTTAATTTAAAAATCATTAACAGATACTAAAAACAGAAAACAATTTAAAATGGTCTTTGATTTAAATATTACACAGGTAAAAACTAGAATCATTTATTGTCCTAAAGTCTATCTAATAATAATTAATATAATATTTATATAAATCATTCATTATTTATAGATCGCTGATTATCTAAACACAAATAGCATTTAGTTATTTGCTAAACAAAATTTTCCAAAAAACTTATTTTCATTACCAATTTCTTTTACTTGAATTCTATTTTATTTTTGTTTCCGAATTCTACTATGTATAAAGTAAATTACATTTAGAATAATCATGAACCTTATGAAAATGAAGTTTCTGTTTTTTTTTTATACGAATAAGAAAAAATGCCCACCTCTGAACGTTATTATGATAATTATTTATATAATGTTTTCTTGCTTTCATTATTTCTCGTTTTATTTTAATTAATTCATTAATTGGTTTTATATTGTTTTTCGTTTTTTTTTATATTCGATAGAATTTGTTCATCTAATTGATTTCATTACATAATTTAAGTCATTAAATCACCTAATGAAACATTATCAATTTGTTGCTAAACAAAATATCACATTACTCATGTGTGGAGTAATGAAAAAAAAACTATGTAAAAAATAAAACAATGAAAGAAATAACATAAAAACCGGATGACTTAAATGCTATGATCTAAATAAATTTATTTAAGCTGCATATTCTTTTCTTAATTACATATTAGCTGGTATGCCATTTCTAATCATACATCCAGAATTTTACTTAATCACTATCTAAGTGTCTTCTCCTTTTGTATAATTTTTTTTTAAATTTGTAAATTTTCTGTTTTTTTTCATTTTAATAATTTTATTAAACACCTTAGACTAATGACATTTAGGTATCATAAGAAAAAAGATAAACACACAAAACTCGAGCTTATATCTTTTATTTTTTTTAAAATTTTTTTTTTTATTTAATAATTATATTTATACTTTAAAAATCCCTTATGCACCAATTAACCAAATTTACTCTTTTAAAATTGAGTGTCATTGATTTAACAGCAAATGGAATAAGAATTCTATTCATTATACATTTCATTGTTTATATAAAATATTTAATATTATTCAAATATTTCTTCTAAAAAATTTCTTTTAAATTTTCATCATTTTGTTTGTTTTTTTTTTTATCTGTATTTTGTTATAAATGATTCTATCATAGTAAAAGTAAAACAAAAGTTTTAGGCTAATAGTTGTAATTGGCTTAAACTGTTTTATCTCTAACTGTTGGTTGTTAATAAATCCCTTTTTATAATTATTTTATTTAATCCTGCATATACAATCTGTACTGCTTGTTTCTTTTTTTTTTTATTACACAATGAACATGAATTGGTTTTATTTTACGCTTACAAATGGATCCCATAACGGAATTTAAGTGTTAAATCAAAATCAATTAAAAACTGTACTTATTAAATGTTAACATTCCTAAACATTATGTTACTTTTGAACCTTTCGCTGTGTTAATTCAGTCGGTAATTCTCCTCGAACATAGTAATCGGCTGCTTTATTAGCGACACCATTATCAAGTGTACCATTCCTGTTTGTTTCCGTTTTACCATTTTGTGCTAATGCAGCAGCAGCCGCCATTGCAGCTTCTTGTAATCTTTGTGCTTCCTGCATTTTCTGTAAATTAACAATAAAAAATTTATACTCAGTAATAAATTATACTTAAACATGTAATTAAATCTAGTCCAACTACAATGCCAAACACAAATTAAATGTCACTTGGGTAGCGTTTAATAAATGACCCATTCAATTATTTCAATTACATACATTTTTACATGAATTTACATAAATAGTAATTCAATGCGAATGTTAAGTAAAAAATACATCAATTATTCAACGGAAAACAGAGATCAATAAGTTAACAGCTAAAGAAATTTATTAAAAATCGTTATTTTTTGACTCTTATTTGATTGTTTCATTCAATGTTTCGGTACTCTCACGTTCATAGTCAATTCTTATGATTGCATTGTATGTATGATCAGAGAGTGAATTAAATCATTAAATTTATAATATGTGCAACATAATGGATCAAAAAATAAAAAGCGGTATTGAAAAGAGGCAAAACAATCCATGAAGAGAGGCTGTTTTTCATTTAAATGGAAACAATAATTTTTATTCATAAAATAACAACAAAAATCATTAAAGAAATATTATTAATTCGGCTAAAAACAGCATTCAATTATTTAAATACGGATCAATTTAAGTATATAAAATAATATCGAAAATATATATCTCTAAAATACAATGCGCGCGCGTTGGTGAAAGTTGTTGCATAATCGTCTTGAATGTGTTTTTCATAATTTCAGTCTTCAACTTCAATTTCATTAATAGAGAGACTGGCCAAAAAACCAAAAACTACTTCGGCAAACAGAATTACACCAAAAATCAAAAGTGAATTTTAACTGTTGAACTGGAACTCATATAAAACCGTGTTTTGATTGTAATAATATGAACAAACACATTGAATAGCATAATGTGTGAGGTAACAAGTCGAGGTAACTCACCGAATAAAAGCCAAAATCAAAATAAAAAAAAAAACAAACTCACAAAATTTAAAATTACAATAAAATTATATGAAGTCTTTCCACAAAAAGACACTAAATTTGATTAAGACTCCCCACATATTGATCGCATGGTTTGCTATATTCCAATTCAACGTGTACCATTCAGGTAATTTTATTTTTATTTTGTGATACGAAATCAATGGGTTTTCATTTGTAATCGACCACATTGAATGCATTTCACGATCAGTATTTCGTTTCACGTTTGTAATTATTGATTACACACCATTTAATGTATGGTTTCAGTTGAATACCTTTAACAATCACATTTTTTTGGATGGTATTCCTCAGGTCTACCTCATCAACATTGTTGTGTCTATGCCGTAAAAAGAAAAGCACAGCCCAAAATATTTATAAACAAAAATATGCTTTTTCTTTTCATAGTTTCATTTAAATCGTCTGATTACAATTATTATTAATCGAGTGTAACTATAACAATAAAAACCACAAACGGTACCGTTGCAATACACAATTTGCTAATCTTAATACAGTGTGATATAATGAAATAAATTTCATACAATTTAATTGGACTACATACTTTCACACTCATTGATCTCACGTCAAATTTGCCAATGGCATATAGCCTTGATATCTGAATCAAAAACATAAAATAAACGACTCAGAATCTGATCACCTTTGAGGTCTTACTCATTCTTCCGTTAATTCCATCAAAGTTTTTATTAGTAACCAATAAAAACCTAAACAGATAACGCATTTTTACAACAAGCAAAGAAAATAAAAATAAAAAAATTATATTTCATGATGAATTTTCCATGTTTAACTTCAATCTACGGAAATACAAATAAAGTGATATGAACATTGAACATTGTCATATAATGAACGTAAAGAATTTTAATCGAATTCAATATTAATGTGGTATTAAACACTATTTAGCTGTGTTACCGAATATGTGATCAAACATTACATTTTATATATTTTCCATATGACAAATCGAAAGTTTTTTTTTTTTATTCAAATCAATGAAACAGAAATCAACATAAAGTATTAATTTACACTTTATTTAGTTATGCGAAATTTCTACAAAAGGCCTTGAATAACCTCCGAAATAATTGTCTGTAATCAACAAGTGGAGTGACTTGAATATTGCCTCTATAACTTCATTCAACATTACTTAGTCATGGGCTACCCTTTTGTGTGTTCTCGACACACGTTTCGTTGCAAATAATTCACCAAATTATTAATTGTATCCAAAAATCATTCAGATTTATTGGGTACTTGGTCACAACGGTTTCTATTATATTTGATACACCAAGGAATTAGAAATCAAATGGATGCCCTTCAATAGATCTCATCTGCGTACTGCCTCAAATCTCAATAGCAGTCCAAATAAGATAATAGATAAAACAAATAAAACAACAGAGAAGGCCTAAATAAAAATCTGTTTGCCATGTAAATGCACATTAAAATCTATCAATAATATCAACTAACGGATCCACTAAACACTTGATTATTGACGAAAAAGCCGCCATCCAAAGTGATACACCAAAACATAAGATTTAGTCTGATCTTTTAGCGTATTACTTAAGCGGCACTGGTATAGTAGCCTTGATCAAGTCACCGAATTATGTATCTCAAAAGTCCACAATAACACATATAATATGAAGCACAATATTGGTGCCACCTCGGTATGTTAATACAATTAAATTAAGAAACAACGAAAAAAAAAAGAAATAAATTTTATAAGAATTAAATTAAAGAGAATATGGCATCTCGCAGACCGTGAATTAGTGGGCCAAAAATAGCGTCACATTGAGGTGAATTTAATTAATAATTGAAAAAGTTCATGGACAATATAATACGCGTCCACCAAAGTCTTGTATTTTACTATTGATTCATGGATTATCATACATTGACAATCAATACCAGTGAGTATCCTAAGGTGTTTGCTCTCTATTAATAAATCCAGAGAGTTGGATGATTTCATATGCATTAATTACCAACACTAATTTATCTAAGTGGTTTAACCTCATCCAGTGAGAAAAAAAATATACACATTTTAATGTTTGCGTATTCTCATCAAATTTGGGGAGTTCCATAAGCATTTGATATTATGATTTGAATGTTGTTCTTCTTGGTTACACGTTACCCAGTACATTTTTAACTTGTGTAGACAAAATCATAAACATTGTTTGCTGATTAGCAACCAAACAATATTGTTCCTCAACGAAAAAAAAAAAAACAAAACATCGTCAAATTAATTGTCAACTTACTCGATATTGTTTAGCTTTGTATGTTGATTTGTAGAATTCATTAAACAGGAAGAAGAACATAACGGCATGCATTCCAATCCACCATACGAATGCTCTTGGATAGTTGCAATCAATAAACAATAATTGGAAGGCATGAACCATGATGGCAACAAATTGAATCTAAAATATAAATTGAATAGGTGAATCAAATCAAATACAATTAAATATTAATGTGTTTCAATAATATTAATTAAATAGCCAATAGGTTACCATTTGTAAAGTGGTCAAGTATTTCTTCCACCACAAATATTTTTGATATCTTGGACCCATTGCAGCGAACAAGTAGTAAGTGTACATGACGATGTGCACAAAGGTATTTAACAAACCAAAGAAAGTGCTATGACCGCCTAGAAAATAAATACAAAACATACAATTAAAAGATTACCAAATTAGTATAATTGAATGACATTCGTGCCAAAAACACGAATAACGAAAATATACAGTTCATCATCCGCATCAGAGGCCATCTCTGATTGGTAACATAAGACGATGTTGATTAATCATTTTTAAAGTAAAATATTTAACTGACCTGGTGTGAACTTAACGCCAAACCATACTGACATTGGCATACATCCATGATGAATCACGTGCAATGTGGACACTTGACTTGTCTTCTTTCGCAGGACGAAGAATAACTGTAAAATGAATCAATTTTTAAAATATCATGTTTATTATTATTCAACAGCAAATAAAAAAATATCATTATGTAATTGGCAAAGAAAAATCGCACAGGTGTGACTAATCATGTAACAACAAAAGCTTACCGTATCCATGAACTCAGTGAACTTGGAGAAATAATACCACCAGCAAGCATGAACCATCTAAATTGAATATAATAAAACGATCAGTATCATCATCATAATAAAATTTTATTAGTCGGAAGGTCATCATGTGTGAAAGGTTTCCATCATTCATTGACCAAAATATCGAAGACAATACTAATATGTAATAATGTTAACAAAAACGTCGTCACTAAAATCACGACATTGTACTAATTATTAAATTTCATTCATATTTGCTCTTTTAAAGAGAAACGTTAAATGATGCAAACAATATTGAAACACTTAAAACAAAATTGTATAACCATTCACACATTATGAACTTTAATAATATTAGGATTATTTAATACTTTTTTTTTTTTCATTCATTTTCTTAAAGATCATTACTAAATTTTGCAAAAAATTAAATTTTTTTTAATTAGATTTTGGTGTTTTCTTTTCTTTTTAAAATTTTTGTACTTCATCTTTTTCCTTGTAACTTTTAAAATATATTATGTATATGTGGCAACACCAAATTACATAAAAGAAAAAAAATATCTTACTTTAGTTTAAGCATTTTCTTTTTAAACTTGATTCGGAAATGTTAAAATAAAACAAAAATTTAACGAATAACAAAGTCAAAATAACGATATTTTAAATATTTTATATAAAACAAACAAACAAAAAATAACTGAATTTCTTCTTGTTTTGCTATTCCAGCAATGCAGCATAATTTTCATGCGGAAACTAATTAAAATTAACTATGTTAATCCATATCAGCTGTTACATATAATTTTCTATTTATGATTTAACACACTAAAATTAATGTGAGGTAATAAACCGGAATAACATTGTGCATTTTCTATCTCACTCTCTTAAATTTTGCTGCTTTATGCTTTGTATATCTATTTCAATTTAATTTAAATGAATTAACTAAATTTATTTTTTTGGTTATATGTATGTATGTATATAAAATATAATTAATGGGAACGTGTTGAATCAATTTTCGTTAATATTACATATTACCAATGTTGGTGGTGATCAAAATTTAATAAAAAAATAATAATAATATTAAAATCTAAAAATGTGGTTAATTATATTGGGGAGATAAGAGATTAATAGCGGCACTCTCGAACATCTTAAATAAAAACAGATAAATTATGGTAACATAAAGAAATTTACCAAAACTTTAAAACAATGGATAAGAAAAATCAGCTCATAATGGGGAGACTTATGAGCTTTTTATATTTTTGCAAGCAATTAATAAGTGTTTTGTTGTATACAAATAAAAAACAATACTTTTTCATAACAAAATCAACAAAAAAAAAATGTCTGTATATAGGAAATTAACGTAAACGGCTGTGATTACCATTTAATCAAAATGTATAACAAATACGACATGTTAGAATAATAACATGCTGATTAATTAGGTCATGGTGGATTCTTCAGTTTAGGGAAATTTGGGGAATCGTTAATGTGAATATTTAGTTAATTTGTTTTGTCCAGGGGGTTAGATTAGTCAATATAAAATAAATATGTAATTTAAATATGAATAAGCATATAAATAATAATATATCAACAATAATTTATAAAACATAACACTCTTTAGTACACACATAAAAATTATAAAAATTCCTGAACCAGATATTTATGTCACTGTCTAATACACAATTAAAACGATAATATCACCTATAAAATGTGTACAACAAATAAAATTAAATTAAAATGAATGTATATACTGTGTGCTTCTGTGTGTCTATGTGCGGATGTTAATTTCAAGTTAAAATGCTTAAACCAACTGATTTCTAATTAATCAATATTTTCTTTTTCTTTTTTCGTTTCCAATACTCAATGAATTTACTATAAGTACCCAACAATAATAAAAATACTTCAATATAATAAATACATTTACTAATGACCCTTTTTCGTTAATTAGTACAATAACGAATTAATTTTAATAATTAAAGATTTAATCAATAATTATAATTCACTTATATGATAACGTACTCTTAATGTTCTAGGATGGTTACTGTAATCAACTGGCTGACAGCGGAAGTTATAGTGTCCCGTTAGCCAACCTGATATTGCAATCTGTAAATTTGAATATAATTTTATTATATAAAACATTTATTTGATTCTCTTATAATTGCGAATATGATTTGTAGACATCAGTGTAGTATTGTGTATGAAAACAGAAAATAATTGAAATTCATAATTTTAGGAATTTGATATGAAATGAATTTTTTTTTATGATTCAGAATTAAAATGAGATTTCTCTAATCAATAACTGCATAACTTTAATTAACTGACATCTCGGTGTTCTGTTTATTTTGATTTTCTATTCTTCACTTATTTTATGATTAACAACATGTTATATGAATTCCATCTCATTATACTCATAAGTATTTGATTTATCAACCAAATGATTTGAATCCACTTCAAACTGCTAAGATTTGTTCATAAACAAATTGGCTTTGTATTCATCACTTGGTTATTTCTTTGCTAGCAATTCAATGAGCATTTGCTATAAGTACGCCACATAATCTACTTGGAGTGTAGCCATACTCAAAATTAATAACTATAGTATTCAATAACAAGTTTATTATTGATATAATTTATAATTGAAAAATAAAATTAAATTTATTCTATTTTAACTACCCAGTAAATACCAAACGAGTTAGGACAAGATGTTTTGTTTTCTTAATTCTCTATTAATTTAATGTGTTCCTTGAAGTATTTACTCATCCAAATTGGCATTAAACATCTTATAATTCCACACCATCGGATTTTCAGTTTAGTGGACATTTGAAGGTGGGCAGTCAAGTTAAGTGTTTAATGCTAATTATGGACAAAAAGAACAACATCATCATCATCTCACTCTAGCTAACTCGTTTACTTAGATATATTACGTTTTTGTTTTTCTTTTTGGTTTTGTATATTTTTGATTATTTTCCATTGCCTTGATTATGTAACTTACATAGATTATTATATATTTGTTATTTAGAGAGTAAAATCACTTAATTAAATTTATATTAATTAACTTAATTGTGCTAAAATAAGAAAATAAATAATTAAAAAAGATAAAAGGTTTTCTTCACATGAGAAAACTATATTCATAATTGTATTATTTTTTTTAACGAAATCCAATGCATTGTCTGTTTGGCAAAGGATTACGATTCCATTTCCATAGAAGTTGACAGATATTATTTTTTAATCCCATTTTTCCATACAAACTGAGAAGATTCAACGATGTGTATCAATGAAATCAACAGCCCTTGATTCAATAATTGAAATGATGACCATTTGTTTCAAATTGAAACCGATTTGCATTTCACATTTAGAATGTAATACGACGATATTCTATAAATCACGGTACCTTTAAATATCGAGAGTGCGCATTTAATTGATCTTTTTATTCAAGTTAAATCAAAAATAAATAATTCTTAATTGAATTTGTAAATTAAAATAAATTTGGCGCACACTTACTCTATTTGCCGTTGCACTATCGGTGTAATCAACTGGTTGACATCTAAAACTGTAGTGGCCCCACCAACCACCCATTAGACACTAAACAAAGTTTTGTTGGAATTATTAATTTCTTTTTCTCTTTCTTGATATTACAATTGCATAGTATCATCAAAATTGTTGATTTAATTTTCTTTTTTACGTTCGTTGGATAAAGCTTTTCTTATAACTCAAGTATAGTTGTTTTATTATAACTTGACTTAAACGATTCATTCAATCATGTAATTATACTATGAATGACTCGCATAGATATGGAATTTGTTTACTAATATCTTCTCATGGATAAAATATAATGCGACTATGTGAATTATTGTTGAATGAAACATCAATGGTTTTTCTTAATAATGGAATGACAGAAACAATGTTTAAAAACTAATAATAATCACATGAAGATGAAATCATAAATGTAAAGTTCAACTCATAAGGCATGACACATCGACACCACCTGTGAATTACATTCACATTGATTGGTATCGGTATTTTATTACAGAATCTAAACTAAAAGCATGTAATTAAAAACTACGCCGAATCTATTTATCTAACATATTGATAGCTTATGCGTGAAATAAACAACCGTCTAATACTGTTTTTATTTAAATTAGCCTAAGACACTTGTCCTCTTATCTAATCCGTAAAAGGGAATTATCTAACATCAACGATGCCAAGTTACCATCTGCGGTCTTAGTTTTATTCTAATTTTTCAAGATCACATAACATTTAAACCGAAATAAGAAGACGACGTCTCAAAGTCTATGCCATAATTTCTTATGAGATGACTCTCTTTGTATGGTTAACTCTCGTTCATGGTAACAAAAATTCAATTTTATCATTCCCAAATGTAGCTAAATGTAAAACCGTTGAAGGTGAATGAAGTTCGATAACATTCGCTACACGGGATTATCTCATTAAAACTATTCACGATCGGAACATCATTGATCTGTGTGCTTTGAACAAATCTTTATTCATATCATCTCAAGTAACTTGAAGAAATAAAAACGATCTTCTATGTTTTGTTTGTTTTTTTTTTATCTCCACATATTCAATGAATTCTGCAAACCTGTGTCTCATACAGCGGTATCTCGCTTATACTCCATAATAAAAGCTCCGTATTGTCACGGTTAAGATCCAATATTCCACTGCCTACACATTAATAAAATACTCAAGTAAAGGCGCTTTTTTCTATTACATTACTTTTTCATCTCACTTTGTTGTCGTTTATAATACCAATTGTTTACAATCCAGCTAACAACCTGAACCTCGTCCAACATAACAATTGACATAATAGTCAATAACAAATTTATGTATGTAGGTAACACACAATTTCCAACATTCATGATTAAATCTAATCATGCGTTCAACATTTAAAAACTATTTTTTTTTTTTTTTAATAAAATCTAGTTCAAATGCATTCATAATGGTTGTATCCAATGGCATAATCAACATAAAATCGCATGTCTCGTTTAATCGAAACATATGTAATTTATATTGGTAATGTGTAAAAAAGAAAATAGCTAACATTTTATGTCAATAATTTTTTCACTTTTCAAACTGCATTTCCATTAAATTGTCACATAACTGAATGTCGGTATAATATAAATTAATCATATATGGCGGCCTATGATGGCAATAACTTGACCCAAATAACCAAAGGTTAAGTAATCGAAAAGAAAACGAAAATCTATTTACAGGAATTTATTCGGTTTTTTTCAAAATAAAAATTGAATGAATCAATTTCTTGTTTTTCAAACAAAAAAAAAAAGTGAAAAACGAACTTCAACAGTGACAACGAAACAACATGTGAAGTTTTAGTTTTAATTATTTTTTTCTCTCTGTTAAATTATGCTGTACACTATATAAACGTGTCTTGTCTATTACTCAGGTAATAAAATCAATTTAATGATTTTCAGCTCACCTCTATTACTTGAATATTGTGTATATTTCTTGTACATAAAAGTTGTGAACTTTCCACATACTCAATGCGTAGTCACCTGTTGCACAGTAGTATTTTACATTTATACTAACGATAAAATATCAATATTATACAGAAAAGAAAAGACACATGTAAATCACCATTTGAAAATGAAAATAATTCAATCAACGAATATATAAAAAGAAAAACTACTCTTCAATGAAACCAAAAAATAAATAAATAAATTTGTTATTAATTGATTGAATAAAAATTAATTCATTTTCCTTATTGTTTTCCATCACATAATCCATATGGATACATTAATGGCCATTGATCTATAATACACCATTTCATTTCATTTAAACATTTTTTTTTGATAATAATTTAATGGATGTTCATAATCAAGTTACGACACTTGTCAGAGTTTTCTCTTCACAATTCAATTGTAGTGTACACACAATATCCACATTTGATTGAATAATTTAGATAAATAATCTTGAATTAATTTCATACCAACGGAAACAACCATGACAATAGTAAACAACGAATTTACTAAAATTTTAATTCACACTATCTGAGTAAATGCAGTTTTACTCCTAACGTATACAATCGGCGTTTTGTTTTAATATCTCTCACTCCTTAACTATTATTCTAATCAAATTCACTTTAAATGATTTACTTAAGAAAACTGTTTTCAAGTACGAATTACATGCTGTTGATTTTTTTTTATGATGATTATAGAAGTGATATATTAAGTAGAAATAACAAAATTATTGTGTTTGATGTTTTAAAAGGAGGGAACAAAATAAAAATGACTATAAAAAGTATATCACAAATTGTAAATGATTTATGCACAAGGTAAATGAATTATCTAAATGCATATTGTAAACGATGTATTAAAGTCATTTAGATATAGTAATTGTAATGTTTTGTTTTTGTTTTTTAAATATAAAGACAAAAAAAAAATATTGTAGTTTTCATACCTCATAAAACAGCCATGCACTAAATATTACTTGAACGAAATTATATGCTATTAGAGTATTTTTTAAATGGAATGGTTTACGATTTTCCATTAGTCGTGGTCCTAAAACCTGTGAAATACAAGAAGAAAATAAAAACAGAGTTAAAATTAATAACGAAATCGTTGGTGTTAATTAAATCATCAATATCATTAAAACATAAAATTTATGATATTTGATTAATTCAATATTGAAAAACATAAATTATTAATTCTGATATGGAGCAATCATCATAGGGTGAAAGAAATTCCATCCCATACAATTACCATTTATATATTCAGACAGAGAAGAGTTACAGTATTTTTACTTTACTCTCGTCGAGATTCATCTATCTATCGAGTGTATTGAGACGACGATTTCATTTGCATTATTTATTATAATAAACATACTTAATTTTGGATATATTTTTTTTCTTTCTTTAAAGTTTTAGTTTATTTCAAAGTGTCGAAACTTACCTTAACAATGTATACGTAAGTTAAACATACAGCTAATGTTGGGAATGGTGATGACATCATTGGCCAATCTTTAGTTCGCGGATCTTACATTTGAGGGAAAATAAACAATAGATTAGAAAAGAAATTATTATTTACTGGATACAGAACTGTAGATTTTTTTTTCTTATTTAATTTAAATAGATGGTTATTCCCAATGAACAAACAATACTTGTTTAGAATACAGAATTTTAAATCACTGGATTCATTATATTCATACTTATGTCGGTTCTGTTATACCATTTATTTGCTAATACAATTGTAGGATTCCATAAATTGTTGAATTGAAATTCTAATTTTCTAAATACAATCTCAAATAATAGAGTCTCATAATCGTAATAAATGATTATCATTTACTTACCTCCATGTGATTCCATATATCTATGAACATTATCTATATATCTCATTATTAAAGCCATATTTGAATAAATCTGAAAAAAGAAATGAGAAATTTGTTTTAATTCAATTAGATCACCTGTGGAATTTATAAATATTCATTTGATTATATTTTGGAAATGTTTTAATTAGATATTAATAAAATCTACTATTTGTAACACACATAATTGTTAATATGTAAGACTAGCGTTAGTAGTCGTCAGTCTATGTCCGAAATGATTTTATTACATTTTTTTTTATTACCATCATGGTTTTAACTTAATTTTAATAATACTCTTGTTTTCGTAATAGGTGAATATTTAAATTTGCAGCCAGACTATATACGAGAATCAATGGCATAACAAATCGTTATTATTCAATTGGAAATAAATTGTATTATAAATGAAATAATCATATTGTAATGAAATCAAGTAATTAAAAACTACAACTAATTATAAGTTATTCAAAAAGATTCATTATTGTGTCGCATTAATAAATAAATGAGAGATATACAATTTATCATGTTGTGTATTTTTATATGGACAAACTGCACTAAGTACCTTACAAGGTTCTAATATTCCCAGTTACTGTATACTACTACTGTGCATTATAATTAAACTCTCATCGTATTGCTAGTATTGCTAGCACAATTGTTAAACGAGTCTTAAATATACATGATATATTTGCTACAATTATCCATACGATATATACGTATAATCATAAGCAAATCATTATCATATGACAATGCATTTTGTTGGTAACGAACAAATTATTTTTTTTTTCTTTATTTAATAAAAAAGTGTTAATTTTCACCTTTATTGAACATCATTTTAGGTCACCTGAATTTAATTCCAATTATGTATGTATTTTTACCTGAATATGCAAATAGATACTAACGATTAAATTAATATAAATTTGATGTATTTTGTTTTCATTTAATTATCAATTATTGCCAATTTCAATTATTCATAAGGTGGAATTAATTAATTACGTTTATTAACATTCACGGATGTTCTGTGATTTGAATTTTCTAAGTAAGTATGCGATTTTGTCATCAACGTAATTCTTTGAAAATCAACTATGATCGCAAAAATGCTACCCAGTTTGAGGAAATCAATTAAAAGTATTTCATTCACCAAAAAAATAAATAAATAAATAAAACAGTTTATAAATACAGCATTGTATTCAAAGTGAATATTATTATGCTTTCCATGTTACCCACCATATGATTGTTACTATGTAATAGGTTACATATTCTCTAACAGACGTGTTATGTACAATATTTACTTTTAACAGCAAGAAAATAAAAATATAAATAATTTATTTTCTTTCATTTCAAGTGTTACAAAATACATTCGTCTAAGGTATGTGTTTTTCACTCCATTTCATGAATGTTAGAGTATTTAAAGTACGACACCACTCTAAACTCGAATACGATTTATTCCAAATTTATTCAAATAACATACAATATCGATACACTCAACCGTTGAAATCATAGTAAATTCATTTGTTCAAAGTGCAACCGTAGTTAACATAATAAATATATCCCCAATACATAAATCATAAAAATTTGAATCACCGATTTTATAATATCTAGGTGAATATTACTGGTGGCTTATTTTTATATTTCACTTGTTCAATAGGTAAAATTATATTAAATTCTTTTATATGAAATTTCAATAATACTAAAAATATTTTATAAACCATACAATTTAATATGACTGCATAATTAACATTTCAATCAACGAATTTTTATGAATTTCTAATTACCGTAGGGCTTTTTGGCATTTATGTATATTTGTAAATCACCACAAATGATTATCAATCAAAACCAGTTAATTGATGGTTTACATACAATTTAATGCAGCCACAATCATACATTTACCTAACAGTCATAGACAGAAATTAACTACTAACCGATTCTTTAAAATGCCAGAAATCAAATGTACTTTGTTTCCTCTGTTCACATTTAATATCAATATCACATCGTGTGACCGGTGACCAAATGAAATACTATTTTTACTAATTTCCCAACTAATGAACTAAATGACAAATTTTATCTTATCGATATAATAATTTTTTTTAGTTCAGTTTATGTGTTACTTTTATCAGAAAAGCCAAGTACACTTTATCTATTTAGTGTTGACATTAAAACATTATTAATTCAACTAAAGGTGATTCAACGAAATGAATCGTTTTAATCGATATTAGGTAATCGCTTTTCTCGTTTTCGTGCCGTCTCCAATCTATGCGACCGCTTCAACGGAAACCTATGGCTTGTATTTTAATATCAGTCAAATATTTTATTTTCTTGTTTATCAGTTAAAGTATAAAGATTATGTTCAATTCGTCACATAATGCACATTCATTATACGTTTACCGCTATTTGATAACCTTTAAACTTTTCATTCTTTAATATATGTAACACACGACGATAAATTAATATGATTATAGTAAAATGAATGAAGATTTTAGGCCCATGGCCAATAGGTTAATATACGCAATTTTCACCTTTAGTTCTAGTTTCATTTTCGGCACAAAATTAAATCAAAAAAATTATGTAAAATACATAAAGAACTTGTTAATTGAGTCGGTGTTCGGTCTCATTTAAAATTCAGATCCTAAACCCTACGAACTTGTCCAGAACAGTTGGTCACTGGACTTTTATGGTAGTGTTTCTTATTTTGAATACAACACATAAATTTATTCATCGACAGTAGGATTTTAATTAAAAAAATCAGTAACGTATCATATCACACATGTGGGCTATAAAATATTCTTAACATACATATATGTTTTTTCTACTTTAAGTAAATCATATTAAACTATTCACACTTTTCATATAAATTGAATAAAATAAACGGCAACAGTTCACTTGAATTTTAATCTACAAAATGTTTTAATCAGTCTCGACAAACAAACTTTATAGAATTTAAAAAAGTTTTACTTTTTTGTTTTAAACAAGAATTTTATTATGCCGGGCATATGAATAAACTTACGAAATATTGGTAATTTTAATGAATGTGAACTATTGAAAAATATTTAGATTCTGAAAGACACCAGTATGGCTAGTCGGTCCACATGAACAGGTGAATTAACACACATTATTCTTAAACTGTTTAGTACAATTAGTTATAAAGTTACGAATGACTCAATATGGAAAATACGCTCGTGTTTTAAATTATATATCTTCGAAAATATGAATATGAAATACACACCACTTAATTATTGTAAAACCCACCAGAAATAGCGACCAACAAATAAATAAATAAATAAAACAGCACAGAAAACTTAACCCACAAAACAAGTTCTAATCAATATCCGCAACTTAGAATTGATTAGGATTCGTATTTTCAATGTGATTCTGACTGATTATTTATCACACAAGTGTGATCAACCTTCCTTCTAACTGAAATCACTGATAGAAACTAACAAATCGAATCAAATTCACATAGTAGTCTAAAATAAAACCCGAACCAACAAAATAAAAAAGAGATCGTCATTCAGGTGTTCATTTAGTAGCAAATGTAAATCACGAGCTAAACACACCGTACCAAATAGATATTTTAGTCTTTTATATTTCACTAGAAATCGACTAAATTAAATAAACTTCTTTTTTCGCTATTCAACTGATCACCTTAAAATCTTTCTACTTTTTGAGACATAAAATGTTTTTTTAATCTGATACAGTCCGAGTCAGTTTATCAACTAAACGTCGGTTAATGTTTAACGTAAATAATAAAGTATTAATTATAAACCAATGAATTATATATAATTTTATCCATTCACGGAAAACTATACGGAAATCACAATTACTTGCATTGTATTTCATATATTTTTATGATATTTTTGGTCTTCAATTTAAATCAGTGTGTTAAATGACAACCACTTAACCGTTCACATGTATATGGAATATATTCAATTCAATACAGAAATAATAAGTCACCATCAATACGATTATGTTACAGGTTGATTGCAATCAAATACTATTTATAATTCTCCTCAATCCCATGCATACGTATAGACATCGAATTTTATCCACAAAATATGAATAAATTTTAATGTTTAATTGATACACAAAATTGGTAACTTCACATTACCAACAATGTGTATATTAATTATTGTGACATAAATAAAAAAAAAAACTGTTGGTTCATCAGCTAAGTCTACACGGTTTATTGCTTACTACCCCGTAGAAATTACAGATAAATATTTAATTTTTGAAAACAAAACTTCACTTCAAACAAACAATACACGACATCTATTAAGCAATCTTCTATAGTAAGAATGTCAATAAAATCAAAGAACCTGGTAAACAGAATCTTGCCATTTTTTTTTACCAAAAAATCCAATTTAAAATTTATTAGATCTTAAATCAACCTAAAATGTTTAGTTAGTCTCTTAATGCTCCGTATGTTAGTTATTTTTAGATCAATAATACAGTGAATTTTAGTTGTATCACAGAATAAAGTAGGTAAACATTAAAGGTAATTATTTTCAGATACGATAAACTGAAAAGTACAACAACAAATAAATAATTACTGTTACTGGCATTCAACTATAATGTTATACCCCGACACAAATTAATATTATTAAATTAAATAATTATATTTAACAAGAGACAAAACCAAAACAACAATGTCCAGAAGCAATTCGAACGTAAATCCCCGGCTCCAGTATTATTTATAGAATTATTTATCAAAAGAATAACAGGTTTAATGGCACATACTGGATCAACCATTAGTATGATCAAGTTAAAACGCTCTCTACCAAATACGTAGGCGGAATAAAACACGTTTTCATTTATTACAATGTACTGATGCAAGCACGTGGTATGTTAATTTCATCTTTAAACTCGCATAGAACTTTGTCATCGTTATGGGAATCCCAGAAGTATTTGATAACAACAATGAAATAATAATCCATTCCATGATTAATAGACTCCCCGGTTCATATTACTTCACGATGACTACATAAAAGGCGGAACAGAGCTATTATTAATTAACTTTTATTATAAATTTCAATATCTTTTACCATAGTTAATTAAAGATTAAGAGATTTTTTTCTCTCTTCTTTTGAATTTTTTTTCTTTCAAAAATGCATCGATACATAAAATTTATAATGTTGGTTAAGAAATTATCTGTATAAGTGAAAGTAAAGCAGAAATATAAATTTGCTTTATGTATCTCATTCATATAAATAACAGCCGTTTAAATCGTAAATGATTAAAGTTTTCATTCACCTGATTTCAACAGTCAAACACCAACAATTTTCACATATTAAAATTAAAAAAAAAAAATAGTGGCAAAATGATTAAAAAATAAACTCTAAATAATTTCATTTACCACACATTTGATTGTTAAATTACGATTAATATGTTTCAACATTGATGATGATGAAGAAAAAAAAAACATAACAAATCATATTTTTATGTCTGTCATGTAGTGATTTACAAGACAATAATAATCTTATTTCGTTAATAAAACTTTGGTGTTCTCTACCTTCTTGCCGCATTACATTTGGGAGACTATGTAGCAAATGCAATTTAAATAGTCTGTCTACCATACACAGAGAAGTACAGAGTTTACGTTAAACATAAAACTGCTGATTCCGTGTATCATTCGTATTTTATCTTATACAGCGGCATGCTATATTTTCTCACGCGCTTCAAGACAAACATATGTACATAATATACAATTAATCTAAGATGACCTAAATTAACTGTAAGTATACATTTAACTAGGTGGCAATAGTAATCATTCAGCGATGGCAACCAGCCCCCGATGTATCACTTTTCGCTTTCAATTATTGCAATTTTTTTTTTGTCGGTTTTGTTTTAAACATTTCTACAGCACGATAAGTCCAATCAGTTATTTTACTATGATTCATCATTCAACTATGAAATCACTTGAATTAATACAAAATATAAAAACCAACACAACCAACAAATGTCTCATAACAGTTACCACAAAATTAATGGAATTTGAAATAAAGTCGAGGGCGGTGGAATGGTATCTAAGCTTGACTATTTAGTAATCATTACAGTACACATATTTTTATGATTATAATTTCTATGGATTTATCATTTAACCCATCATCAGTAAGTTCATAAATCGAATGATAAATAGACATACCTTAAAATACCAAAACAAAAAATGCAGATTTTTTTTGTGTTTCTCTCCAATAATGTCTTTACTCTCTTTCAATTCAATTTGGTATTTCCATTTGATTACCACTATAAGATTTCATATGAATATTAAATTAAAATCAAAGTGAAATAAACCATAAATTTGTGTTGTTGTATTTTATCAAAATGACAAACCAAAAAAAAAAAAATTCAATAGTCACGAAAAACACTTATTACAAAATCATTTACTTAATAACCAAACAACAGACAGTATAAAAGCTTGTGTGAATTTTTGTCACACACAGGTACACGATGTATAGAATAAGAATACTTTAAGTATAGAATTTTTACGCGCGATTCTCAATAATTGTTAAAACAATGACGACAATTCATAATTATCTATTCAGTTGAGGACACACCGGACTGGTGGATACATCATACATCACATAGTTTTTATAATTCAATTCTATTGTCTCGCTGTATGTTCTCACATGTCAACCAAATTGTATGACCATCCACCAGGGTATTCATATTATCTATATGTCGTTTTGATATAATTCAAACATATGTATTTACATACATCATCAGCTACTCCCATAATTTTATGAATCTACTATTTTTCACTGCAACATATCATATCGCAATCTACACACTACATGACGTACAGTTATACTAATTTTGGTATTGCAAAGCAAATTTGAGAGTAATAAATTATCGAACACCGATAAGAATTAAACCTGTAAATCCATTACTTGGCAAATTATAAATAAGAGAGTTCACCACCATACATAAAATGAGCACAAATTCTGTAAGCCATATACAATAATTAAATGTGCACACAATTTTCATTGATTTCACTACCAGAAATTTCTAAGTATAGTCATCATATCTAATTTACACGTAAAAGGTAACAAACAATTAGAAAAAATATAGAAAAAGATTGAATCACACTACATCGATTCACTCTGAGACTGAATTGATTTTGAAGGACTTAAAGAAAATTTGTAATTACTGGAATGCCACATTACGCGTATAGGCGTCCATAGATATTCAGTTTGTCTACAAAGTGTTAAACAACTATTGCCCCTCAAAATATAAATGATTATTATTTAAAAGTAAAAACTGCCACTGATTAGTGTATGCCGAAAATGAAACATTGAAAGCGAATAATTAACATTTATAAACGAGACCCTCAAAAACAGCAAACAACTATTGTATCAATATATACCGTTTAATGAAGTTAATAGGTGCGTTTAGAAAATCTGCAATTTAAAATAATTTCATGTGTTTTTGCACAATAATGCATCTAAAAGGTGTAAATATAAAAATTACATAAATCACAATTACATAACTATGACATTTTATGATCGAATATATGTATTAAACCCATTGAGAAAGAGAGAAGTAAAAAAAAAAATACTCTACTACATACATAATACATTCATAAAAAAGTTGTTGTGCATAATATTTATGTTGCTGAATAATCGATGGCATTAGAGTCTGATGTAGTGTTTAATTCATTTTCTTTTCGGTTTTAAATTATATGATTTTTATTTCCATCATTTCGTTAACGATTTTCGATTATGTATTTTAGATGTAAAATCAACCAACACGTGAATTAATATTTTGTTGTTGTCTATTATTCATTCAAATATGAATAATCCATATTAACGGAATTTTAAAACTCACTAATGATACATAGGAGATATACGATACGATGATATGTTACTTTTTTTTTAAATCATATGGTACCATAGATACCATCCGAACAATTAAATTGAATCATAAGTGTATTTGAGTACCTGATTATCGTACAATTTAAATCGACTGAGATTATCGGTTTTCTGATGTCCATATACAATTATGTATTGATAACTCAAAGAAAAAAAAAGATGTTCAACTTAATAATGCCATTATGATTACTTTATTCTCTCCGCTCGTATATAAATCCATTGGGCTCAAGATTAATGTGACACTGTTATTCACTCTCAGCTAACACCAACTGAATAATCTCAATGATGGATTGACTCATTCCTTCACATCTTTTATACAAAATATTAACTTCTCTTGAGTATTTTGAATACATGAGAGGTTTTTAGCCCCCCAAAAAATAACAATAAATTTTTGTATACACGGTTATATGCTAATAATAATATTTCGATTAGGATTTCAGACCACGTACCTTCCCTTATTAGATAGGCGAATAGATTTCTCTTTTATAAAAAAAAAAAAGTATTTTATTGTAAAGAAAGAAGTCTGAACGAAAAGACATACTCATAAAACAAAATACGCGCTTTATCGCATTTAATTGCAATGCTCCGCACACATTTTCTGCTTTACATAAAAGTGAATGATACATTAAGTTTTTTGTTTTGTTCATTTATTAAAAAAAAAACCAACAAGTCAATCGATTAGACTTGTTTCAGTTTAAAAAATCCGATTTTTTTAACGATGAAGGTTTTATAATATCAAAGACACAACTCTTAACAAATTCACTTAAAGCAATCAGGTGTGGTAAATACAAGAAGAAGACAAAAAAAATTATGCATTAAATCTCATATTAATTAAAGCGTTTTTCATCTGATCGTATCCCCTCATTATTTATTCAATAAATTTTCGTTGCCATTGAATGGACCAAATTAGTGTGTTATAAGAATCCTAAGACACATTAAAAATTTATACACAACAAAACTCATCAGTTTAAGGTTTCATTATGAACCAATAAAAAATAATTAACAAAGATGTAACATTAATTTACACTTCAACATTGGAATAAATTCATTGTGATTTACGTGATATTTTAAAATTTTCTTAAGCAAATTATGATCGTGGTTATATTATTTCTCATCACTGACAAATATTATTTCAAAATATATTAAGGCAAAACATCGTAATAATATTTTATAGGAAAAAAAAATCGAATTAATTTGTCCTATAATATACCTGGGTGGTATTTTCCATATCAATTATAATACAATATTCTTACCACCCGAAGTACAATACTATTATCATAAAGACTAAATACACATCACATCACATCAGTGGTGCCAATATATCACCACATTTAGTTTTTATTTAATTAATTCACATTAAATACTTCAATATGGCATAGATTTAATGAACCCATTTAAGTGCTATGCAAGATCACTTCTATTGAGCACAGTTATAAATCCATTCGCCAATTTGACTTTTGGTTTCAACGTTTATGCAAATTTAACCACACATTGGCACATATACTCTGATGTTTAATTCATATTTATGTATTCTGTTTCTTTTTTTTTATTTCAGTAATATTTAATATTTTATTTTAATACACTTCTGTCTATTTTAGTTATGGGGACAACGAGTATTACTAAAATGCAACAAAAACTAGAGATATTCTAAAAATAATAGTTAAACATAATTACTAATGTTTTTAAAAAAAAAATATTAATACGTACGTATTGTAGAATCCGTAGCAATGAATTTCAATGATCTGGTATAAAATATCCACAAAAGGGGTAGGTGGCCTCTCTCCGATCACACACTTCCAAATACAGGATACACTGTTGATTATAGTAACTCAAATTGATTTATCTGCCGTTTACTTTTGATTTACGAACTTAAACTATATGACTCTGTTAGTCCTTTTCCAGAATTACAACTCTCTCCACTCGTCAATTATTTAAATTACTTTCTTCTTAATCCTTTGATTATATTCTTTAAAATTCTTTAACTTCTTTTGGTATACAACAAACTCAATTACTTTCCCTGATAGAAAAAACCAATATGAAGAAGCACAATTATTTTTTAATCAAAATTTTCTTTTTATAAAGTAATAGAATAACTAATTTACATAAAAAAAATTTTTTCATTTAAACTTAAAAGCACTTTTTCATTCGATTTTCTTGTACAAATCAAAACTAAGTGAAATTATTAGTTAACAAAACGCTTAACTAATGTCACGTGGATAAGAACCCATTAAGAGAAAAAAAAAAAATACTCTCAATTACTTCGCGGAAAAATTGTAATATTTTGAATGGATACAAAATTCACAAAATTCGGTAACAGAACACAGTGGCAATAATTGTAATCACGAGAAACGGTAACTTGTAACTAAACTGAACTGACGATTCCCAAAAACCAGGTAGAGTAAATTTATATCATATAATTCATAAAATACATTAAATTTTATAATTAATTTCTCTTCCGATATCGACGAATGCAGCTCAGCAGTAACAGTAAAATCTTATACTTTTTCCAATATCCGATATTCTACTGGTTTTGTTTCATGAATTTAACTATCTTTTGGAATTTCCTTAATATTTTCATTCTTTTTTATGATTTTTGATGTTTTTCTTTTAGTATCCGATTGTAACAAATTTGCTAATGTCACGCCTTAAATGTCACAAATCGATTATGCAAGAAAATAATTCTTTTCTATTTTGCTCTTTTCCATTTTCTTTTTGTTTTATTAAAAACTTAGCTGTAACTCTTCTTGATATTACTTACAAAAATACGAAATACACGACAATAAAAATTATACAAGTTAACCAGGTGAACACTCAATTTAATCTAAATTGAAAATCGGCGCTGCACAGATCGAAATTAATTGCCTCCCGTTTGGCTTCGACAAAACCAAAGTATTACTGTCTGTCTCCCCACCTCACGCAATCGGAGGTATTCACGTTACAATTTCAATACACGTGCAAACTCGCGGTATTCAACGAAATTATTCTGAACACAACAACAAAATTCGTGAGTGAATTAAAATTTAATAAAAAAGCGCCGAAACATATTTTTCGTTCTCTCTTGCTCGCTCTTTCTTTCTCCTGTGCCACACCACACATAATCCACCAAAAAACAAAAATTCTTATGTGCTTCTTAAAGACCCCAATTGAAATCAGTTTTTTTCAATGAAAAATCCACAAAGACTGCAATTCAACTATTGTTCAATGGTAAAAATCACTGTCGGCAGAATTTTTCATTCACAATTAGTTTGGATTAGAGGATTGCATGAACCAATTCCCAGAATTTGGAAGAAAATTTTTATCACCTTCGGAGATTTTTGTTTATTGATTTCGATAGTTGAATCAAACTTGTATTCGCGTTGTCACAATTACCACAAAAGAAGACACTCTATTAATTGAATACACACTAACTGATTTGGAGGTCCAACACCACAGAAACTAGATAAAAAATTTTATACCACTGGCCGCCAACACTTCTTTCAATTTTCGGTCAGAAAAATATTGTGGTACATGTTGAGGACTCCAATACCAGTGGTATTTCGTGTATTTAAACACAGTTAAGGCCTTCTTTAATTTTATAAACACTCAATATTTCGGGCGAGGATACTGTCGGTGAACCGTTTGAGTGGGAATTTAATTCTCTCTCTCTCTCTCTCTCTCTCTCGAATCAGCTGAAAAGTTAAAGCGTTTTCAATCATTTTTCGAATTGCATTCTTCGAAAGTTTCTCCATCATATGTACATACTTAATTCATTGAATTTATTGCTGTTAAATTTGATTATCCTAATTTACTTACATCTATTAAGAAGTTCATAGAAGCATCCCAAACTCATTTCAATATAATTTCGTCACAATCTGAAAGTAACGAATGGAAAACCGATAGTTGTCGTACTTTAGTATTCCACCGTTTGTTGAATACATGAATACATTAACACATAGATCTATGGTTTTACGTAAAACATTTGAACAATTATCATGAATTACAGTTGATGAGACTGAGGTCATCACCATTAAGAGGTCCAGAATGTTTGTTCTTTGCTCAAGTTATTTTCACGTTTTTGTTTCATTTTCTGAAAATGAAAAGTACACATCATTGGGCGAATTAAAGAGTCGAAATTATTTGAGTGCATTTTAATTTGCAGCACACTTCATTCTATACTCTCGATCTTTTTCAAATTGTTAATTAATCATACGGCCAAATAAGTAGGTAAATGCAATTATAATTTTAATGAACTCTACTTGACTTTAAAACACCTCATAAAACTAAATTTTAGATAAACAAGTGAGCTAACGTGACCCCGCAAGTACTTATCCAGCTGTACTTTTCACTACCAACATGAGTATAACAAAATGTATTAAAAGCCGGTAAGTTGAATGTTTAATTTATCAAAATAAAAGTGTTGCCATTAATACACCTTGACGTTCATTATTCGTGTTATTATTTACATTAAATACGCATTATTCCTATAATTTCCTTACATTGTTTTATTTTTTATTTATTCTTGTATCAATAATGATTTGTAAAATGACTCCACTAAATATTCATTTAAACTTGTTTTTTATACCGTCTGGACATCGCTAGGCATACACTACCTGGTGTCCGTGTAATAGCACTTTAATTACAGAGTCATTCATTACGTTAAATAGAATCGTTAAACACACATTATGTTAATTGTTAAAATTGATTACCGATGAATTTGCGAGATGATCAATAATTCATGCGTATGTTTAACTAATTCCGGTAATAAATAAATTTCGTAATTTTTTGCTTGAAGATTTGTGAAAAAAAAAATAATTCCATAAAAGAAGCATTATTTTGTCTTTACTTATTTCTTTACTTCAGGTACCACTTGTAATTTGTGCTCAACCGTCGCTTTAAATGATGTAAATTGTTCTTTCAATATTATTTTTCCTGGTAAAAATTTAGAAAATCATTATTTTATTTTACTTCTAGTTCCAAACTGACGAAGAACAAGTAAACGAATGTGTGATTCCCAAACAAAAAATAGTGACGAAAATAAGAAATTTGGTTACGTAAATCAACAAATTTTAATTGAATGATATTCAATTTTAAGGTATACGCAAATTATTATGAATCCGTAATTTATTCCAAACGTAGAATAACATTGATTTAATAGTGTCATGCAATGAGACGTTATCGGCATTTAATTATTAATTCCAACACGTGTTTCCAAGCAAGAAACGGACACTAATCATCGACGTATCGATCGATTCTTTTTTAATCAATGTATCATTTTAATCAATATGAATTACACACATTTGTAAGTAATATGCCGTAAATCAAATGATGTTAACGTAAAGAGGTATTTAACCAAATACAGTATAGATTCAATAACTTTTTGCATTTCCAGTGCACTAATTAATGTCAATAAAGTCAACCTCGCGGTCATCGTCAATGTAACATACAGGAAATAGGAAGAATTTAACATTTCAATCGTATATTTTTTATAATAGCTGTACGCACAGGTTTAGACACATTAAATAGCGATAACGTTAAATATTTTAATTAATAGCCAATTCGTTCAATAGTATGTACATATGTGTATGTAAGTGAAGCAATTAAACAGATATGTCCACTATTTCGACACAATGACCTAGATTGATATCGTATTTAATTAAGGATTTACTTGTTCAATATGGAATAGTCTGACCGTCTGGATAATGTTACTATCCACCTGATCAATTAAATGGCATAAATCCTTGATCAAGTAATGTTAATAATTTGTTTAAATGTAACTCATTTTATCAAGTTGTTAACGTTTTCTTCAATTGATCTTTCAGTACTATGAAATTGATATTGTTCCGGAAATAAGATGAGTTATAATTAAATGAATAATTTGTAATACCGATCTGTTGATGTAAATTAATCATTATTATTGACATCGGATAGATGTATTAATCGTATATAAAGAAAATAAAAACTGAATGAATCATGACTAATCAACTGTATAGAATCGTTTCATCAATTTAATGTTTTTAACAGCAAATGCATCGAATGTAAAATATTGCTAACAATATAACAGTGGTCTTATGGACATGTACGTAATACAGATCATTGTCACATACTGATATGACCGATATAAATCCTAAAAGAAGCTTAACATTTCGTTTCCTTTAAAACAAATTACTAACAGACACAGTTGGAATGCAAAATTATAGAACGACTAATAACAAAAATGTCAATAAGTTTTACCTGTAATTATATGCAATATCATGATTATTGTGATCACATATTTCAATCAGCAACATCACGCTGAATCGTTACCAATTGGTACATACAGAAGATCTTCTCAATATCAAATACATATAGACAGAAACATATTATAATTAAGTGTGATGCGGTAATAAAAGGTCTTGAACTTATCAATGCCAGTTATTTCTAAGAGTGCAACAAGTAACCAGTTGATTATAACAATTATAGTTTATCTTAAAATATTCAATGATATTCAGCCCTCGACTTTGAAACACGCTAAAACCAGGTACTTCATAATGGTTTACATACGCCTTTCAAGTACTTTAAAATCGCTTCAACTCCTGTATACATAAAATTAAATTAAATCCGGTGTCCACTTCAAGTAGCCATAATTAAATAATGTTTTGATTATTATTTGGATAACAGCTAAATAACAGAAGATATATTTTCATTATTTAATTAAATAAAATAAAACAAAAATCAACTATAAATTCAAAGGCCCATAAAAATATGCGCATTCAATTTTTACCTGTTAATATTATCGTATTTTACTGAATTTATTAACTGAAATAAATAAACTACAAATTTATTCCAATGATCTTACACCATTAAAATTGTTTGTACAAAGATCTTTATTTTATTTTATTTTGTTGTTAATATTGTATGAGACAAAATAATAAAATAACAAAAAAAAAACACAACACACATCTAACAAGAATGACCATTGGTAAAGAGTATTTGAATAAACAATTACGGTGACTTTGAAACGTGGCTACGTGCTCTTCATTCTTATTGCAATTTCAGAGTTGAAAAAGCTGTTAAATTCAATTCACTATGATTTATTATTAAGAATATCGTTCAATATGAATTATATTTTATATTTTTTCCGTTGAAAAACAACAATCTTTTTAAAATTAATCAAATGAATTACTATCGGCTACAATATTACCGAAAAGAATACAATTAAACTTGTGATGATAGGGAAGTAACAACATAATAAAATTAATATCTTCCTCATACGGGGATTGTGAGTATTGTGTTGCCTTAAAGAAATTCTCATAAAAAAAAAAACAACAAATTTTTTTTGTTTTACGCAAATCATTTTTGTTTACTAACATCACAAGTACTCCTCATTTTCAGGTCATGTTATTCAAGACAAAAACAAAATATTATTCAAATTACGGAACTTAATTTGGATACAAAGAAAAATAAAGTGAATCCAAATTATTGGCATTGATTTCTGAAGAATTCACGTAAATCGAGGAAAATTTAATTTTATTTTCAAAGTCCATCACTTTAATTTGGTAAATTTTAGTTGGCAATATTAAGTTCTCTTCTGTTTCGATGGGATACCACAAAGATTAGAATTTACGTAATTAGCAAAGAAAACAATTGAACACCACTGACTTAAATTGAGTGGTACTAATATTTTTCAACAAAGAAGTGTTCCTTATAACATGTTTTTATTTTAGTAAATATTCAATTTGTTAATAGACAATTCAATTCTTGGATTATTTGTTATTACTTGTAGCCAAATTTAAAGTCCATCGCAATTACTTATTTTCATAAATATTTCTTTACACAAAATCATTTGTTGTATTTTTTTGATTAGTCATAGTTCGTAAGCAAAATTTTAGTGCAAGATGAAAGGTAGCCAATTGACTGTCATATTAATGACCATTAAAATAATACAATTTTTTATGGAGAATCTCACCTGCTGTCATCATCATTATTGGTAATATAACAAATAGTTACTAAAAAATAATACATTGATAATAGTATTATGTTACATTAGCGGTTTAAGTCTCTAAAATTCTGATTAATAGATCGTGACTCTCTATTTTCTTTCATTGAATTTTCTTATTTTTAAAGTACATACTAATGACAAAGGTCAACATCCGTAATCGGATTACATTGAATTTTGATATGATCAACAATGTATTTACGATGATCATGTAATTTTAAATTTAATGACATTTAGAAATTATCACATTCAAGTAACCAGCATCCCTTGATAGCAAAGATATTGACAACAAGTCTTAAATTAGGTATGTGTATGCGGCAATTAAATATTTTGGATTCTCCATGTTAGACAGGAAGCTAATCACAATTCACATAAAAATTCATATCAACTGTCATATAAATGGGAAATACAAAATTACAATAAAACTGGTTTTTAATTAATTGAAGGACATTATATGAATTACCAGATTAAATTAATTACTAATTAAAGCAACTTATTAAACACTAAAAATTTTGAAAAAACATCAATAAAATCAAAACGTCAATTAATAATAATCCATCCACATTTATTAGATAAGTGAAAAAAAAATAATAATAATAATAATATACAAATAAATGATATTAATAACTAGTCCCCACACGGTAACATCATCGATTCTAATTTAAGCTTAAAATTCAATATTACTCTTATGTGGTATCCATTTACTCTTTTTTGCTTTGCTTTATTTCAAAAGAAAATTATGATTAATAATGATGATGAAGATAAAAGAATAAGTCCTTAATAACTACCCATTGGTAATGAGCGCATTTGCATTCGAGAAGGAGAATAATTGAATCTTCAATTGATCTGTTCAGCATAGCGTCCCTCATATTATATTGGTACTTATTTTCACATCTCAATTACACACTAACGTTAATTACAAGTATTATAATACATTTCATATCAAATTAAAATTTTAATTAATTTGCAACAATCATCAATTAAAATTATTTCTTGTGCTTTTCCTTGATGCAAAATATATTCTTAATCGTAACAAAATGAGTTGATTGATCAACAGTGTTTTGCTTTCACTCATGTACTGAAACACACAAATCATTCAAAAACACTTTTATTATAACAACAAAGCAAATTAACGTGATCTTTTACCATCATATAAATTAAAAAAATCCATTCTTTACTAGGCATTATAATATCATATTATCCATAATATCAAATTGTTTTAAATAAAACTTAATCAACAAGTCTACACAATTAGCGTAAAGATGACTAATTTATCTATCATTAAACCGATATTTTCTTTCTCATTCCAGTTATTTTTTTGTTTAATTCTCATATAAAGATAAAATTAATTTAAAAAATAATATGTAAATTTTACAATATATTCAAAAAATAATTAATTCTCTTTCCTAACGATTGTAACATCATTTATTTATTTATTTAATTATCTAATATTCTAAAGTTAATTTTTGATGAATGAATTCTAGCGTCGTGTGTATCTATACAATATGAGAAAAAAAAAAGATTTGATCGTCTTATCGCTTTCATTTATACACATATTTTATTACCCTTAACTATAGAAGAAACACATTAAGGACTTAATCGTATATTCCTATATCGATCATTCGGTTTTAAATTTTCATTTTCTAAAATAGAAATAAGCTATTGCTAATCAAGTAGAAAAATATACGGAAAATATAAATTGTATTTTAGCGGTAGCACATTAATACCAGAGTAAGTTTAAATGTTTAATTCCTATCTATATGTATCTCAATAAACAATATTGTTGTTTAATCTAATGAAATAAAATCAAGTTCCAAGGTGTCTTCGTACTAATAACTTCCCATTTAAAAAAAAAAAAATCATATTGTAAAATCAACAATAACATTGACGTTGCTCAAATATGTAGTCGCATTAGGTTTTTATGACATTTTTTTTTTAGTTTTTTAGTTTCTTGTTCAAATTGTATAAAAGTAATTTTTTTTTTTAAATTTACATTGTGATTAGTAAATATTCTTATACACCATATATTACATACATAATATATTCATTTAATATATAATATATATATAATTTTCCACTATTCCAAAAAAAAAAAAAATTTCAGTTAATTTGTACAAAACAACTGGCAAATAGTCAGTGATTGCAAGCAAAATTACGCTATTGTATTTTTCTCGATCGGATACCATTTGATCCAGTCATAAATAAGTGATCTTTACTAATACCATTCGATACACCATTTGAAAAGTGGCCGTTCATAAGGCCATCAGTATTTTTGGTATGCTGAACTTCATCGTCATTCATTACAGGCTAAAAAGAGACATCATCACACTTAATAAAAATTTCCATAAATAAATTAACTAAACAACGAAATAATGCAAACATCAATTATGGTCTTCAGCCATTCAATGTTTTCAGCGCGTGTTGAAGAAAAACCATGGAATTGATTGAATGCTTATTACGCGATTATATTTACTACTCACCATGCAAGCACCTTTGTTACTTGTCACTGGTTCACCAGCACCATTTGCAGTCACTTTTCCATTTTGCACTGCCGTTTTACTACGTCTTTTAGCAGAGTATTTAGCTTTATAGAAGTCCGAGAATAAAAATAAGAACATAACTCCATGCAATCCAATCCAAACCATAAAGCCTTTTGGATAATCACAATCACGGAATAATAATTGGAATTGATGTACAAATATGGCAACAAATTGCACCTAAAAGATATAAAAAAAGAATTTCGCAATCAATTTAAAAGTTTTTTTCTATTCATTACTATCCACCAATCGAATAGTCAACATCCCGTCAGATTAGATGTGACTGCAATTGGTAAATGGCATACAATATACCAAAAGCACATACCATTTGGAAGGTGGTCAAATACTTTTTCCACCAAATAAATTTTTGATACTTTGGTCCCATAGCAGCTACCATATAATAGAAATACATAACAATATGGACGAAGGAGTTCAACATTGCAAAGAATGTACTATGACCACCTAA
This sequence comes from Coboldia fuscipes, assembly GCA_001014335.1. Classification (NCBI taxonomy): domain Eukaryota; kingdom Metazoa; phylum Arthropoda; class Insecta; order Diptera; family Scatopsidae; genus Coboldia; species Coboldia fuscipes. The sequence goes on along the minus strand of JXOR01001028.1, from coordinate 53,744 downwards.
AAATCAAAGAGATGAAAGTCACATTGATCTTAAGTCGACAACTTGTTGAAATTATTTATCATTTACCCGGTGCAAATTTCATTCCCATCCATACTGAAAATGGCATACATCCGTGATGGATCACATGAAGTGTACTAACATGTTCATTCTTTTTACGTAATATGAAGAATAACGTGTCTACGAATTCAGTAAATTTAGCTATATAGTACCACCAGCATACCCTTGCCATCTGTAAACAATAAACAATAAAAATTCGGTTAATAAGACAAAAACACTATAATTTTGCAGCATCATTTAAAAACTTTGTACCTTCAACCAAACCACTTGGATGGAGGAAAATAACAAGATTATAAAAAAATTAAAAAAATATATTTTAATTAAACAATAAAACACTTACCCGAAGAGCCCTCGGACTATTTGAGTAATCCACAGGTTGGCATTTAAAACTGTAATGACCCCACCAGCCACTTGCTAAGTACTAGAAGAATACAAATAATTCATTACAATTTGATTAGATATTTTTCTTAGAATTGTTGTCCTTTAAAGTTGAGTACATATCCAATGGCCCATCATCGATTTCATGTAAAATTTTTTAACAAAACATTCGTAGTTCGATATAATTAATCATACGTAATACGTTTCCATTGTAATGTAAGTAGATCCCATAATGAATATTTATATTCTTAGCTTTTATTAAAATTAAGAACACCAAATGAACTTGTAACGATTGTAAATCGAAATTAAATAGCCAACGATTTTTAAATTACAATAAAAATTGTTTTATAATGCGTTTTCAAATAAAAAAAAAATAATATAAATACAGAAAGACACACATAAATTAAATTAAATGGACTACATTTTTAACTATTCATTGCTAATGTAATGGCAACATTTACCTTGTCGACATATTTATGTTTTGCATACCATACAATAATGTATGTATATAACCATTTCCATGATATGAAATAAATGTTTTAACCAAGTTTGATCGTCCAACCGCGTTCCATTGTCAACACCGATTTCTTCTTGCATATTATGTATATACCAAGTGAAAGAAATTTCACTTTAACGGAATACATCAAAAATAAAATTTTTTTATTAACTAAATGATACTTTTTTTCGTCTTTTTCATTTAGTTAGTTGAATTTTTTTTTTATAATTTTTGCTTCACTCATTTTAATAATTACATAGGCCCACCAAAAATACAAACCCAATCATTGGCAAAAAGGTAAAATAAAAATTTTTAATGCTGACCACATTTATTTTATTTTTGCTACTAAACAGAGACACTAAATCGTAACATTCATTAATTGTTGTATGTAATATGGAAAATTAAAGTCATAATTACAGGTCGATTTAAAGTGTTTGGTTAGCATTGTGTGTGACCGAAATTATAGAGTTGTTGTATTATTTTGCAATCCCTGACCCACCAAATAAAATGAATCTTTCAGCAATTCCATTTAAATGAATGATCAAATTAATGATTTTAAAAATAACATTTTTACAAATGAATAAAAAAAAGCGATTTTAGGGAACAATAATTAATTAATTCTCATAACACATATAGTTGTCTAGCAATTAACAACGAAGTTCTAGAAGGCTGGATCACACTGTACCATTGCAATAAGATAATTCAAAATTATTGTTTATATGAAAATATCTCAGTTAAGCCATAAAATTGATTTCATAATCTTATGGAACACTTTTGGAACAAACTAAATAATATGTATTCATATGAAAATATTACTGCGACGTTAACATTAAAATTAAAATTTCATCAGAAAATATGTAATCGAGAAGACTATTATAATTTCTAGAAGGCCTGGACAATTAAAATAAGATAATTCACATATTGTTTATGCGAAAACATTGAAAATAAAAACATATTGATTTGATGAAAGGTCCAATGTTTAAAATATTCACCTTAAACATACCACACGATGTTGATTTGACCATCGATACGAGCTCCATGGTTTCAGTAAAGAGATTACTTGAACAATTCATATAAGGTGTTTTCTCATTCGAACACCCAATATCGCGTGGTTTAATATTGTAGGCAATTTAAAAGATTTCACATACCCGGGGTTTATTTGTTGTCTAATCTAAAATTCATGATACTGTTTTTTATTCCTATTATAACGATGAGCGGCGATAGAATGAATTCAACGATAGAAAATAAAAATACTCACTGATTTTATATTCTATGAATTCTACGCTACATAACTTGGGTGCTTATATCATAACCACTTTATCACCCATTAGTAGATTGGCCCATCGATTACTGACGCACGATTGATATGCTATTTATTTACTTGTGAATCTAATAAGAAACACGAGCCATGGGGTTAAAGATTCAATTGTGAAGAACACCTGTCTCCGACAAATATATTCATTAAATTTCATAACTTTCAGGTAAATTTAATTTTGTAGTTAATTTTTGTCGCTACATATTATATCGTTCGATATAATCGCGATTAAGTCACACAAATCGGAAAAAAAATAATGATGATCGTTAACAGTATCTCATCATTTAACGAAAATTTATCCAAATCTTATGGTCCATAATTTCTCACAGCATAACAACTACATTTAAGACGAGACAGAGTGAAATAGTTAAATCCATTTTTATCCAAAAATAATTTAGGAATGTTTTTTAATATTATCGATTTCACTTTTCGCTTATTTTCACAGAGAGGAGATTTTTTTTTTATTATTTCGTTGGTTTCAGTAGTGTGTTGTCTCAGCCAAATAAAAATCCATATATTCAAGAGAAATTCGTTAATTTCCTCAATGACTTTGCCATTACTCACATCAATCTGAGACTCATGTTTTAACGTATCTCCAAGCGCTCTCACATGTTAACATTATGCTCGATATACATATTTATACACTTAAATACTGACTTGAATGAAATTAAATATGATCAGGCAAGGGTATTTAAACTTTTTGGAATTTTAAACGTGATAAATAATCCATATACAATACACATGATTCAATTCGAAACAGATTCCGTCCATTGAATTATTATTTATTTTTTCCCATTTTGTAAGTGTAAATGTTTCATTATTTTATTTTTATTTTATAACTTGAATGAGCCGCAATAATTATTTCGATTTCGATTAAAAATGGCATTCTCGTACAACGGATGGAGGACAGTCATAATAAACTCTCCCGCGTCTTCTGTTTAACATTATCTGACTTTGAATTTAACAGATATGCGTTACCGCCTTTTAATTTATATTTGCATATGCGGACCTCTCTCAAGTATTTTGTATTATCTGAATTCCGGTAATATTTTAAATATTGCTGGTTACAGCAGACAACGCACATCAATTCATTACTTATCGAATTCCATAGTATTCGCGCAATATCCATTATTATTTGTTCACTAGTTTATTTTGTTTTTACATTAATTCCAAGTACATAGCAATCAAGTGAGTATAAAAAGCACAAATAGTTTTGATCACTTCACAATCGTCGACTTAGGGCATTATATTATATATATGGATACTCAAAACACTAAATCTCTCATACTTTAAATAGAATTTTTACATTTGTGTTGAACAATCATACTCGGACAACATAAATCTCTAGTTAATTTCTATAGTAATTAAAATTATATAAATGAAACTTACTTCATAAAACAGCCAAGCACTAAATATCGTTTGAATAAAATTATATACGACTAAGATTTTTCTCATCTCCAATGGTTTACGATTATTCATAATTCTGGGTCCTATTGATTTACTAAAAACTGCATAAAATACGCATAGTGCCATCGTAGGAAATGGTGACGACATCATTGGCCACCCATTGACACGAGGGTCTAAAAAGCAAATTAAATACAATAATTAAAACAAATTACAACACACGATATATTAATCTTTGACACTAACTGGAAATAAATTATTAATGAGATTATTATCAATGGAATCAATTCACAAAACCAAAAAAAAAATTAGGTAAATTACTGGAAATTTAAAGAATGACATCAATTCAGTCACACACAAGAACAACAAAAAAAAAAACTTAGGATTTCCAATGAAACTATTATTATTTAGAATTAACATAGATTGTTCAAACAATATCAAAGATCACTTACCACTTTTATTGATCATTAGATCATCGTACCATAATCGAATTGCTTCAAATGTCGCCATTGTTTTGATTAATTCTCTGCGTCAATGATAAATAATTTTTTTTTTGTCCTAAACGTTAAACAATCTGCAAATAGAGACCAACCAATAATGAAAATTTATTAAATTCAACATATCATCTTATTATGATTTCTGTTGAAGGCAACACAGTTTTGATTATCGCTAAGCGATGTAATCATACATAATTTTCTCTCGCACTCTCACACAAAAGAAAATCATAAGAAAAACACAGAAACAAAAAAAAAAAACATAAAAATTTATAATTTTATATGCAAATTATTCTCCCCATTTACATTGTGAGACGATGATGTATCTCGTTTTATGTTCCACTTCTTCTTCTTTCACTTGTAAATCGTAATATAAAAAAAAAAATATGATTATTTTCTTCAGTCTCTGCTCACTGTTAACAAGCTCTTAAAATCGTTGGTAACATCATTTCATAACAAATAAATATATTCAATTTAAATTGCTATTTATTTTAAACCGATTTTATTTACGTATTTTAAATCTTTCGAGTCAAATAAGAGGGAAAAATTAGGAATCAATTTATTTGTTATTAAATTGAATTAAACGAATGCACACATGAATTATAAATGTATTAAAATTAAATTGGTTAATTAGTCCTATTTTACCAATCTTGAATATTTATTATCAAACTATTCAACACAATGAATTATCTTTAACCGGTTAAAATTTATTCACATGTAGAAAAAAAAAACCATAAAGACTTTATCAAATACAAATAAAAAAAAAAAAATTATAATTTTTCCAACTGGACTAATCGCATGACAATTCAAATTTTTATAATAATTTTTATTTAATTTTTTTTTTCAAGGAATGCATACACGACATTGTCGTACCTGTCAAATTATCTGATCACAAAGTATAAATAGTTCCCTCAAAATATTATCTAAAATAACATGAATTAGTCGTGATCATGTAAAACTACCGTATTTATTGACTGGATTAGTTGCCATTTGACCAGCCACCGATCATCAACAATATAATCTCTAACTAAATTGAATATGTAACAGGAAATATCACTTAAATAATATACCATTTAATAGTGATTTTATTATTTTGGAGATGAAAATATTGTATTCTTTTTTTTTCGGCAACGAAATTCTCTACTTTTCAAATGTACACAGAAAAATTTGAATTAAAATGATGTGTTTTATCGTTTACAATCATATAGTATTAAGTTTTTACGAAAACAGATTGTACCACCAACACTATCAAATTATTTTGTTTTTGTCTGATGAATTAAAAAATCTAGATATTTTCAATTTATTCAAGACTGTGTCATGGTACCACTTCTCAAAGATTTGTAACTGTTGAGTAATACTACTAATAAATGTGTGATCTGGTACAGCTAGAGAGGCAAACAGATACGTAATTAAACTAATACGAATGGGTATTTCACTATAATATATCAGTCATATTTAATTTCATTAATAATAATTTGTGCTCCGATTATATGAAATCATAAAGGTATGTTTGCCATTAAATACTAATTTAAAAAGATATCAAAATATTATAATTTTAATTATTCATTGCAGACATAAATATAAGACTGGAGACATACAGAATAAATGAATGCTAGTTAAAGTCTTATGATACAGATATTGAAATACTGAACCATAAACCATACAGAAATTACTATGTACTCTTGGTTTACTGTTTACGGAGTAATGAAACATTCACTGTAAATTTTTACCATCCAGTTTTAGTGTGAAAATTATTCTTATTTAAATATGTATGTGACCATAAGTATGTTCACATCAATTGACCATCGGCTAAGCCAGCTGAATTAAAAAATTTTAATTCCCTCCAGGCCTCTGACCAACATTATAAGAAAAAGAGTGAGCGAGATACATAACTACTGTCCGCATCTATAACTCTAACATTTTATTTAATTTTTTCATTTATGCTTTATGTTTTACTTGATGAAAGAAACGTTATTCAGTCACACATTTATATGTACATTATGCTATATATCAAACTAACCACATTATAACATTATAATCATGCAAACAGAGCCACAACAAGATTATTATGAAAATGGAAAGTGTAAGTTTATGAAACAGGTGAAATTGAACGTTATACCCAATCTCATATAAAATTGCTTTTGATAGAGCTATTGGCTGTTTACAATACATTTTCGTAATATATAAATCTTATAATTTCTGCCAAAGGAAATTTTAAACTTTTTATACATTTATCGAATATTTCTTTTGTTCAAGATTTCAATCAATCAGTGTATTCTTTATTAATTTATTAAAGAGGTGTGCTATTACATTATGAATCTCATAATACATAAATGTCACCTCTTCTACAAATATTTAAATTTAACAATTTCACTCTCAATTTTCTTTGAAAATACTTCGCGTATAGTTTTTTATTTTATTTTTTTATTTTAATGAAAAGGATTTGTCACCATTAATTCTAAGAAAATTACAATGTTTTTAATTCTTCGAATCGTAATCAATAAAAACAGCTGGAAGAGTTTTTTTTTTTTCACCAAGCAACAAATGAAGAGTGATACTGTTGTGATGCATATCGACTAATTACAAACATTAATTTTTGTATTCCAAATAAGCTATCAATATACCGTACAATTGACTACTAAATTACAAATAATCAAAGAATTTATATTGAGTTCAATTAACAATAGGATTACATGATCTTTATGATTGAATTGCAACAATGATGAATGATATATAACAGCTGGAATTATTGTTAAGCGAAAAACCAGTATAATTACTTTTGCTTCATTTAAAAAAAAAAAAAACATAAAATAAAATAAACGCAAAAACCGTATAGTTCATATACTTTAAACTGAGTTAAAACTGAAAAATTAAATAAAACTTTAATATTATCTTTCACTCACCTTATAATAGTAACAACGTTGAATTGGTAATACAAAAAAAAAATCGCCCGTTTACACGAATGAATATGAAACAATTAATGTGAAATGAATATTTATCTTTACATACATTTAAATTTCCAAATGAATAACTCACTAGCACCGTGATTTCCAATTTATGACAAATTCACTAGATAATGGTTTTATTACACACTATGTAAATATTAACAAATCCCTTGTTAATACCAAAAACTATCTTCAGGTGAGGAAAAACAGAAATAAAAATGAAACAAAACGCTTCCCAATTTATAATCACTAACTCTTTCGTCGGTCTTTTAATGGCATACGTGGAGGAATAACCACATAAAGTTTGGATTCAATACTCGATATACCCGTCCAAGTTATTCCGTATGTAAATAATAGGTTGTGCCTCCCAATAGTCTCATTCCAAGAATGCAGTCAGCCTCCGGATGAATTTGATTTAGTTATTTTTTTTAAAACTGAACTTTTCGTTTCAATTCACACAACACTACCACGATTATGGCTGTTGGCCTGTTAATTTGATTTGCTTGAGTCTATACTTGGTACCCTTGCGAGCCAACTCGTATCCAATGTCTCATTAAATGTTATTAGAATTAGCTCTCAATGCTTATATACTTCTAAACGATGGCCTATATATGATGCGGTATTCCAGTTACTTAATACTTAATCGTGGTTCCAGCAACTCGTAGCACCAACTTTTGGTATATGGGTAGGTCGGAACGTTCAAATATGTTGTCACAATGAGTCGATGAGGTGCCAAGAAACTTTCCTCTCTCTCTCTCTCTTGTACGTTTTACGTATTCTTGTGAGGTTATGATAGATAAAAAAAAAATGAACACAATTTTGGACTAATTTTTTCTTCTACCAATTAGGCTACGACCGGTTAACGGTAACACAATGTTTCATTCATTTAATGCAAGAAAATGACGAAATTTTGTGTCTAACAAAATCTTATTACTTTATTAGTATCCACTTTTGTACACTTTCTTTTAAAATAAGGAAATATCTACAATGCGATATTCTTCTTATTATTTGTTGAGTTATTTTTTTTGTTGTTTATTGCAGTCCCAATAGCACATTGGAATCCAATTCGAATCAAAATTGGCAAAATTCTGCTATATTCACTTGTAAATCCAATGTTTTGATAACTTTTATTACTTCTTCTCCTCTCCGGAATTTATTAGAATCAATGTGGATAAAAAAAACTGATTCAATTGGTGTTTGTGAAAAGTTCTAAACTTTTATCGATCTTCACGTCCCGAATAAAATAACTAAACTGTTTCCATTCAGTTAAATCAATTTCTTTTATACGAAATAAAGTATTAGTAAATAAAATTAATAAGTTAAGCACCTAATTGACTTTATTCACTTAGTTTATCGATTTAAATGCATGAAGCCGAAATGAAAAAAAAAACACTTGGACCAAATATTTCTTCGTTTGATTTTGTTGAACCGCGCCGAACGAATGAAAACCGATTGAATACCACCTCATGAGAAAAACCGAAGTGTTGGAACTGGCTCGAATACATTTCGTCGACTTATTGCCGACTGTTGCCGTCGATTACTATTCTATCGTTATCGGCTCGTCCGAATGGTGGGAACGCGGCAAATAAGAATTGATTGTTTACACATCCCGACATCTTAATTATATTAATTTAATGCGTTTTTTTTTATTTTAAACACCCCATTACATCTATGGTGACACTTCTTATAAGAATGAGTGTAAACAAACTAATCAACACGACGTGAACTAAAGAGTCGAAAAATACTCAAAAATGAGCACCGTTGCATAAAAAGATGCAATAACCAAATCGAGCGCCAACATTTTGATACTCAATTTTCCTCAATTCCAGTAGAAGCATAAAACGCTCATGTCGACAAATTCAACTTTACGCCGACAAACGCTGTTCCACTGGTTTATAACTTTACTCAAATTAGTTTTCTTTATTATGTCCAAATTAATTTAAGTTGAGTAAAATAACTTATTTATGCTTATTAACTTCAATTATATTTGAACGAAAGACTAAACGGCATTTCAACATTTTACATTTTTATCTGTTAAACGTAGGCTGGTATGGAGTTAAAAAACATGCAAGTAAAAAACATTGATTATAAAACACTAAATCAATGTACAGCATTATACAACCATAGGAAGATGGAGGATTATAAATCTGTAATTATACTCACTACATTATGATTATTTGCCTGAATTGTAATAAATTATTAATTCAATATGACCAACAATGTACAATTTAAAATAACATTAATTGCTGTCGTAACATTTTTTCTTAAATTTTGCACTGATTTTTCAAATACACTCATGCTAATTGCGAACAGTTGAATCCAACAAGTTATCGGTTTACTACAATTCACCTTGAAAATTAGATAGTAGTTGAATGAATGCAAACTATTTAGATTCTGTAAATCAGTAGTTTATGCGGCGTAATTTAATAAACGGCTTGAGTTAAGATTTGCATACAGCCTCCATTACAACCAAATTCAGACTGAATGTTAGTAACAGATATTATTTCCTCTAGCAAATCTAATAAATCTATATCCAAAATCACCGGTGATTATTTTATTTTATCTATTTCAAATGAGTAGGTGTGAATCAATAATTGTTGCATACAGTTATTGATATACTAAAATAAATACTTCAGCTTTTCCATTAACTGAAATTTAAATTGCGGAAATCTCTCTAGGTCACATACGATATATATTTTCGTATCAGATAAATTAGTTTCAATTAACGGTCAATGATACCCAATGAGGATTAAATGAATAATACTAAGAAAATAAAATTTAATTTTAATTATCAAATATTTGTATTAATTAGATTGAAGGTTTTTCATAACATATGTATATTATGATGCATTTACAATTTCCCATATTACATTAATTTTATGTGATTCCATTTGTTTTTTATTGTTTTAATTGTTGGTTTGTTTAATTCAATTAACTACTCCTGATTACGTAACATTTTAGGAAGTACACACTTTAATGTGTCATTCTAAATTGTATAGGTACTAATCATAATTTCATTCTTTGAAATCATTATGTTTTATTTTCTATAATAAATTGTGTATGTTTGACCTCTTATTTATGCTTAACACCTAATCCTTATAAAATTAAGTAATTGGATCGAATAAATCATATTCAAATAATATCAAATAATAAATTTTCGTAAATAAAAAAATAACATATCTAATTTAATCACTATCAATAGTTTATCACATACTGGAACCAACGAATACTCTGTGCCGAGATGAGGAATAGCTGTCTTTCATTTGGCCCATTGTCTGATACAATTGTGACGTTTTGTCTGATACATTTTCTGTTTTGGTATATTTTTCTGGTGAATCACTTCTGACCTTTTCTTTTTTCTTCTAAAATGGTAAATTAAAAGAAATTAAATATTCAAGAGAAACGATTATCGTCTAGTGTCCAACTATGGATATCTGACTACGTAAATATTTAAAAATTAATAAAAACTCACCTTGTCTCCTTTATAAGCACGTTTATAAAAGTTTGAGAATAGGAAGTAAAACATAACAGCGTGTGCACCAATGAAATATGCAAAATAGATTGGATAGTTGCAATCATTCTTGAAGAATAATTGGAACGAGTGTACCATTACAAGGATAAATTGAATCATTTGAAGAACGGTCAGGTACTTTTTCCACCATAAATATTTTTGTACTTTTGGTCCCATTGCTGCTAACATATAATATGCATACATTATGATATGAACAAATGTATTAAGGAAACCAAAGAATGTGCTGTGTCCACCTGGTGTAAATTTAACACCCCACCATACTGAGCATGGCATAATACCATGATGAATCACATGAAGCGTTGATACTTGATCATATCGTTTCCGGAGCACGAAAAAGAACGTATCAAAGAATTCCGTAAACTTTGAAATATAGTAAAACCAAGAGCCACTGGCAATCTAAAATAAAATAATATTACGAAATTGACAAATTAATTAATCAATCGTATACATAAACATGGCTGAAGTGCAATTAAAATTTTAACATCATATATAGAGACACGATTACTTACTCTCAAGGCGTTCGGGCTATTCGAATAATCTACTGGTTCACATCGATAACTATATCCATTGAGCCAACCAGTTACCGAAGCCTAAAAGAATTTAAATTTAGAAAATAAAATTCAACGAAATAATGTAACCATGATCTTGAATTGCAAATGGTATTTCTATATAAATATCAACACATACCTCATAAAATAGCCATGCACTAAATAAAACTTGAAGAAAATTATAAACAATTAAGACGTTTCTCAATTGGAATGGTTTACGATTTTCCATTAGTTTTGGTCCAAGTACCTGTTTTATATTATTGATTGGAATAAACAAGAGGGCGATAACATTACAAATATGAATATCATTTAAATAAACAAAAAAATAAAATAAAATCAAGTTATACTCGACAGTGAATCCATAATTTATAACTCTAATCGGATCAATTATAAATGTTCCGGAATATTCATTAATGTTGTGATGATTATTAATTTATTCGTACCTTTACAGTGTATGCATACATTAAACTGACTGCAATCGTTGGAAATGGTGAACTCATCATAAACCAATCTCGTGTCCGTGGATCAGATTTATTGTCCATTAAATCTCTCCATCCTTCATAAAATGACGAAAATACAGCCATGATCTCCAATGATAAATTAACTGCAGCACGAATTCCAAAATACTTAGGCTGATTATATTAACTAGTTCAGTTCCTTCACTCTTCTACTATTTTTTTGTGACACAATCAAATTTATTTCTATTTGTTTCACAAATTTGTTGTTTGTCTTTTTGTGGTTTTACTGTAATGGCAAACATTTTTTAATTAATTAGATAAAGTGTTGAAAATATAATTAGTTAGTCGGAATAAGAAAGTATGGTTACGTTAAATAATAAATTTATTTGGCCATTATTCATTGTTACACACTCTCAGTTTATGGTATATCACCAAAGAGGCAATTTAACTGATGATTTGTCATTTATATTTTATGATTTCACATTAAATGGTATCTGATATTGAACCAATCGTTTAGATAAAAACTAACTCATAAAATTCATATCATTAATGGATGGATAAAACCAAAAAATGTTTATTTCAAACGATAATTTTAAAGGGAATTGGTAACGTAATCGTGAGCTATTAGTGTTTGTTTCCATTCAACCAATATTAGATTATTGAATAACCACAATCCAGTTTAACGTGATTTTTAAAAGGCCGGTTAAATATACCCATAGACATCATACTAGTTCATCATCTAGTGTAAACAATTCATTTAGACTAGAATTATGTTTGAAAAATATTCCATACTACACACTAAACCATAGATAATATAATCCAGGATGTAACATTAATTTGTATTGACCGGTGAAAAATTAACAAGAATTCCAATCAACTCTCATCACTACTGAACTAATAAAAACACTCGAACATTTATTAGCAAATATCAGAATATTTATAAAGAAAAACTGAAAAAATTTGTTAAGTAGTAGGTTCACTAGATTAAAAATCAAGTGCCAATGAAGTTCATCGTTCGATATCAAAATTGGATTTAATTTCGGCATAGTAACGATAAGTGTGCATGATTTATTATGCATATCATTATGTTCAATGTTATTAATAGCCGCAAATGAAAATAAATGAAAATTATCTATGAAAACACCTTGTCATCGATAACCGTTAGTATCGAAACACATGGGAGAGGATAGTCACAGTATTTGAATAGCAAATCAATTCGCCAATAAGATACAGTTTTAAGTAGTCAAGCAACTAAAACGCCTTAAGCAAGGTAAAAGACATCAAAAGTCTTACTGAAATACTTTCCATACTGTGCCATTTTCATTCAACATTTTAATAAAATGTGATTAACGAAAAATAAAACTAAAGTCAATCAACGATAAAACCATTGCCAAATATTCACAATATTCAACAATACAACGAAAGATGTTAAGCGACGAGCCCAAAGTTCACTCATTAATTCTGTTATTCGTATCAATCGTACAATTCAGAATCAATAACCTGATCCGTGTGAAATAATTTCTAGTTTATTTGAATTAACCTTAAACTCTGATACAATTCTACACAGATTTTTATATGTAAATTTTGGTATATGATTTAGTATTTTTTGTTGGGTGGCCACTAAAAATATTTCGTAGTAAAGCGAGATATATTGTCAATTTCTATATGATATCGTAGCTTACAAAAATATACTTAATATCACTTGATTGAACGTGTTATACATAAATATGACATTTAATTAATGAATACAATTTAAACAGAATTACACGCATCACAATTAAAGTCTTTTGATTTCGTTCCATCTATGATTGAACAGAACTCGTATGATCTGACAAACAAAGATAATGTTATTTCTGTCTACATTCATCAGAATAGATAATTCATTAAATCAATGTATATTGCATTGTAATTCAGTTAAATATTGTGGTTACTGTGGTACGAATAAAGATTGATCAATTAATCGACACAAGAGAGAAACAAAGTTTCAAATTCTTGTATCGTTGGTTTCTCAATTGATTACAATTTATTTTATTCCATATTACTTAGCTTTTCCATTTAGTTAATTCTTCATCATATTTTCCGGTATTGACGCAAACACACATGGCTAATTATTTATTAAACATTAAACAAGTATTTAATGATGTTGTGAATTTATGAAATTATAACGATGTTGCAAACAATTCCAACCGTTTACTGTGCAACAAAACAACAAGGATGAAGGTAACATAATAATTTATGCGATACTCAACATTCACATTTTGTTTTGTTTTGCTTTTCATTAAATTAAAATAAATTATGATAGATACAATACGTCGTTGTTAATTTAATCGCATTTTGACATTGTTTTTCCATCGTTATTCAAGTTGAACAAATTTTCACAGAAGCAACAAAGTGCATTAGTTAATTCTATGCAGTTAACAGTAAACATTTCAGCTAAAAATAAAAAAAATGAAATTTATTTATATGGGCCAATGCATAGTAATATCACTGCAATATACAATATGGTTTTCGTTTTCCTTCATTTGTTCACATAAATTTTTCATAAAATTTAGTTCATCAGAGTTAGTCGCCAATAACATTATACAATAGATTATCATTATAATTTAAACCAATTGCCGTAATTGTAACTAATTTTATTTCCAATTGTTTTCTAGTTTTGATGGAATAAGAAAATATTATAATTCAATTACAAATTCAAAGTTCATTGGTGTATCATTCAATTGAAATACATTAACTATTTCATTGCTAATTTATGATTTCTTGAGTGCATTTACTTTTAATTTCATTAGTTTTACTCCATATGGAACTACAAAATAAAATTATTAGTTTTACCGAATACAGAATTCGTGTGAACTACACTGTACAAGTGATCATATTAATCGTATTACGCTCATTAATTATTATTGGGCACAAAAAGTATCAACCGTTGCATTTCTGTATGACAATTAACATACTTAAATTCCGGGCCACCACATATTCATTATGCCAACATCTCTTTATATAGACCTCAGACAATTTAAATTAAACACTTGGCCCGGCTCAAGTAATTATTATTGCATAATATCGATCTGATAAAACATACACTGTATTTATGTAGATTGATAGCTCAACATATATTGGACAGAGATTTTAAACTGTGACACCACTAAAAATTTAATATATAAAATTCAGCCATCAGATAAATAAAAATTTGGGACCCATAAACTCAGATACATTAAGATTGTTACATTCAAGTGCTGCTGTTAAACGACATCCATTTAGATAAACTTAAGTAATGAATGAGAGAAACAGAGAGAGAGAGACACATGAAAATCCAAAGTAAATGTTTTGAACATGAGTCTCCACGTTGAACGATGGAAAAAAAAGTGAAAGGATATAAATTTTAATGAACTTGGCACTATAACTGTTTGAATTAAAATTTCACAATCCATTACCACCAATAATCATAATCATTTTGATGGTAAAGTGACTGCACAATATGTTGCCGATTGGCCGACTAAATAGAAAAAAAAAATTTAAAAAAAAAAAACCTTCAATCTTGAGAATTTGTTACGAATTATCTCTTGGCTAGAGAATCTAATGGAAAAAATTCCGTTAAAGGAAAGGAAAATTAGTTAACAGTGTCACGTTTACAATAATAAAAAAAGCACATAATTCGACTAATTTAATTGTAATAGAAGTTATAATAGCACAGATTCAACCAGAATATTCATATACTAACAAATTTAATGTTTTACACGTATACAGGTGACAATCAATCGTTTTTCACCGCACAAATTAAAATTATCGACATCATCAAACTAACATTTTCAATAATAACATCAATAACAATAACACAAAAATCATTAAGAAACCTAAAAGTAAATTGAATAACGCTGAAGTTTCTAAGACAAAAATTATTCTCACCTTGGAAGATGGTCTTTCTAATTGAACCACACCAATTCGTTTAACAAACCAGTAGTATATAAATTATATTTCTTTTCGTTCAGTTACCTCATATCGATTAACATAATATTAATCTCAATGTAACAGATCGCGCAATCATTTGAAACATTGAACCAAATAACTTGGACGAAATACAAAGATAAAAAACAAAAAATATCTACTTCAGGGGTAAATTATTAATAGGCATAATCAATCTGGCAATCCGGCTTCCGATTTTAATATATGCAAACACGTCAAAATGGTGCAATAGAAACATAATTTCATACATTTATATGATTACATTGTATAGTTTTTTCTTTAATTTTGTTGCTAATTAACGCCTATGCTGGTGACTGTTGAACCAGTTCGCTATTAAAGTCAATGTAACTTAATAATTAAAAAAGAAAAAACGGCACAAAGTTCTTAACACCATCGATCTCTACTCGTGCTCAACTCTCTAATATTCACTACCAGTTTATAGTCATTAATAATTACTTTGAAATATAATTAACATAATAAAAGCGACAACATTTGCGTGTTTCAACTTTATTATATCATTGGCCAATAATCAATTTACTGGAATCACGGTGATGTTGCTGGCCAATCTGCCTCTTGCAATCTAACATTGAACTTTAGGTGGCATGAAACCAACCTAAAAAACAAAAAATCTCCACTAAATATGAAGACATATTAGTTCGATCAACATTATGAATTCCACCATATTGTCTGTACAATTCGAACAGTAGATGTATACGTGGTACTTTTGGGTTTTATGAACCACGAGTCTAATGGATATAATTTTATGATTAAATTATAATATTATTATTCCGTTCATCTGATGTGATGTTTTTTATCGGTTTAAGGTAACTCATTAATTAAATCTAACGGCTGTTTTCATACCATAAATACTTAAATAACATGTGCCACAAAATGAAAATTCCAACTAACGTTCAACACCCCATGAATTTCGGGGTTAAATTTATGACTCAATCATGGAATAATACTATGATTCTGTAAATACATATTAACTATTAATAATTACGCTTAATTAAAATTGAAATTAATTACAACTACTAGGGTTTCCATATAAATTATTATAATTCAATTCCCGATTTACTTGATGTAAAGATTAGATAAATAAAAAATTCATCAGATGATTCAATTGCATTGACAATCACTTCTCAGTTACTTTTAACATTTTAATTAATTCAATTCCATTGAGGAACTACCTGTTCAATAACAATCACGAACTAAATCATGATCAATATCATTATGATCTGTTGTGTTGTTCACATCTCAATAAACCATTAAAAACATTTCCATTGAATCAAAAATAAACAGCTAAGAAGTAAACCAGAATTCTTTAACGGCATACAAATTATCGTATGAATATTGAGACATATAATGCAATTGCACAATGTTATTATAGTTTCAGTTTCATTTTAGTCATTAAGTTATAATAAAAAGCACTACGAATATGCATGAACATTATTTGCAGTGGTTTCCTTTGTAGTAATTGGTAATAAGTCGATTTATCACATTGTTGAAATCATTTGTGGTCAGTTACAACAATTTGTATAATTTTAGAACAATTTGTGAATTCTATTGATAGGAATCATTGAATTTCATTGTCTGATTGTGTAAACAATTGATTGAAAAGTGAGAATTCTTATGAGCTTATGACTGACCACACTTTTGACGTTAAAAGTTCTTATAAATAGAATTCTATTAAATAGGCCATATAATGTCAATCTTATCCAATTAATAAAGATTGAGATTTGAGTTTACCATTTTATTGTATGTTTCATTGGAAGATGGAAGGTGTTAACTTCCATATGTACATAGTGGGGTACATCTGCTATGTATAATATCACTTAACATCATTACGCGATAATTATTGTGACAATAACATTGAATCCGCATTCACGGGGTCAATTATTTTATTAAAACTATTGATTCTATTCTCAACAATGAATTGAATTGTGTCCTGTATAATTAAATTCTCATAGAATCGTGTTGTTAAATAAACAGTAGTTAACTGCATTATATTGTATCTATTCAAACATAAAATCTTCTTCATAAATGATAATATTGTATTCACCATTATTTAATTGAATTAAAACTTTTATAAATTTATGCATCTGCCACATCGAAATCTTTCAACCGCATTCAACTGAAATTTCAATATTTGCCAATTTGTATTATTCATTAATTAATAATTTACAATATGCGAATCAATTGCATAATATTTAATCGTTGCCGTTATACTTGGTTTACAATTTAACCAAAATATTTGTATTCGATTTCAATTAAATTTATTTATTTCTTCATACCTGCAGACAATGTATCGATAATTAAACAGACTAGAGGGTGCCCATTCACCACCAGACTAATCAAAGAATTTAATTGATTCCCGACATTGTTTCAATTCCATTAGATAGTTTATGATTTTTATTTCAACTACATACGATTTAGTTCGATTGGCATGTTCATCAAAACAAGATTTAAGATATTAAAAATTTAATTTTTTTTTCGAGGAAGAGATTTCGCTGAACAAAACCAATGATTACACCTTATACAAACATAGTGGACTCTCATTTTACGGTATTTTCAAAAAGCTCAACATTGAATCAAATCCATTAAATAAGCATAATATGAACATTAACGAATCCGATACATATGTAAATCTAGATGAAATCGGTTGTTTAAAAAGAAATCCAAATATTTTTAGTCAGAGAAGTATGCAAAAAAAAATAATATAAAATAAACCAAAAAAACCACAGTTTTCCAAAATAATATAATTATTAATGAATGTAAAATATTATATAATAATGTTAATAAAACCGCTTGTACGATATGAAACACATTGAAACTAAACAATAAAGTAAAATTTTATGAAATTAACAATCAATGAAAAGGCTGGGGATATAATCTCTTGTCTTAAGATACTCGACATGGTTACACACAATTGTCCAGCCACTTGAGGTTAAAATTCAATTGATAGTTTTTTTTTTGCTGTCATAAAAAATGAAGAAAAAAAAAAAACACCTCCGTTTTGCAAGAGAATTTTCTATTTAGTTTACACCAAATTGGTTAACCAAAAAAAAAAAGAGTAACCACACAACATGTTAGAAAGTAAATTGTCTTGAATAATTAAATCAAAAAAAAATAAAACATTTTTCTTTTTAAATGGAAACAAACATCCGTAATGAACTATGAACACACCGATATTAATTACTTGCACTTATTTCAAATACTCTTATAATAATATTTTCATTTCTATATTCCATCTCTTTCTCAGGTTCACAACTTTATCTTTCTATGAATTTGATATGAATTTGAATACAACTTAATTAGGTTTTGCTTTAAAGGTGAAAATTCGCCTTCAGGTACCGAATAAACAGTAAGTCTGGGTTTTAAATTTCATCAAAAACATTAAATTTATAAAAATTTTCTTTTGCAATAGCGATGATTAATATTTAACTGTAATGTGTTACGCTGATTTTTATTTTATTTTCGCCAGTTGGTTATGATTTTATTTTTGGATTTTTTTTTCATTTAATTTTATGGATACGTTCATCATAATGAAATTGTATAATATTAAAGAGATGTTACGTTAAACCGTTTTGTTTAAAAATGAAAAAGATTTTTTTTCCCTTTCAGTTAAATTAAAGATCATTTAAAACGCACCTTATTCAATTTCTTTTTGATGGTACATGAAATTGCACTTTAAAAACAAAAATTTTGATTTTTATTTTGTGTTCCAGCTAGTCTCTCACTTGTCTTATATTTTTATCATTTAACCTTCACTTTCATTGATTAATTTGTTTTTTCTTTTTAAATTATTATCTGTCTTTAAACTAGCAAAAATGTTGGTTCTTTTGATTGACAATCAACTTTTATAACTACACCACAATGATGACAGGTTCCATCGTTTTAAACGATAGAACTTAATTTATATTACCATTGATTTGTTAATTGTGTAAAAATTTAAATGTTATAATTAAATTTTTATAATAGTTGATTTAAATAATAGTTGATTTAAATAATAGTTGATCACAGGACTTTTAAATGTTAAATTTGAATACACAAAATTACATAAAACTGCGAATAAACCACAAAATTTATTATTTAACTTTATTAAAATCCAATCCACTTTAATTGGATTTAATTAAAATAGAAACCCCACTTCAAATGCACTGAATTTAATGCCACCCCTGAATTACTTTGTTTTTTTATTTTATTTTTATTATTTTATTGTAATTTTAAATTCTATTCGGAGGAATTCGAACTGAACACGGCAAGTTTTAAATATTTATTAAATTCATTAAATAAATCGCCCGGCGTTAAGTATCATTTATATATAGTTTGATACCCCACTACCCGTATACTTTACCTGTCTCTATTAATATGGATAATGTCGTATTAAGATTATTGCACAGTATATACAAATTCTTTCATTGTATTCCAACAACATTACGTACAGTTTTCGATAACAATAAATTCAAGTTTTACTGTCTTCGTATTTAATTAGATACAGCACCTCGCTGTTATTTTTTTTTTGTCTGTTATATCCATATGTATATTCATATGAAATAAAATAAAATAAAACAAATGTAAAATAACAGAAGAAAAAAATAAATAAAAAATATATCAGACATAGTGAGATCGTTACAATACATAAGATCCTCCTTGGAATCTGTTTTCATTCTTATTGTGGTATCAACGACATTAAGATGAAATAACTTATTTGAATTCCATTGCCATCGCGTCAGGCCGAGGGTACAAATGGCAATCACATTTTTTTCTGTTTCAGTTCAATCAT
Source organism: Coboldia fuscipes (assembly GCA_001014335.1). NCBI lineage: Eukaryota > Metazoa > Arthropoda > Insecta > Diptera > Scatopsidae > Coboldia > Coboldia fuscipes. Next base: position 33,368 of record JXOR01001028.1, on the reverse strand, counting down.
AAATTAAGAACTGAACTCTAATCTTCTATCATGGCTCCCCATCATCCATTGGATTCATCATCGATCAATTCGTTGTATGTTTTCTTAATATTTTCAATATGGTTGGTATCTAGTGAAAATAGTTGTAAATATTTTATGGAAAAATTGTAAAAAAATAACTTTTTTTTTACTCTCTACCGGATATTCTGGTTCTTCGGGGAATTTCCATTTTACAATAATTATGTTCTCTTTTATTGCGTTCTTACAGAGCATCAGTACACATTATAAATTGGTTCGCGTCCGTTAACTTGATCGAACAACTTAATACTGTAACTCTTCTGTTTGTATACATACACCAAGTTCAATTAAATGAATTTGCGGAAAATGAAAAACAAAAATGAACAACAACATGAATAATAATTGTATCAACCGAAAAACAAGCGACAATTAAATACTGAATTATTATAAACAAATAATAATAATATTCGATTCTATTAAAATAACATAAACTATGTCACGTCCTTTGTACGTATTGCCCAATTTAGGTGACCCACTTGATTAAATTTTATATAATCTCCTTATTCACTGTTTGGCTAAGGTTATTCTTTCACTCGTCTGCATAAATGCATTCAAATCCTACAAACATACAAAACCCGACAGTATACTTTTTAAACAAGTGAAAAATAAATGTAAAGTGATCAGCAGTACCGCATTTAATGCAATCACCGATTTGCCATTGCAAGTATTATGTATTGATCTCATATTAATTTATACTGGTCTCATTTCATATTATGCAATTACTTGTATGAAGTTTATTAAATTAAAACTTGCTGAATGTTTTCGATTCCATATTATGTAAAATTAAAGTGTAAATTTCTTTTTTTCGCATTATTTTTTGGTAGGCCATTGTACAGCATCAATAACCAGTGTATTATCAACGCCAACATGAAATCATATTGTAAGCAATTATTAATATTAAACGATTGTAAATAATATTTCTCCCTGTTGTTCTCTGTATAACTACTCATTACAAATGTTACAAATTTATAAAGATTTACAAATTGTTTAATTTTATTGTCAAGTCATTCAGCATTTCATATTCATCTCATCATCAATCGTCAGTTGATCATTGTTTTATTTCACAATAAAATCTCCAAAAAGGTATATTCTTAAGATTTTATATAAAATACGAACACTAATAAAGTAAATAATACTTTGGTAATGACATCAATACTTTACGTTGATATTAATTTTAAATCAATTCTAGAACATCAAATTACTGTATTGGGTAAACATTCTTTATTTTCAACTATTTAACTAATTATAAAAAAAAGCTTTTGCTATAATGATATATTGAGAATGTTTAAAATAAAAAAGATTGAATACGGTCAGGCAAAAAGATTCGCATAAGTGAATATGAATACAAATTACATTGCGATTGATATTTTCAATTAATCTTTGTGGTCCACGACATATTTTGTACATTATAAAAGTCACTACTTTTTCAATTTGTTTTCTATGTTCATTTACATACGATCTGCCCGTTTCATTGTAATGTCATGATAAATCTTCTTTCTTCATATTTAATTTTTTGTTGGTTTCATTTGGTTTATTAAATATCACTTATGTATCGTGTACAGACAATCCCACGACATGAACTTGGAGTACTTTGCACCGAAATTTAAGATGACTGACTCTTTTATTTTAATCACATGAACATAAACAGATTCAATGGATCTTATTTTTGTCGTCATTATACTTGACGTCATGGATTCTCCATCCGTTTATTTAGAATAGTGAAGACGTTGTCTTCGTACAATTGATGCTGATCAAATATTTGACCATAAGATTAACACGGGAAAAACCGTTGTCTCACGATTAATCGATAAATATTGCACAATTTAACTGATTAAGTGGATATCACCAATTAGATTGTAATACTATTACGGCACATAAACATGATGAATTTTATCATAAATTGTGTCATTCAATTTCAAGCAGTTTCCATTAATAGACTCCCGTCTTTTTATTCAATGATGACTCTATAATGACTATCGTAAACGAAAATGTTCTGCGACATTCATTAACACTGAAAGGTGCTAGCTTTATGTTAGCCGACTCTTAATTCACCTCATACAATTGAGATGCTGTTACATCCATATGTGGACGACTAACACTAGACAATTGTTTGTGATTCCATACTATTATACGCAATATTCATTTACTAATGACTTTATAATTTAGTTCGATCTGAAGGTTTCAGACTGGTCAGTCAACAAATTATTACAATCTTATTGTTGTTTTTGTGTCAAAAAATTAATTCATAATCAACGAAAATAAAAATGTGAAGAGAAATTAGCTTGAAAGCGCGAGAACTTTGCAGATATTTTTACCGAAAAACCCAAGCAATTAAAAATTAATGCCAAGTCATTTTAAGAATAATTGATTAGATAGAGATCTTCAATAAAACTTGTTATTATTTTGTAACAAAAATATTCTAGAAATCTGGTATTCAAATAAATTAATTACCTGTCTGCTCCTGTATTTTGCCACACTAATATTGTGACTTGTTACTATGAATTATGGGAATTTCATACGGTAGTTCTATTTATTCTTATTGTACAGGAACTTATTGGTATCATATTATTTCTCGAATTAATTTCAATGTAAATCAATAAACAATTCATTGAATATATAAATTATAATGTGGTCATGAGCCAATAAATAGTCACTGATTGGATTATTCAGTGCACAATTAGTAAGTCATTTTAGTGTTTCACATTTAATTCTTTGCCTGTATGTAGAAATTTTAACTCAAGCTTGAGATCAGGGAAATGTTAAACATTCTTGAAAAATTACAATTCGAATTAAAAGAAATCATTAACCAGTCAAGGGTATATTAATAAATATAAGGAAAGCAACGATATATGAAAGGTTAAAATAATTTTAATACAATTCGATACCGCCTGACATCGAACATTTTTTTGCATTCGGTTTATCGTCTGCTATTTACAATATTATATTGTTGACCAATATTAATTCTGAGCAATTATAAGTCATCCAATTCTTTATGTACTGAAATTTTTACTCAGTTGCTGGTGAAGAGTTTAAATAATATTGATTTAAAATTTATTCGGAATCCAAACTATTTGATTAATACAACATAAATGACAAAAAAAAAATTAATTCTTTTGCAGAATTTTCAATAATTAGAAATTAAAAGTTGCAAGATAATATGAACTTTGAGATTGTGTCACGTGTAGAGTGCCAATTAAATCGCATACATATTACATGTGAGAACAAATCAAATAATGATTTATAAGATAATTCATCGTGAACATAAGACTCAACTAGTTATGGTACTCAATTGAACAACGGATAAAATAACTATTCAATTGTAAGATTTACACTTAAAATTTTCAGAACGGCGTCTTACCATTTATACTTTGATTGTTAAATACTTCATTGCAGTGGTAGAAAAAAAAACTACAATAATATTTAGAAGATTGCTGTAAGCACACTTAAACACCCACTTGATCAAATAAAAATAATAAGGCTGCTGTAATTCAATTCCAAAACTATTTCAAGTTATTTTGATTTTATTATTGACACCAACACTTTTTAAGTAAACTAAATTTAAAAGTTCACTAATTGATGGACGGTATTTAATTGTGATAGTTGATGCACTCCTTCTGTTTATACGGTAATATGGAAATTAGTTAGACATTTGTTTGATTAATGTGTACGGTGTTTGTCACAATCACAAGTGTTTTTATGGACACAGCCACATACATATCAATAGTGACAAATGATAACAGGTTGTTTAGATAAGGTATGTTCGCCATTATCTGCCTTACCCTTACAGGTGAACTATCCGTTGTCAATATTCGGTTTTATGGTTAATTTGGAATATGACTTTATATTACAAATTTTGGGTATGCATGCTACGTTGAGAGAATTGCAGTTGAGCTTTTAATTCTTGCAATGTTATACAGTTGATTTCTTATTTGCCATGTTGAATGCAATTCATTTTCACTAATGTTTAGGTAATTGGTTAATACTAGTTTCATAATTAACCAGTTAATTGTGGGTTTAATTCGTATACTGATTCATTGATTTAATTACATTATCATATGTGAGTTTATTAATAAATGTTTGATAAGTATAAACTTCAAGTAAGTGAAATTATTAAAGTTCGCGGTAATGAATGTCGGTAACAGAGTTTACTTAAAATCAACTGACAGCTCTGGATGAGATTTGCGTTGCAGAAGGTGGCATACCAGAAATTACCATTTATGAATAAGAGACTCTCTATGAATTTATTCAAAAGAAGTGATCCTAGAAAATAAAATATCTATACCATATATACAGCCTTTGTATATATTGATATATTTGTATATATTGATTTTAAAAAATGAAAATCGTATGGAAATTCCGTTATTAAGGTGAGAGAGTGTTTGAAGAGGAGAAGTGAGCTGCCACCGCTGATAAAATTATTTCCACCTGATTTTAAGTATATTTTTATTTACGTTTTGCTGTAATAATATTGCCAATGGGTAATGGGTAGTGGAGTTATAATCAAAATAAAGAAAGAAAGAAATTGGATTGAATAAATGAAACCAAATTTTTTTATTATAGTAAAATAATTAAATTAAAATAAAGATAGAATTTGTGTTTGATAATAATAATAAATCGAAATATATTATTTTGTGATAAACATGCGTATAATGTTCGCGTTAATATAATAATTGTTTAACAATTGAAAATCATGTCTCAAATCGTTCAAATACTCGAATGTTTGTGTTGACGAACAATTGAATTGTGGAAATTGCCACAGTGGGTTCATTAAAGTGTTTCATAATGATTACGGTAATTGTAATTGAAACGGCCTTACACAATTCACTATCTAGTTGGTCAGTTTATCTCAATATTGTGTGAACTAAATAAGTGGTTCGACGGTATAGTGTATTTCTGTTTGTGTTGTTAAAATGAGTGGGTCGTCCGAAAGTGAAGAGTTCCCTGGAAGACTACTGCACCAGGTTGATTCACACGAAAATCAGTTGTGGAATTTGTAAATTCGCTAAACAAATTGTGTTATTTCAGGCAGCCCTTTGGGACAATATTGAATTATTGCAGGATTTGTTGCAAGATGAAAACGAAGCAAAATTAGTGAACAGTCTGGATTCGTGGGGCCGAACACCAATACATGCAGCAGCCCTAACAAATGATTCCAAATGTTTACCTCTTTTAATCAGTTTTGGTGGAAATGTGAATGCAATTTGTGGCAGCCGGGGAGATTGTAAGGTATGTTTTTTAATTATAAACAATTAATAAACACTGAGTTGCAATATGTGACTAACAATATCTTTGTTTAGACTCCACTACATTTAAGTGCAGAGCATGGTCATTATCGCAACATTGAAATCCTTATCGACTCAGGTGCCGATTTACTAGTCAAAGACGCAAATGGATTAACGCCATTAGAATTAGCAAGACATACTGGTCACAATGATTGTGAGAACATGTTGGAAAGTGCACTAGGTAAAACACAGTAAATATTAATTAAAGTGTTCAATGAGGCATAGATTGAAAATCACGGTGACATAAGAAATTTGATAAGCCGCATTTTCACAATATTCAGTTTCCATATGTTATTGATTTTTCTTCTGGGTCGCTTGCGCCGGTAATATGATCGAGTGGTACAATATTTTTCACATTGAAAGGGAAATCAGTCAGTGAATGTTCGTCGTATGAAACAGTGCAAGTGTTTTTCGGTTAAAGCAAAAGCACTTATTAATTTTATACTTTAATTTTTAATGTCTGTACGTGATTGAAAATGTTTATGAAAAGAATGCATACGAGGACACGAAAGGTTGTCGATCCACCAAATAGTTCTTCCGGAACCGAGACGGCATTAGATGCATGCGATTATTTTGTAGATGAAATTCTTGAACCATTGAATATATCACAAAGTAATTTACATTGATTTTTCATTTAGTGTTGTTCAAAATTCTATTAACGCGATAATTGAATTAAAATTAAATACTCGAATTACTAATGAGATTAGCAAGTGATTTTAATGTATTTGAATTTTTAATGGTTTATTGAAACTTTGATTTCGCAATTCGTTTCATATCAGTAAATTAGATTACCAGTGGTTTTTATTTGTTGTGGTTAACAATTTCAGATGCCCGTGAACAAGTGAGATTAGCGAAACATAATGAACTGAGAGAGGCTGTGAATACATGTTCCGAAACATTAGTGAAAAGTCTAATAGATGCATTAGGATGTGAAAAGACAGTGATTGTGAATATGGCACCGTCCGGTGCTAATACTTTATTATTTTTGTAAGTTTTTATTTACAGCTAATTGGAGTCTATGTATTCACTGTTAATTTCATAATATTTTAACAGAGCTAGTCAATCCGGTAATGAAAATATCGTTAAATTATTAATCGATGCTGACGCCGATGGACGTAGTCATGCAGTTACCAAATACTCACCGTTGCATATTGCTGTACATAACGGAAATGAATCTCTGACTAAATTAATATTGAGCAAATTCCCTGAATTGATACAGGTAATTTGATTGATGTTTTTTATCTGAGCGTAAAAATTTACTTTGTATGACCTAATATTTGATTTTTAGCAACTAACCGTTGAACGTTGGTCACCTTTACATGCGGCGTGTATTAATGGTCATGTAGAATTAGTATCCCTACTCTTAGGCTACGCCTATCCCGATGAATTATACAGTTCATACCGTGATGAAACGGGAGAATGGGAATGGCGCCTCGCATTCGATCCAAATGTTCAAGATGTTACCGGCCAGACAGCACTTTACATTGCCTGTTTATTGGGTAATAAAGCCCTAACAGATGTATTATTAAATTGGAGAGTGAGTGCATATCGAACACTTGGTGGTGATGATAAAACAGTAGCAACAAAAGTGAGTGTGTTTAAAAAAATTACATATATACTTGTTTGTAATTAACAATGATGATAACCCCTTTAGCCTCCAATTAAAAAAGTGAGTCCTGCAAAGAAACGGATTTCGTTTGGTATACAATCAATAATGTCTAGATTAAGTATGCAACAAGACGAAGATAATGTGAGTAATTCAGTATTTATTTGGTAGTAAATTAATAATAATTGGTTTTCGAATGGCAGACAACGACTACAGAGAATATGAGAAGTCCTTTGCAATTAGATCTATTGTGTGGTGCGCCAAGAGAAACCGCGTTACTGGCATCTGTTCGCGGTGGTTATGTTGATTTAGTAGTTTCTTTATTACAGTGTGGTGCTAATCCGAATATAATTGCACGACCTCTTGAAGATCAAAACGATCCAAAGTAAGTTGAATATTAGAATAATGTGTCAATATATATTAATAATGTAAATGAATTTAATATTGTAGAAATTGCAACGAAATATATGGACTGGCAAATACACCATTAATTGAAGCAGTTAGTCAAAAGGCATTGAATATCGTTGAACTGCTTTTGAGGTACTCTTGATATATATTTAGGTTTAATATCAAAGGCAATAATATTATACCTATTTCAGTTATGATGCAAAGGATAATCAATCGATTGCATTAGGGATTGCTTGCTCGAATAACGACGAAAAAATAATTTGTAAATTATTATCAAAGCGAGCATTTCACGACCCAGATTATAAAATCAACAAAAAACATTTAACATCGGAAAAATATATGGAGAATGCGAGGCCAAGTAACTCAAATATTACTTACAGTTCATTGTTTCCAAATACGCCAACGATGATAAATTGGCACAGTGGAAACTGTAAGTTGACTAACTTAAAGTGAGTATTGTTTAAATCAAGATTTGATACAAATTTTGAATTAAAACCTGATAATTTTAGGATGGAATGGTTTATGGACGCAGTCTATGAATGCAATCCGCGACTGAAAGGCCAAAACAAGCTGAATATGTTAGCTTTAGATGCATTGACGCGAATTGACATATCACATAATGCTCTTATTACGATACCTGTGGAGTTATTCAATCTTTGCAGTTTACGATGCCTAAATTTGGCACAAAATAAATTGCAACATTTACCAAAGCCAGAGAGTTATCAACCTTCGGATTCCCCACGTAGAATGAACAGTGTATCTAAGACATACAACTGTCCAGTCTTAGAGGAAATTTATTTGCAAGATAACCGTTTGGAAAGTATTCCACCAGCACTCTTTAATTTACCGTCATTGATTATTATTGATGCTTCAAATAATAAACTGCAAGAGCTACCACATGAAATGTGGAGAAGCCCAAAGCTTAAAGAATTGAACGTGGCATTCAATCTTTTAAAAGATTTACCTTATGCCCTAAATGTGAGAAAACTATATATAATTTTGATTTTGAATCCTTTCAATAATGCTATTGTTCCAGGATCAAATTGCTAAAACAATGGATCCAATTAGTCCGGCAGCAGAAGCTTATTACTTCAATCAACTATCAGGAGATGCCAAGCAAGCTATTAGAGAGAGAACAGTAATGTGAGTATGCTCGTATATCAATTACACAAATAAAATAATATGGCTAAATGATTTAAATATAACTGATTTTTCAGACCTGTTGAAATGGATCGTCATCACATCTGGCCAAAATCATTGGAAATAACTGACCAAGAGATAAGATTGTCCGATAATAAAAGCGATGACCAAAAATCGCAATTACAACATCTAAATTTAGCCAATAATTTATTTACAAGTATTCCAATTGGGCTTCCATGTTTAGCAGTTAATCTTACTCGACTTAGTATGTCGTATAATAGTCTCCGTTCAATGGGACATGTTACCAGTTATCCAGCTAGCTTGAAGCAATTAGATTTGAGCCATAATGAGATTTCTTGTTGGCCCAGTCTTCCACGCATAACTCTATCCGATCCTCATCTTGCTTGTTATAATTATCAGGAGGACAAGAGTAATTGTAAGTTGTAATGGTTGCCCTAATTACCAGTATACTAATTCGACTAATTTTAGCAGCGAAATCGTCACCCAGAAATTCAGGATTAGTTTCATCAACGAGTATTTCAAGTGATTTATCTAGTGGTAAAGCACCTCCTCCTACATCCAATAGCATCAGTTCATTTAGAAATGCTGTTTTGAAAACTGTATGCAGTCATCGTCGTCATTTAAGATTAGAGTCTCTACGAACATTGGTCTTAGCCGATAATTTGTTGACCAGGATACAATTATCAACCGACGATGTAGCCACTTTGAACGACGTGACAGATGACAGCGAATGGAGCTTAGTTGGAATCTCTAAATCACGATTGATATTTCCAAATCTATCGATGTTAGATATTAGCAATAATTGTTTAAAAGAGATACCAACAACCATTCATGAGTTAAGTAACTTGAGTGTTCTCAACTTAAGTGGAAATATTGATATTCAAGATTTGCCGGCAAATATGGGACTACTTTCAAGACTATGGAATTTAAATACTCGCGGTTGTTCTTTACAAGACCCATTAAGATCGATGATTGAGAGTAAGAAATACAAGACAATGGATATTATAGGATACTTGAAATCTGTTTATGAAGATGCAAAACCGTATGCACGAATGAAATTAATGGTAGTGGGTGTTCAGGGAATCGGTAAAACTAGTTTATTAGAACTACTTCGACAGGAAAATCCAAGTAAAAATAAGAAATCTGTAGATCATTGGGCCAAACGAATGGGTCATAAGAATATAAACACAAAAACCAGTCGTGGTATCAATATGTCTACTGTAGGCGTAGATATTGGTGACTGGGTATGTGAGAAAAAGATTAGGGGACAGTCTCAACATGGTGCAGTTACATTTCGAACATGGGATTTTGGTGGTCAAAAAGAGTAAGTCTTAAGACATTTCAAAATGATTCGGAAGATTATTTGAGATTATTTTATAGATATTACGCTACCCATCAATATTTTCTATCAAAACGAAGTTTGTATATCGTTGTATGGCGAATCAATGATGGGAAAAAAGGACTGGCAGAAGTTCATCAATGGCTGGGAAATATTCAGGTAATTACCGTCTGGAATATTATTATGTAGTACGAAATATCAAGGGTGTATATTCGTTGTAGGCAAGAGCCCCAAATTCTCCAGTTATAATAGTGGGAACTCATTACGATTCAGTGGGTGAAAATTATCCACCAGAGAAAGCAGAGCAATTGCAACAAATAATTCGAGACCGATTCATTAATGTATCGGATGCTGAAAAGCTAGGTCTTCCAAAAATTTTGGATTCAGTGGAAGTGAGCTGTAAAACGAATCACAATATTAAAATATTGGCTAATCTGATATATGATACAGCATTTTCTTTACGACCGCCTGGTTCGAAAGAACCGCTACTGTATCAAAAAGTGCCAGCGAGCTATTTAGCATTAGAAGATGTGGTTGGAATTATTGCAGCTCATTTAAAAGAGATGAATGCAGATCCAGTTCTCAATGCTGAACGATATAAACAAACAGTGACTGAAGTAATGCAACAACATAACTGTAAACTATTCAGAGATTTGTCTGAACTAAATCAAGCTACTATGTTTCTTCATGATAATGGAGTATTGTTACATTATGACGACTCTACTTTACGTGATTTGTATTTCCTCGATCCTCAATGGTTGTGTGACATGCTTGCGCACGTAGTTACCGTAAGGGAAATAAATCCATTTGCACGTTCTGGTGTTATGAAAATGGATGATCTGCAACATGTTTTCAAGAATTCATGTTTGGGATCGAATAGTAACCGAAGGTAATATATTTATTTCAATTCATTAAATGATATACAATTGATTAAACTATTTAAATTTTTACTTTAGTTATGTAGTCAGTTTGTTAAATAAATTCGAAGTAGCGTTGTCTTGGGATACACGAACGTTATTGATTCCATCCCTACTTCCTGTAGATGAGGAATCTCAAAATTTGTTTGTCAAGGTAAAATCTTCAAATGCACTGTTATGATAATTAGAATACATTAATAATGATAAATATTAATAGTTACCAGTTAGAACAAAACATTGGACCTCTCGTCAACAAATGGAATTTGTCATAGAAGCTTCGGAAGGTAAATCTCCTAAAAAATATTCTGAACCATATTCATCGGTATCACAGAACGACGAAACGCAATCCATTGTAAGACTTCTATTGATGTCTTACTTTCCATCTGGATTTTGGTCAAGATTGATTACTCGAATATTAGCTGATGATCAAATGGTGGAAGCTGTTAGAAATATTTACATATTACCGAAGAACTTCCCACAAGATGATGGAAAATTATTTGAGATAGCTTGCCCAGGAACACAATGGTCACTATGGCAAACTGGATTAGCGCTACATTACGGTGAAACACTTATATTCAGAATGAGAGAGATTCCAATGAATTCCATACAATCACCGTATCGAAATTCACATAATCGGTTCAAATTGAAACAAGACGGTGTGTGGTGTGATGTTGATATTGCCAATTCTTGCATATTGGAAATCTATTTTCCATTAAGTAAAATTGGGATTTGTAAAAATTTGGCTGAATCTGGTGATAATAAGCCATTGGATTATACAATTGAAGTCAATTATCAAAGTATTGCACAGTTGTTAGCGTTAAGTGTAGATCACATAGATCTATTACTTGAGGATTGGTATCCCACATTGGGGACTCGTTTTGTGCATACGTCAGAGGGACGATTTCTAATTACTCGTCTTGTACCTTGTTTAAAGTGTTTAAGCGAGAGTGAAAAAAAGCAGTCGGAAACGTTGAATGAACGTAAATCGAAACTGTTTACAAAAATGAAACGTTTAAGTATGGACCGAAATGAGGGAGGGGACGTAAGTGGATTGAATGAGATATTCTCAACACGCAAAAAGAGATCTCAAGATTCTCTCGGTTGGTCTGATGGTGACTCTGGTGTTGGTCCAGATTCAGTCGGTTCTTCAAGGACAACGTCAGTTGAAGGACATCCGAATATGACTGTTGATAATTTAATATGTTTAAACTACACTTGGATGATAGAAGAATGTATTCTGGCTTCATGTGATAAGAAGTCAATTCCATGTCCAGCGCATGGAGACATTTTCCTGAGAAATATCACCCCGGATGTTGTGTTCTTAGATTTAATAGAAAAGTACCTGATTACATCTGATAATATAACTCGTGGTTCATTGTTGGGTCGAGGAGCATTTGGTTTTGTCTTTAAGGCAAAATATAAATCCAAAACTTCTTCCAAATCTGAATCTGTTGCAATGAAAATGTTACAACCAGTTCCCCCAGGTCCTCGAGCAAGAGAGGTAACAAACATTACAATCATAATAGTTTGTCGAATATTTTATAAATATTTGGTCTTAATTGTAGAGTGCTCTAATAGCTTATAAGGCAGCTGTAGGGAAGTGGGATCGCGATCCCTTACAGCATTCATGTAAAGCATATTGTACAGCAAGACAAGAGCTAGCTGTTTTATTAACATTAAAGCACATGAATGTAGTTCCATTAATCGGAGTCTGTACGCAACCATTAGCACTTGTATTGGATTGGGCTCCTAAGGTTGGTTCATTTCAAATATTTCATTATAAAAATACAATATTTCTAATTCTTGTAGGGAGCATTGGATGGCATATTAAGAAATTTTAGACGTAGTGGTGCTAAAATCGGGCGATTCTGTTTCCAATCATTAGTGTTGCAAGCAGCTAGAGCTATTGAGTATTTACATAGAAAGAAGGTTATTTATCGTGATTTGAAGGCTGAGAATGTTTTGGTGTGGGAATTCCCTGATCCCCATGAGTAATAAATCTCAATTTCTTAAACTGAATTCATTTTCTAATATTGCTATTGCGCGATTGATTAATTTTAGTGCTGATTCACCTAACTGTGATGTTCATATCAAGGTGGCAGATTATGGAATTAGCCGAATTAGCCTTCCATCTGGTACGAAGGGTTTCGGTGGAACCGAAGGTTTTATGGCACCAGAAATAATGCGGCACAATGGTGAAGAGGAATATACCGAAAAAGTAGATTGCTTCTCGTTTGGAATGTTTTTATATGAATTGATTGCGTTACGTCAACCGTTTGAAGGATACGAGGCTGTAAAGGAATGTATATTGGAGGGTGAACGGCCAATGTTAACACAACGAGAGGCACAGTTCCCCTGCTACTGTTTAGATTTGATGGTTTTATGTTGGGATCAGCAACCAAAAGTAAACTAATGAAATATCTGTTGTTGGTTTTATGAATTTCATTATCTATTTTATTTTAGATTCGACCGAGTGCTAGTCAAATAGTGTCTATTGCTAGCGCCCCAGAATTTACTCATCTCATTGATGTTATTTCATTGGCACACAGCGGAACGGTTCTATCTGGAGTGAGATGTCCTATATACAGTTTGGACGGTATTATTTGATATACATTTGAGTTAATTTTAAAGTTGTAATTGTATATTCTAATCTGTTTTAGATGGAGATGTTCCTTATGAATTCTGGTTGCCATGTTCCAACTCTAGAATTGATTTATTGATTGGTTCTGAAAAAGGTTGGCAAGGATATAACCGAATAGCTCATTTCAGCTCAACTCCAATGAGATCTAAGAAACCGATAAAATTTACTAGCGCTACTAGTGTTGGAAACATGATCTGGATGGGAGATAATGAAACAAATATTTACGGTTTTAAGTAAGATTTAAATTGAAAATTATCAATTAAAATTAGTACAATTAGAATCAATTTCATTTTAGTATAACGGATTGTAATCATTTGTTCACATATGCCTTGGATCCTGCACAACAATCAGCAGTAGTTGGTATTCTTTATCTGGCTGAAATTAATCGTGTGGCTGTTGGCTTAGAGAATGGTCGTCTATTTTTATTAGATTCAACATTGATCCCCAGTAATTCTTCACAAGGTGAAGGTAGCTTTGTTCTTACGGAACTGGGTAGTGGAGAAACGCTACACAGTATCAGTGCAGTGTGGCAAAGTGAAACGGATTGTGAAATATGGTGTGGGGAAAATGATGGTATTATAAATGTATTTTCTGTTAAAGAAGCAATTCCGTCTGGAAGAATTACGTTATCACACTACACAGCATCTTTTCCGTTACGTGGCTTATGTGTCTCATTATTATACACTGCTGGTAAATATGTTTATTCGTACATATCTCCCGGTTGTATATTATTCATGTGGAATGCTGAAACAAAAGAGATTGAAACACGTCTAGACTGCTCCAAGCTGGTGCCTTGTTCAGAGAGTCTAAAAAGTATTTCCATTGAAGAACATTTAAGTCCAGGAAAATGTCAAATATCAAGCTTGGCAGTTCTTCAAAATAATCTTTACATTGGTACATCTTGGGGATGTATTATAGTTGCAGAAAAACACAGTCTCCGACCGATTACAATATTTAGACCATATGATGATGAAGTTCGTATCATTCTACCAATTCCTGAAGTTCCTGGAACAAATTCTGAATTTTTAGTAACAATTGGACGAGGATATCGATCACTGATTCAACGATTTACCGATATAACACGCAATCAAGTTACCACACCAATAAATACAGAGAAATCGATGTTGGCAAGTCTGCAGAAAGACCATTCTACACATATGCATGCTCTTTTATGGCGCACCGATAACTGGAATCCTATTTAAACTAATTGCTTCATTCTTCAGGTTAAATTAATTCACTTTTGTTTCTAAACATTCCTAATTAACTATTGTCATTTTAAAACATTTGATATTTTTAATATTTTAATTATTTGTGATAGGCTGTAAGAACAGTTGCATTACTGGTCTGTGTGTTAACTGAATGCTAATCAAATTTATAGTGAAGAAATAACGATTTATATATAAGTATAAAGCGTTCCAACTATTCTTAGAAAATATTTTAGATGACATACTTAAATGTTTTTATTAAGTCCATTTTAATTTTTTCCTGAATTTGCATTAATCTGCTAATTAACATAATAATTAATGAAGTGTTTTTGAACTAAGTTCTTTTCGTATTTGCATAGGATAAATTATTTACATAAATAATAAAGCAAAAATATTAATTGAACAAAGTTTTTGTATCTGATTATTGATTATCCATTTGCATAATTACGGTTCCTTTAAATATTGAGGTGAGTCTTTATTTTGTTACGTAATGGTGGCTTACATAAATCCAGGGGAGACTTTTCTTCTTTATTTAAAATTTCCACTGATGCACCTTGATGAACCAATAACATAGCACAACTGCTTTGGTCATCGGCACATGCCACATGCCTATAATATAAAGAATTTGAATTATCAAAATAGTTCCAATGACGGAAAATTGAATTTCTATTACAATGCCGTATCTCCTTCGGAGTTAGTTATTGTTAAGTCCGGTTTCGGTACATGCTCTAGAAGCATTTGGAGAATATCTACTTTACCCATTGATGCAGCCCTATGGACTGGAGTATTTTTAAAGCCATCCTGCATGTTTAGATCTGCCCCACGACTCAAAAGGAACTTGACGATCTAACATAGGATTCAATAAATCAGTATAAAGCTTGAGAACAACACTATTGAATCAGACTCACATCTTTTCCTCCTTTTGATATGGCACTTTGTAAAGCAGAATTTCCTTTCAAATTCCGATTATTAACGGCAGCACCCATATCGATTAGTTTCGCCGTAATTTCTAGTTGACCACCCATCACAGCCAAAATCAATGGGGTAGTTCCAACATTGTCACCAGCATCAATTGGAGTCTCTGGTTGTTTTAAAAGTAAATCAATTAAGTTAATTCTACCTCTCAGAGCAGCCCAATGAATAAGTGCACGCTCATCCTACAAGTAAACATTGTGAATTCAATTCGAATTATTCAATTACTAATTACTGACCTGATCTGTTTTTGTTAATATACTTCTATCGGTTTTAATCTTCGTAGATACAAAATCAATTGCATCTTCCTCCGAAATATGAGTCAACTCCATTAACGAGAGTTTTTCAGGCTCTTTTTGTTCCTGCTCGGACATCATGATTTCACAACCTAAAATATTATTCTTTGTTCAAATGACTACAAAGAAGTGTAATGAGTGTCTACGATTCACCGTGCACACAATTAAACACCACTAAAATTTAATATTTGGAAACAACTAATTTTTCGGAAAACTGTTTGTAAACAAATGAAATGACAAGACGATGATCATTTGCACCTCACTCCTTGTGACCCATCGACTCATTCATAATAACATAACATTTCACCTTACGCCAATGCCGCTGGAAAGCTGTTTGCTGATTGTCTGTACAATTCGTTGCCTCCGAGTGGATCCGAATGCGAGTGTGATTTTAGTCTTGAAGTTGATTTGTTCGTAACCAGACATTTACCAAATCGTTTTCTGTTACTTCTTTCCACAAGTGATTTCTATTAAAGCTTAAGTAGTTTCTTAATTGAAAGTTCTTAGTTTGGTCCATTATATTGGCAGTGACCCGCATAAGATAAGCAAGTCAAATTACTGTTTGTTGTGTACGTTTCGCTCTTTGACCGTGAGTGTATGTATGGCGTTTAAATATTGATCGATAGTTGCCACAAATTAAATGTAAGTGGGCATTTATGGTGAACACAATTGTTACTACAGTGAAACGTATGGACTGTGTGCCCACTGGTTCAAGACAATATTGTCTTCAGGTAACACAACCAACCAGTATTAGTGACTATCGCCAATTTTGGAATGAATGGAAATGATGAGTCAAGTTTACATATAAAATTCATTTGAATACTCATTTGAATGTTTTACATTTCACTTGTTTGTTTGAAGTGTGGTTTCTGTGAGTGTTATGAGACAAATTATTCATGAATTGTTTCTTTACCCCAAATATACCAACAAATAACGAAAAGAAAAACCTTAATGACATATTATTATTGAATTACTGGTTATCCATGTACGATGACACGCATTCAAGTCAAAGTGCATTGTTAATGTGTTGAATAGAAAACGGATAAACGGATCGTAAAGTCTTCAAAAGTTAAATACACTGAATATTGTACATAATAGAAGAAACTTGCAATAAAAAAGGAACTCAAACAGAGTAGTTAGTTTTAGAAAATTTTTAATTGTTGTGATCGTAAAAGTAAACTCATGCAATAATATTCGATTCAGTGTTTAGTTTGTTACACTATTTCTGTTACAATTCCAATGTGTATTTCAGTGGTACAACATAATCTTGTTTGAGGCATTTCACGTTTCAACTACATATTTTCATATTAGTTATATATGAATTGAAAAGTAAAAGAAATAAAAAGATATCGAAGAAACTTGTTCTCATCGTCGAAATATTAAATAGATATTTGTGTTTTCTTTTAATCAAGTTTAGAGGTGAACTATGAATTTTGTTTTTTTCGTTTAATTCATTATAATTTTGAGTCTAATGGTACGAGATATTGTGAGAAACAGTTCACACTAATATAATTACTCAAATTAAGATAAACTTGTGTAGTTTTATTTTCTTTTCTTTATTTGTTGTATTTGGAATAACGATACAAAAAACAATTAGTTATATCATACAGTGGAATGATACACTGTATTTTTTCCGGTGTTACTAATTCACGCTAATCAGTGGAATCGTTTAGCTTAGCAGAGGCATTTGTAATTAAAATATTACTGAATACCTGGATACAAAATCGTAACAACAATAAGAAGAGTCTGGATACCAAAATACTGATCCAGGAAGTGATAAGCGATACTCATTTACGTTGAATGTGATTTCTTTACACCCACATAATAGTGTCTTCAAATCTAAATAATAAAATTCAACGTGCGTGTCGTGTGTGTATTGCAAAAGTCTTTAGATAACACTTGATATTTGTATTTTTGTAGTTTATAATATTATCTCTTTCTGTTATATTTCGGTCACCATCTGAAGCGGTATCTATCAATTTTTGTTTTCCAATTAGTTTCGATTGATTTGAGTATCTGTTGTGCCATTTGTGAATGTACAGTGTTAAAATTGGTATTTTATGGAATTTGGTATATATTAAACACTACCGTTGTTTCAGTGAATGAAATTGGTATGACGCCCCCAACTTAAAAATTTTATTTTATTTTGGATAAAAAAAAAAAAGTTATTTATTTATTCTGGTGTATTGCGATGCTTTTTTATAAAATTTAAGTGATCTTTCTGTGGTTTCATGTGAATATGAATATAAATTTTCCAATTTTATGTTATTTACTGTGAGAATAATTGTGAACATTCATAAAAAATTTTGTTATTGTGAACGAATTTCATATATTCTCTTTTAAATTTTTCGTGGCCACGAAGGTGTAAATTTAATCGCTATATAAATATGAATAGGTTAATCATAGATGACATGTGAATAACTGATTGTTTAACAGTTTCTTGTGAAAGAAAAATAATTTTTATTTTGTCTAATAAATTCAGTGTGCAAGATAAACGAAACAAAAAAAAAACATTATTTGAGTTCAAAAAACTCGTGTTAGAAAATAGAAAGAAAGAAAGAAATACGAAGTGCCTTTAAAAGTACCTCATTATAGAAAGTAATTAAGTGAGGTTTCATTCAGTAAAAGGAAATTTACTATTTCCTTTCATCAATTAACATTCTGAGAAACGATTGATTATCTACAGTATAATGGACCTTCATAATACCATGTAAGTTGTAATAGAAATTTGCGTAAAAGTCAACATCTCGACAGTGAGATAATCGATTCGTTAACGTTAAAAAGATGAAACCTTTGTGGATCGCGATGTTATCATGTTCAAATTATTTGCGTTTTCTCGTATTTAAATGAACATCGAAACACTCAGTCGGATCACATGCTAAATACCTAATCGGTTTTTATTCCGTTGATAAATAATAACATGTTAAATAAAAAAAACAATTTAATACGATGCACAATAATTTAAAAAACGCGAATCATGAATCACAAGGTTACGATTGATCGTAAAATTTGAAACGAGCAATTCATTCCAATGAAGATCCCAGCCGACCCATAAGTTTAGTTATATTCAACATTCTACTTATATTTAGTATGAATCCATAATGTGAATATTTTATCATTCAACTTCTCGTTTGTCTTTGGGCCTTGTATTCTTGGGAGTTCTGACGGAATCATAAATGAATTTGCACAAAATATGATTGTGATTTCATTCAGCTTGGGTAAGCAAAAAGACCGAAACAAGAATATGGGAAACGGGAAATACTGGTGGCATATTTTTTGGTTCACGACTGAGGCGTTCGTCTTTTAGATGATCTCCATATCTATGGTCGTTCTTACAGTGTATATTGTTTTTATAATATTTGCAAACGATCTCTTTCTCTTTTAAAACTTTCTTAAAAATTATCATTTGAAAGATATTAATATCGTGCCATGATGTTTGACGATGAGTTAAGAAGTCTCAATTTTAATAAAAACCAAAAAAAAAAATAACAAAAATTTGTCGTCTCGTTTAGCCGACAATAACGTTTTGTTAATTTTGAGTGCCTTTCTCCCCCGATTTTTCCAATGGATTTTATATATTTCTTGTCTTATTTTGTTTTTATTTCTGTTTCCGAATAGCATGAGAAACGAAATCAATTTTCTCGAGCCAATAAACCACATAAAATATTGGTATAATGCCATTAAACCTCGACGGTTTGTTACCAGCAGACAATAACTGTGATATTTGTGAAATAAACCAAACCCAATCGAATCTTCTTCCAAAATATAAAAAGTTCATTGAGTGTATTCAGTGTGGTTTAATTTTGTTTTTTTATTATTTTTAGGGTGAACCAACAAAATTCTGGTATGAATGACCCAACTATGGTACAAACAACAGTAGTGCCAAACAGCAAAAAATTGACTGCATCTGCAAAGGGAAATGGAGTAAATGCACGCAACGAGGGAGACCATTTAAATACCTGTATGTTTACCTTTGTATTTATATAAAAATACATTCTATCTGAATTGAAATAATTTACATATTTGTTCACATGCTATACAAAATTCTGTTTAACATAGAAAAGAATTACAAACGTTTCTTTCATTAGTTGAGTACAATTTTTATTTTGTCATGGTGGAACAAACTCTTTATATTTTTTTTAAGTATTATTCTATTCTTGATTTGTATCCAGTATTTATAAAAATTATTCATAAATGAATGGTACATGTCTATTAGTGAAACAGCAGTTGGTATTTGTATTTTATAGGTAAAAAATAATCTAGTCTTAGATGAGAATCGGTGAGGCGAGAATATTTAACTCTTTTCTTTCATTTTGTTACATTTTATTACCATCAAATTACAATCAAACCAATCGTATTTATTATTTAGAGTATAATAAAAAAATTATTTAATGAATTATTTATGGATGTTACACAATATGCACCGTAAAATTATGTTTTTTTTTTTCTTCTCGCGAATTATTTTTAATGTGTTTCACCTGATTTTTTTACAATTTAAATTTGCAAACCAGTTTTTTTACGGTTTGATTTCATTTCGGTTTTCTTATTTATTGTATTTTTATCAATTTTGTTATTTAAAATCAATAGCAAAAGTGAGAGTATTTTTGTAGTTGATGAATTCTGTTTAATTCGAATTTATTATAAGATTTATTGATAGTGATAAGATAAGAAATTCTCATAATGAGATAAATATCAAATTGATAACAGTGTAAATAGAGTTTATCGAAATTAAATTCAATTTGTTATCATCGAACGGTTATGCCTAATAATAGGACAAATTGAATAAATATTTATTTGGAGTTGATTCTATTATCGACTTCTTAATGGAATTCCATTAAGAATAATTGATTCTTGAATACATTCAAGATTTGCGGTTTATAGTCACCTAAATGGACTATGAAGACGATAATTTAAAATCCACGTTTAAATGCACTTATAATATATGTACAGATGAAATGAACATCATCGAATCAGTTAATAACTACATGCATTCTTATGTAACTGTGTCTATGATAATTTTAATGATTATGTTAATTATATGTTACCAGTTTATTTAAACATTTTTTGTTTGATGGCATTGAAAATAAGATACAAGTTGGATGAAAATGCAGAAATCTTGTTATGAATCCGCCTCATCAATGTTACTTTTATGCATACATAATAAGTTCCATTTAAAATCCATGTACTTTCGTATATGAAGAACTATAGATTCAACAATTAGTTAGGCCTTAATCAATGGTTTTGAATCTTTAATGTGTACATTTATTCATACATTCATACATGTATATTTTATGTAACAAATAATAAATATCAGTCTATTATAACCGCTACGTATGTAAATTCCAAATATATAGATAATGGATTTGGTGGTGACCAACAACAACTAAGAGGCCAACAGCCTACAATGCCAGCATCTGCACCCGGTTATCGACAAAAACAGTCACCGTTGAATTCAATGGTCTACAACAGTAATAAAAGCTTACAGGAATGGTTAGAGAATTGTTCACGGGATCGGTCATCGTTTATGTCATCCGAGTTCTTAGAAGCCAATGGTCGTGATTTGCCAACAATGATGCAACCACCATCTACTTATCGATCGAATCTGGTAAATCCAATTAACATAACAATTAGTTGAAATTCAAATTGAAGCCATACACCAAAATGGAAAAAATAAATCAATGCAATAATGCAAATAATTTGAAACTCTTTTTGTTTTAGCAATTTCCAGATTTTCCAGTTTTACCAAACATGGAACCACCAAACAGCATTCTTAATAGATTGAACAATTCACCACGAATCTATTCAACGGATTACGCGAGTCTACCGCATGTGATAAATTCATCAATTGACGGTAAAAATCAAACAAGTGATTTATTGGATGATAACGGTGAATTGGCCAGAAGGTAAGGGTCTATATTACATTTTTTTTTGAAAACTTGTAAAACAATCAAATAGAAGTTTTTATTATTTACAATAAAAAAAATAACATTTGTTTAATTGGCCAGTATTGCAAATGATTCCAGATTCAGTGATCCGTGTTTAGCAAACATCTCCGAGACAGGTGATCAGAGTGATATAAATTCGATAAGTAAAACGACACCATCAAATCCATTGGATAATAATAAAGTTATGAATGCATTACTCAAACAAATAACGTTATTGCATGACACGAATACTAAAATATGTCGTCGATTGCATGAGAATAAAGGTAAGCTTGATTACCAAATTATAGAAAACCAATATAAAATTTGTAATGCTATTGAGTTTATAGTACGTTCTGTTCAAAGAAAATCAGTGTAATACAATATTCATGAAATCATTGCCAAATCGTTTTCATTCATTGGTAAAGTTCTGATGAATATAGTTTTTTTTTTATGTATTCAATTATATTGGTTATTAGAATTTTATATTTCTTTGATTCATAATAAGTAACAAAATTATCGAAAAAAAAAAAGAAACAAAATTATTTTTGTTTTGTTTGTTCAATATTCAGTTGAAATTGAGGCTTTAAAACACGCACCAAACTGGGGCTTACGGCACCGTAGAGATAGTTTGAGCGGTCTCAGTACACACAGTACACCACTTGGAGGTGGAGGTGGCTACATGTACGGTACACAAAGTCCAGCGCCCACATTTCATTCAGGTTCGCATTCATGGTTGACCCAAAATTCTAAATTAGATTTGGAATCCTGAATCCAAAACCTAATTTCATGTTTTATGTTCATTAATTTACTAATTGCCATATATCCAGTGATAATTAACAGTAATTATTCGTTTATATTGACATGAACAGGCACTTATACACCGGGAATGATGACCGATGTCGTGCGTGAAGTAAAAGAAGCAGCCCGGATCCGGGAAGAAGCACTTATGGGACGAGTCCAAAGTTTACTTGACGAACGTAATTGGTTAATGAATGAGTCTAATCTAAAAATATCCCGAGACATTGACGAATTAAAGGTAAAATTCTTGATCGATATAAACATTATTTTTTGCCAGTGTCTCAAGTATTGTTAATGATTAGATGGAATCACGTTTGTTAATATTTTTTTTAAAACTTTTTTAGACACAAGTTCAACAACTAAAAAATGATAAATTTGAACAAACAATGAGAATATCGCGATTAGAAGAGGAGGTAAAACTACTACGTGCTACCACATCAGGTCAATTCCATTATCCACGATCAACACTATCCCACACAAACTCATTTAATGAGAATGACTACAGTCGCCCAAAGCCGCGTAATTATTTTGAGCTTAATAAAACGATGCAAAAACGTCTTAATGCGAATATCAATTATGGTACAATCAATTGTACAGAAGATGCTGAATTAGAAATACCGCCTCCAGTGAATCAGAAATTAGATGAAATATTTAGTCAAGAGCGACGGAAGTATTCAAAGTCAAATAAAAATCGTCATTCCATTGCTGAGATTCCCAATAAAATAGAGGAGAGAGAGCAAATGGCAATTAAATTAGAAAAAGATACAATCGAATTACGGAAAGAATTACAAGATGCGTTAACAAATCGACAAATGGCTGAGAGTAAAATTGCAGAGTATGTTATAATTACCACTTAGACGGTAATGATGGATTTGAATTACATCTTATCGTTTAATTATTTTTTAGATTGCAAAATTATATTAGACTACTCCATGAAACTCCATCGATTAATGGCAGTACTTATTCGAATCCAGAATCACCTCAACTGGTTAGTGAAAGTGCTGATAGCGAAACGGGTGTGAATCATAATCAATTGATGACGGCGGCTATGAACGCATCTCAGATACAAATGGTGGCACCCCAATTTCAAAACCAACAACAATCTAATAATGGTATCGTAACAACGAATGGCCCAGTGACTGATTTATAATCAATAGAAATCCGTACGGCAGAGAATAGACCACCTGAAATCATTCCACACGTTGCCTTAAAACAAAGCCTTACTACTCAGTGTTTTCATGGTATTCTACTAATTACATTATTTATTATAATTGTTCATCGACTATACACTCAATTGATTGTATTCATTGAATGCATCTTCTTAAATGAAATATTTTAAAGGATATTCACATACTATATTTACATATACATTTATGTTTTACTATTGTGCCATTAACAATTTATAAATTCCATTAAGCTAAATGAAATGGCAATTCATAAATCCCATTGTATATTAAATCATTTCACTATAGTGCAAACGATATATAACTAAGTGTTGTTAAAATGGCAACATATAGAAATTGAACTGTATGTGA
The DNA here is from genome assembly GCA_001014335.1 of Coboldia fuscipes. Lineage (NCBI taxonomy): Eukaryota > Metazoa > Arthropoda > Insecta > Diptera > Scatopsidae > Coboldia > Coboldia fuscipes. The sequence goes on along the minus strand of JXOR01001028.1, from coordinate 9,227 downwards.
ACAATCATTAAAAATTTATCTGTCGTATGTGAATATTGTATTTGTAATGCGTTTTTATTGTAAACACAAAAATGCATTACTTTCAGAAAGCATACTTATATATACTTAATGTAAAGGTAAAGTTATTTTATAATAGCAAATAAATTTATATACATAAGTTTTACTGTTATTGACTACGTGCCTATGAATATTTACTTAATTTAAAAAAAAAAATAAAGAATAGAGATAACAATGAAAAAGAATAAAAGATGACACCTAATTGTATGACATCATTTTAAATAAACGCAATATTATATGTGATAATACTGTTAATCTCTTCTCATGGGTGGATGATTCAATACCACATTGAGTTCACAATAAATTTAAATTTGAACGGAAACGAATTATGCGGTGAAGAGAAACTCATGTGGTGTACGACTAATTTAGACCTCGTTGAGTTGAATAAGGAAACACAAACTCATATTGTAACAGTCATTTCGTTATTTTTATTGATTAATAACTCATACATACTATATGTTATGAAATAAATGCAATGTTTTTTGTCAAATTTATAATAAGATGATAACCCGGACAGCAAGAAAAAAGAGTTGCTTTTAATCAGTTCCGTTTATCCATCGGAGGAGTATTTTTTTTTGTTCACAGAAAATCAGGTGTATTAAATTAATTGTCAGTAATGATACATTTATGTACAAAATACATGTCCACATAAAAAAAAAATATTCTGGTTTTGTCTGTTATTCGAAGACACATAGTATTTTTGTATACAATTTCATATTGGCTCTATCTGGCAGTATTAATTAAAAAAATGTGGAGGGGGGATTAATTAATTATAATGGAATTTCTTTTTCTATCAATAAATAGTCCACATATAGTCATCATTATATTATACAAAAACACAATCTGATTAAAAATTCTTATATAAAATTTCTTTGAATAAAAATAAGTTAAAATTATTTGTTCTTTCGCAATATAGATTAGATGTGAATTGTACACATATGAAAATGAATACAGAATTTGATCAGTCAATTTTTCATTTAAGATATTTATGATTGTTATTGATGAGTTTTTTTTTTACCGTGAGTATGTTGAGAAGTTGTTTAAGAAGACACAATTACACCTAGGAAGCTATTGATGAACGCAATTTAAATAAGTCTGTTGATGATATAACGCCATAGTTATTTGATTGATTTTTATGGGCACGACAAAAATCACCAGCTGGATAGGTGAAATCAAAACATGCCTTTGGATTAATTGGCTTCAAATTGGTAAGGCCAATGTTTTCTGATCGTGTACGGCATACGTCAATTTTAGTTTTGGTCATCTTTTGATCCGATTGTGTGCTAATAATGGGCCGCCTACCATTGTCCCGATCCTCACAACAATTATTCTCATTTAGTTTCATTGTTTTTGCCTTGGTATTCTGCAGGACAAAGGCTTTCATATCTAACTTATGGCGACGAATCTTTTCCTCCAAACTACGTAATCTTGTCTCGTAATATTCCTCTGGTACATTGTCACCATTTCGGATATTATGACCCTTTGAATAATCTTTTACAGTATTTTTGATCGATCCAGTAGTGTACGGGATCTCAATTGATTTATCCGAGTATACATAATTATTACCAACGGGAGGATCTTGCAATAAATCACTCCTCATTGATCTTTGAATTCGTGTTTGTTGATCTCTGTGTTTATCATGTACAATTTCAGTACAGGATGGTTTCATTTTATTTGGAATTGACATTGATCCATAACTCTTATGAGTGTCTTTCATTAATTCACATTCACCGATTAGAATATTTTCATTACCATTTGAAGATAAATGATTTGTTTTTACCGTTAACTTATTTGGAATAATTACCTGAGACTTCTTGCCTCCACAGTTCAATTGATTTAAATGTGTTCTACTATTAATTATATTCATTTTATTTTTACCACTAAGCATTGATGATTTCTGTGTACTAATCGGACATTTATCAAGTGTTAATTTCACATCACTGGATAACTGACCACCAGACTTCGAAAGTGTCTTGCCAGGGCACAAATTATTTAATACTCTCGGCATATCATTAATAGATTGACGACGTTCAGGATGACCTACGCTTAGCGGTGTACATTTAACTGGGAAGACAGATTGATGAGTACTGATATCACCAGTATATCGATGATCCATTGATAATTTAGATAGATTGTCCGATTTTCGTAATAAATTACCATCTTGGCTTTTTATATGTGTACTCACATTAAAATCAGAATCAAATGACATTTTATCATTATCACATTCTATCGTCGAGGATTTACAGTTTAAATTTGAACTAGGATATGTAGTTATCTTACATATTTTATTTTTTGATAATACCTTCTCAAGACGATTTACTTCATGATTGTCCATCTCATTATTTGACATCATACGTTGATTAGTTGTATTATCAATCCGATTCTTATCGTGACCGTTAATAATAGACGATCTCAGGATTTTCGAGTTCGATGCCGTTGATGCAAATACATGACAGGAAGCACTTTGTGCCAAATTTGAGTTTTTTTTTACTGTCTTCTCAGTCTGTTGTTTCTGATAAACGCTCACCTTACCCATTGATGGGGATGATGTACGATGATCAGAGCTTTGACGCATACTTACATCACCAATTATATTTGTGATTGTCTTTGATTTAATTTTTTCCTGATTATTCTTAGTAAATATTGATTTTTTACATACAGCAGAAGAAACTTTGAGAGGAGTATCGGCCTTCATATCTTTCCTACAATTACAATTTAATAAACATGTATTTCATAACGAAATGTAGTTTAAAATACAATCTATTGATAACTAAAAATTGAAAGCCTCACCCATGCTTATCAGACATGATTTCATAAATTTTTGACCGATATTCAGAAATCGATAGTTGGATGTCATCTCTAAACGGTGGCACTATATCGACACTCAACTCCTCTTCGCTCAGCATATTTCGGAATTTCTCTACATACTTATGGGACATTGCTTGTTTGGCAGTTAAACGACCGGCCGGATCAAGGACAAGTAGTGACTTCACCAAATTCTTTGCGTCGTCTGGTGAACCAGCCAATAAGTCATCCAATTTTTGAACATTCGAATGTGACAACGATGACTGATTTAATAATACGGTACCAAAACTCGGTCCAACCGCTTTTATATCCCGTTCAGTAACCTCTGGTAAAGCTGTTATAATTCGTTCCACTTGGTTTACAGTACAACTGCCAGGAAACAATGGTTTTCCCTTAATCATTTCACCAAGAATACAACCCAGACTCCATAAGTCAATTCCTTTGGTATAACTACAAAATCCATAAATCATGGTTCAATATATGTGTCATACGAATAAAGTGCTATTGTTATCACCGTTTGCTAGCAACAAGAATTTCTGGTGCCCGATACCACCTAGTCGCCACATAATCGGTGAGAATGGGATCTAATGGATCTGATTTAGGACCGTCACCTTGGCTACGAAGCGAAACAGATCTGGCTAACCCAAAATCAGCGATTTTGCACCTTCGAAATCAAACGAATATTAATATAAATATAAAAAATATATTTGTTTATTTGAAATATAACCAACCTGCATTTGCTATCAATCAGCACATTACTTGGTTTTAGGTCTCTATGAATAACATTACCAGAATGTATGTATTTGGTGGCATTAAACAACTGATACATAACGAAACGTTTATGGACATCCTTCAGTATGGTGCCACGTTTTATCACATTGTGTAAATCACTTTCCATATATTCAAAGGATAAATAAATATCCATGTGATTGGAAGCTCTGAAACAGTCGAATAAAATTTTATATTAAATTCATATAATATATAATAAAACGGTTGTTAAGGTGATCCGTCATTAAAACTATCGCTCACTTATAAATATTGTGAAGATGGATTATGTTTTCATGTCTCCCGAACGCTCGAAGAAACATAATTTCCCGAAATGTTCGTTGGGCGTCTGTCTCATTTCGAAATGCATCAAATATCTTCTTGATGGCGACCACTTGGCCGGTACGTTTATCTTGTGCCTTCCACACAATACCGTATGCTCCCTTCCCCAGTCTCTGAAACAATGAATATGTTCGAATATCAAATTTATTCAATTATCCTGTGATACCATCATCAATCGGAGCCAATACACACCTTCTTTATATCGAAATATTTAATAATTCGATCGTCAATTTCTGACATCTTATTCTTTTCTTGAGATTTCTGTTTCACCGACATTTTTTACAATTTTTTTGTATGTATTAATTCCCTTTAATTTTCCTCTATATACCATTAGACTTAATTAGATTTTAAATATATCGTATATACGGCTTAATAAAATTAGGTCTTATAGATGTTTATAATAATATTATCGGATTTGTAGTTTTTTTTTTTCCAATTTTTTCAAAATCCCTGACAAGATGAAAAACAAAAAAACATTAACTGTAATTAAAACATAGATTGTGATTTTATTTTAGTTTTCAAATTGGATTTTATGTCGTTCACAAGTCAGTTATTACCTAAATCACTTCGTTTACCTGAGATTAAATTTTAAGTGTAAAATTTGCAAAAAAACAAAACTGTACTTTGGATATTTAAATTATTCGTCAATTCTCCGGTATCCCATATTGCACTTTAATGTTAACTGGTTGTGAGCCAATGTTTCCAAACAAATCAGACCTCATTGCTATTGTTATTTACGGCATGATAACAATTTTATTGTGTGTACCTTTGAGGTCCTTGTAGTGCGTAGCAACCGGAATCGCTAAGCGGTAAGGTTGTTTACCACAGTTCAATAATACACACAAATCTAGGTATTTGACCACAAAAAAAAATTATAATTTTATTCATTTGGTTTATGAGGACATTCTTAACCGGTATTTAACTCTAATACAATCACTTAAATATTTTTAGGCGATTACATAATAAAAATTTAACTAGACTTCACAATACAACATCATAATTTATAAAACCTCAAAAAAGCTTCATTAAAAATTAGATTCAAATTTTCAAACCATCGTACGATTGTTGCATATATAACTTGATACCTTAGGGCTACAAATTAATAATAATAATATCCTTTTTCCAAGTGAGAGGTAACTTAGTTTTCTAACATATCATATTTTCCTTTGTTAATAAAAAATACATCGTTACTATATAAGTACATTCACATATCGCTAATAAAACTCATAAGAGAGAAGATTCATAAATAATTGTTATTAACATGAATATTGATTATGATTAAGACATCCCTCTCCCCTTCGATTGGGATACCCTATTCAATATATGTTTCATATATTTATACCACAACGACAATGTGGCACCGTTATCTTTAATATCAAATACATTTTATAATATTTAGTAAGACATACATACATTTATCTATTTTTAAATTACTACATAGCCTTTATATAGACGTACATACATGTATTTATTACATTTTTAATTACTTTTAATATGTAATTTGAACATTTTGTTACTTCTCATATTACAATAATTTAGTATGAAATTAAAAAAATATTTTTTATAAGATTCTGATTAAAAATACTAATAGCAATAAATAAGATTTCTTTTCTTTTATTTTATATTTTAAATAAGTATATCGAATTGAGAATTATCATTTCTTTTTCATTTGCCATAGAACTCTATCCTAAATTTCATTTTGGCCATTCAACTAATACATTTTTGTTGAAAACAACTTTTTCGATTTCGGTCTGTTCTCCAGGAAATGTTTCAATTGATCTAAATTATGTAATTAAAACGATATCGTTAACAAAACTGATAAAAACCATATCAACACGTTACCATAATTAAAATATTTACCGTATGTGATCAATGACGATTTTTCATTATCGATTCGTTCAAATATTTCAACACTATCTTTATATGACAATCCAAGTGTATACCGAGTGGTAAGAATAAAATTATTCAGATCCATTGTTACTTTATCATCTTTTTTCTCTGTAGAATAAATCTATACAATTGATATAAATTTAAATGAATCATAACTACGAATTGCATTGCCATAATGAAACACTCACCTTCGCTGCAAATTGAACTAAATCTATCATTGGTCTTTTCTCAGCCGCAATTCTTAAATATTCTGTGCATAATAGTAATTCACGAATGTCGAGTCTATCGTCTGGTTTCTACAAAAATATGACCCCCACACTAATTACAATACAGCTTTTAATTGGATAATTAAATTTGCTTACGACTCCAAACATATCGAAAAATTGATGAGCAATATTCTCGACCTTTGTTAGTTCCAGTTCAGGTTTTATGGAATTCAAGAAATCCCTAAATTCTGTCATCGTATAAAGTGCGTTCTCAGTTGCCGTTTTACCGTCCTCCAATTGTTTTGCTTCATTGAAATTCAAACTAAAACAGATATACAAAATGTATGCCCATTAATTTACATAACAACATAGAATATTCTAAACATACCAGTATTCTTTTTGTAAATGTTTAATTCTTATTAAATTAGCAGCATGTGGATTTCCAAAGTTTTCAGCAATTGTCATTATTTTATAGTCCGAATATGTGTAATGTGAAATCGGAACACCCAGCTCACTGCACATAACAAAACAAAGACATAAAGAAAGCGATAATAAATTTGTCAACTTAAAACACATGAAGGATAATATTCGTCAATAATACCTGGCCATATAATCCCTGACATTTGAAGCATATAAACGAGCATTTTTAATCTCTTCGTCATTCGGCACATAAGGAGGTAGAAATTCAATTTCACACTTAGTATTCAACTGTGTTAAGGTCATCCATAGTGATTTTAAACTATAGTAAATAAAATTCAATTAAATAACGGTGCTTCAATTACAATCCAAGGCAAATATTATTGAAATGTGTTGCTTGATGTCGCATGTGTACTTACACTCCGGCACCTTGCCAGGTCCAAGTAACAGTATCAACTGTATTTGGGTACCGCAATAATACTGGCTGAACAGGAACGCCTGGATAAAATGCCCCCGGCTTAAATTCAATGAGACTGGATCGATTTGTGCAGGTACCTTCTGGGAATATTAACACTTGTTCCCAGTCTAATTGTGAAGACGCTCGGTCTTTTATATTTTGTATTGTTGTTTGTCGAGAGTTTTGGTCTTCTCGCCACACATAAATTGGTTGCGTGAAGTTTATCAATTCTATTGAATAATCAATGCAATCAGTGTTTACTATATAAAATCTCTGTAATTTAATTTTCATATTTACTTCCGAAAAATGCTAAACTAGCAGTTTCCGCTTTTGCAACAACAGCAGGTCCATATAACAAAATAACCACAATTGCATCAAAATACGATGAGTGTGGAGCAACCACTATAATGGGTGCCTCTTTGGCTGATGCACGACGTCCTTTAAACGTTATATTATGAAAACTACCACAGAAAAACATACCCCGCATACAGTGTGCGACAATAATTTTTAATTTTCTAAAATATAAAATGATATGTTAAGTATATTAATGGTGTCAGTAGTATTTTAATTGATTAATTAACTCACTTGCGCCATCCTGTAAGTGGTTTTTCATTTAACTCATTAATCTCGATGCCATATAATCCTAGGCTGGCAAATAGCCATGCAAATATTAAAAGAATGGAAATGGCTAATACACGTAAAGGAATTAGGAATATTGTTAAAAGAATGCGCTGTAATTGAAATAAAGAGTTGCTATTAATAATTTAATTATTCATATGAATAAATTTGATAAGAGATAACACAGAGGTATTGTTTGTGATGGAATGCCATTAAAATCAGTTCAAGTCAAATAAAAGGAACAACAATCGTGTTTTGCAATAATAATAGCTGCTATCGGTTACAATTCAAAGAGTAGAACACAATGTTAAATAATGGTGTGATTTCCAATGGAACGACAACAACTACTTTCAAAGTACAACTATGTATATATAATATTATATTTTATCTACGATTTCGTTATTTACTTCGTTGAGACACGTAATTGATAGAAAATCGGAAACTGTAAAAATGTTACATTGCAGGTACTATAAAATCTTATTACAGTGATAATATGAAACAACTTGAATTCTATTTTTCTGTATGTCCCTGACATTGAATAACAACAATATAACTGGCAATCTCGATACACTGAATCAGAAGATTAAAATAGATCGATTGGTACAACCAACCAAATACACAAATACGACACTTGAACACTTGAGATGAATAAATTAACTTACTTGAATCAAAATGTGTTGGGGTTCATCATCCAATTGCAATATGAATGGATTTTCTTCCGAAACTTCTGGCTGAATACGCTTTTGTTTAACAACTTTTATGTCCTCCATTGTCAGACAGTCTGATACGTGATAAGACGAATTCCTTCCAGATTAGTAACTGGTATTACACAGGAAATTATTCATACAACACAATTTTATTTATTTTTTTTAATATAATTTGCTGACTTGTAACACAATCTTCACGTCAATATGATGATGAACAGCATCTTCTTTCTCGTCTCACCTAATAAAATATAGCGGAGCACCGTCTTAATCCGTTTGCTTTAACACTGAATGTTACATTTCTCTTGTGACGCTACAAATCATAATTCTAATATAAAATCACTGGTTGCCTTAGGTATCTGATACGCGGAGTTCTGGTTCAAAAATTGTGATTCGGAAAATTCAATTATTTGCACTTTTTTTAAATGAAATTAAATGAATCGCACTCCGAATGGGTAAACAAAACTAATTGCGTTCAAATAAATCGAGTGGCTGCAAGTTGCAAGTGCAAATGGAACCATGAAGCGGAATACACCTCGCACACACGCAGACACGGATCGCCTCGAAATGTGGGCTCCCACAAAATACCGTTTCTGAGTTGGCTCTCTTTTGTTTATGTTTTACTGTTTTATGTTTTGGCTTTTTTGTTTCGGGTGCTGTGGGATGTGGGGTGTGCGATGTGGGGACACAATTCTTTCAATTTGACACCGCGTACGTTATTCTCGAATCAATAGAAAACCAACTGTTTAAGTATTCGAAATCCAGGATTTATTGGCACTTATAAAACAAAGCAATCACAATCTGAATATTCCGTCTTCTATCTTGTCACTTATAGGCACTGATTCTATGTGAATGATACCATGCGATGTAGGCAATGAATGTAAATTAATAGATAGGTCATGCTGCACTTTAAAAGACAGATAACTTGTCTACATAATCAAGAAATTGAAATTCAACTGAATGCGT